>OX411792.1:8127434-8727434 GCA_948252455.1 Acleris cristana | reverse complement strand
CAAAGTAGTTCAATTTAGGTTGAGGGAAAGGGACAGAGCTGTATTACTGCTATAGCTCTGTCCCTTTCTCTCAATCTAAACTGAACTGCTTTAGTATGTCATGGTATCCCTGGACCTCAATAACCATACCACCAATGTGTCTGTTATTTGCATATATTAAACTAGATCGTGTTTCCTTGAATCATTTAAACTTGAAAACACGATTAGAAACAAAAACCTTGATACCTCGAAAAAAAAGATCATCTCTCACCAGTGTCATCAGTATCGCTGTCCACATCACCGCTCGGCTTAGGTGCTTTATCGTCATCGTCATCATCGTCGAAAGCACCATCGGCGATGATCAGCCGCCCGTCGGGCGCCACCTTGAAACCGCCATCTTTTTTCTTCTGTTTCACCTCTATTGACTTCTTCTTTTGAGATGGGTCCGTTGCTAAAAAAATATAGCACAAAATAATGGACAATGAACTAGTCAGTGTTTTCCAAAAAATATGATTAATAATAACTATTAAAGAAATAAAAAATATTTTGGTTATCTAGTTACATGTCAATTTTGTTATTTTTAGCTGAATAAATATTCTTGCTTTAACTCTACTTTCAGAGCTGCCATCTCTTATGGCTGATTTACATTGGTCCAGTAAAAGCATGTCAGTAGAAGTACATTGCGTCGTTACTCTTCAATGTACTTCTACTGGCATGCTTTTGCTTGACCAAATATGTAAATCAGCCATTAAGGAGCGTCCCCACTGAGTGGATTCGCGTAAATATTCCAGTGGTGTGGAAGTTGAGCTAAGCGTTAAGCTGCGTCCACATTACGCGCGGCAAACCCTCGAACATTGGCTCGCGCGACGGCCGGGAGCCAATGTTCGAGGGTTTGCCGCGCGTAATACGGGCGCAGCTTTACAAAGCTTGCACACCACCCGATGTTCGCGCCGAATGCTCATTACACGCGAATGCTCTCAGTGGGGACGCTCCTATAAACTAATTTTCATGCTATACGAACCACCCCGTATAAAATAGCTTTAAGAAAAAAACGCGTCCGTATCGGTCCATCAATTTGGGAGCTACTATGCCACGGACAGACAGATACACACGTTTAACTAATATCACCAGTCTTTTTGAGGGTTAAAAAAAACATCGAAATCGGACCACATAATTCTTCACTAGGAGTCCAATAGGTTATTCAAGTGGAAAAAACATGACTCGCTGGTCGGACTCTAGACCGTACAGTTTCCATTACAATTCAGAATAATAGTAATTTTGTTGAAATAAATTCAAAATTCAAAATATTTATTCAGTAAATTGGCCACATGAGGGCTCTTTTACACGTCGGTAATATGGAGTGAATCTTTATTATTTACTGCTTCTGCTCACTACTTCGTCCGCGTAGATTTGGATTATCGTTATTCCCTCTGGAACTTTTAAATTTTCCGAGATGTAAAGTAGCCTATTTGGTGATTAAGGGTATAAGCTAACTCCATTTCAAAATTCATCTAAATCCGTCAACCCGTTGCAGCGTAAAGGAGTAACAAACTAACACACTATTTTTTGCATTTATAATACTAGTAGGACTGCGCGCGCTGCAATTAACAATAACACTGCATTTTTATATTGGGCTTCTTTTTTGATAGCTCATCCAAAATATAAAAATCTCTGTTAAGAAAATGACAGAATGACATGTAATTTCAAATGATACCTCCTTGTAGTAGGGGAGCCCAAGAGGGGATTTCGGGATTTACTCGAGCGCGGCAGATTAACATAAGGGGGCATCCTTGTACCCTTTTGAGTACCTCCAGCATATATGAGCACTTTATCCTGGAACTTGCGTCCAGGATAACCGATCAGAATAGTAAAAAAAAATCGATAGCTTAAAATACTCCACCGCGTCAGATTAAGGTAAGGTAGGTTAATTACATGCAAAAAAGTCTATATTTCAATAATCTGACGATTTAAGCGTATTAAGGGGGTGGGAGGGTCACGAATTTGCAAAAAAACGTGACCATGACTTTCTCGAGCGCGGTCGTTTTGTATTTTATTTTGAAGGAAATAGTTCAAGGATGATAGAAAATATATATTCTGACGATTTCCATAAGCCGAAGTATCAAAAATTATCATTAAAGTTTAGCGCGTGTAGCTGCAGTAAAGCATGTATTACCCACTCCGCGTCACTCTTTCTTATAATATGTTGCAAGCCCATCGCCTATCAATGCTACAAGCCTTCCACGGGAAGACATGAAGTGGTATTATTGTAAGCCGGAAATCACAAAGCTAAAAAAAAAGTAAAATTTTGCTATTTTTTCAGAAAATATAAATGAAAATTAAAAGTTTTTTTTTTTATTTGCATCCGCCCATCTCCGTGCATATATTTATTGATTTATTAAAAAAAATATTTTTTTAAACCGTCAGATTAGGAAAACCCCTCCAAATAATCGTCAGATTATGGGTCAGCACATCCTAGACATCAAGCTGAACCAGCTGTTGCTATTTTTTCAGAAAATATAAATGAATATTAAAAGAAAGATTTTTTTTTATTTGCATCCCCCCGTTTCCGTGCATATATTTACTGATTTATTAAAAAAAATATATTTTTCAAACCGTCAGATTAGGAAAACCCCTCCAAATAATCGTCAGATTATGGGTCAGCACATCCTAGACATCAAGCTGAACCATCTATATAAAAATCTGACGCGCTCGAGTTTTACAAAATATCGTTTTTTTTTTCATTTTCAAAAAGCCGCCGTCACTTCCGAATCGTCAGTCTTTGCAATGGGAGGTTCTTTCGGGTTCACTTAACATCCCCTCTGAAAATCTGACGCGCTCGAATAAATATTATTTTTTCCCATTTTCAACCCTTCCGTACGGCTACCCCCACCATGCAAACCGGCAGATTAACATGCCTCCGTTATCAGAGACACGTGGGAGTTATACACTATCAAAATCTGACGCGCTCGGGTATTTCCGTTCGACTGTTTTTTTTTTACATTTTTGAAACGCTGTACACGCTTCCCCCACCGCTGAAAGGATACACATCATATAACGTTTTTTCCTTTCTACCATCTAATCTTCAAAATCTAATAGGTCCCGATGACGCTCGAGTAAATCCCCAATTAGCACCTTGGGCTCCCCTACTATTGGCTTTGTGACTGCTATCAACAGTGATAAAAGGATTTCCGATAACTACTAAAACGTAGTATTTTTATTGTGAAGATAAACGGCGAATTCATAACAAAACGGCAAGGTCATGATCATGATGTAATCAAACAAATCATAATAATATTAATAATAAAACTATTACGTACTTTACTTATTTTCGAGACACAATTAAGAGTGGAAGAGACATCATTATCAAGAGGGTTGTGAACCGACGCTTAAATTGCGTAGCTGTTGTCAAAAACTTTTCATACAGATTAAGCACCGGGCAATAAGGAAGCCTCGGTGCGCGAATCTCACTTGCACTCGACCGGTTCATTTTTAGCACATATTTAAGACAGTTAAGTTAAAAAATTCCATTCAAAATGCGATAACGTTTCTCTCCTAAACCTAGTCCGATTTTTTCGATTTTGATAAGTTGCAAACTTAACTTCTAATAATAGCTTTTTTTGTTGCGATATCACTACAAAACGGATTAAACCCTTTACTTGTGCTATAAGATATTGCTTCTTGCTAAATTTCATGAATCTAAGTCTATGGGAAGTACCCTTTAGGTTTTGATTACATTGCGTGTGAAAATATGCGGCATAAACGGCGGTATATTTTTATTGCGTTGATTTAGACGTTGTATTTTTCTCGGGTCCAAGGAATTGCAGACCTGAGTATTTTATATATCAGCTTGATACGTCCAAGCGTTCCTGAGAAAAAGGGTCTTCTCAGACAGACAGACCAATAGACGGACAGCGAAGTGATCCTATAAGGGTTCCTTTTTCCTTTTGAAGTACGGAACCCTAAAAAGAACTTGACATGACATCGCTTTGAATCGGCGCGCTTGATTACGGTCACGTATTCTATTTAAGAATCGACCTGATACATGATCAAGAAAAAACCGGAGGTCTCGTATGATTCGACTCACACTTTGCCGGTTCATCAAACTAAATTTGACGCTTGTATGAATTACCGTTTTTACAGTAAAACAAAATAAAAAAACCCTCAAAAAACTCTTTATCATATTTTTGTTGTTTTCCGCCGAAAATCCGCCGTAAGAACACAATTCTTCTTCAAGTTCTTTAAGGACGTAAGGACGGACGAATAGACCACCTATTGGGAACGGAATCCTAAGACATACCTGTAATCTTCCTGGAAGCAGACACATCAGCCAGATCCACAATGTTGTCCGGATCGTCCTGTATCCAGGCCTGGCTCTTCTTGCCCTTAGCCTTGGTCTTCGGCCGCTCGTCTTCTTCCATGTGTTCCATTTCAGAGTCAGAGTCTTTGAGGATGTCTTCCAAGGTTTTGGAGGTGCCTCGGATTTGGTCTAAGTCGTCTTCTGAGTCTGGTTGATTGCTGGAAAACATTCATAGTTAGATGTCTGTTTTGGTATAATGGTTTGGTATAACGAGTGGTTAGGAAGGATAAGAGGCTTGAGTTGTATTATAGTCTAGAATCTAGATCAGGGCCTGTTTTATAAAGCTACAAATTACAATTTACAGGCTACAAGTTTCCATTTGACACAACCTCGACCAATAACGCCCAGCCATTTGAGCAGTGTTGCCAGTTTAGACCTGTAAAATTGTAACTTGTAGCTTTATAAAACGTGCCCCAGGGTTTCCCAACCTTTTTTGCACGGAGCCACCCCAGATAGAATAATATTTTCATTTCTCTTTGCTTTTTTCGTGACAAAAAGAAACATACATTCATTTAACAACACCGACCGACGACGTCGCGTTGTAATACAGCGACCGAGTGTTATCAATATATTATTATATTATTTATCATTACACATTATATTGTTTTTTTCGAAAATTCATGTCATTCCGCGGCCCTCTTACCATCTTTCAACTGCTCCTTAGGGAGGCCCGCCCCACTGGTTGAGAAACTCTGGCCTAGATTTTTATGAATGATAAAAAGTTTAGGAAGTGGGAGTTACAATCAAGAACGAAACATGGTAGAAAAATTTAACAATAGAAACCTGTTAGATTAACTATTGTGCATTTTTCTACAACAATATTTTTGTCTTTACTATTAGGTACATACATTTGTGAACTTATAAAACTATACAATTATACTTCATGGTATTTACTTACTTCTGACTATCCTTCTGCCTCTTTTTCCTATTATCCATCTTCCTCAAGTTCCTGAGTCTCCTAAACATAACCTCATCCTCCTGAGGGATCAGCTTCTCAACCAGATCTGATCCGTATTTCCTGATCATCCTTGTGAGGAAGTATCCTATCTCGAGGCGGGAGTGGCGCTTGCAGTCCTCTGGCATTGAGGAGAGCGTCTTAAGAATAATAGGAAGAGAACCCGCTAGGACGTCTGTTGGGAGAACCTTTGTGTATACCTGTGAAGGATTGTATTATATTTTAAAAAAATGCGGTTTTCATCAATAGATGCGATTCAAGAAGATAATTTTATTTATAATAAATTCTGATTTATGTACGGTTGGTACAGAAAACCACCGGTGGTCGCGGGAAGATACTTATTTCAAATGCAATGTATATTATTACTGAATAAATGACTATGACTATGACCGCTGGATGACAGCAGCAGAGGACCGATTGCGATCGCCGTCTTGCGGCTGACGATGATGATGATGATGATGATGGTACAGAAAACTCACATAAATTGAAGCGAAGCGAAGGCGGATCGCTAGTAAATATAAATATAATAAATAATAAAGAAGTTCAATAAAATAAAAGAATAAGCAATAGATAATGTTGACAGTTCATAAAGGAAGTGCCGTTACAGGCTCAGTTTTATTGCACGATAGTCCGCATGCTTTTCGTGATACATTGCGTCGCTGCAACAGCTCTAGGCTCAAAAATGTTAAAACAACCCGTCAATGAATTACAAATACAAGGGTCAAAATATTTTATAAACGCTAACGATACAAAAGAACTAACCTTCAAGAAGCTCATAGCAGCGGCAGTGATCTCCCTATTCCCCGACAGTATCTGCGTGGCGACAGTCTCCAGCAGGTCCTGCACGGTTTCCAAGGGCATGTGCTCTGACAGATAGAACAGCACTGAGGCCAGGGCCCGTAATGTGGCGCTGACGATGCGTGGCAGAGGTGCCGTCAGACCTGATAGCAGCATGTCTAGGAAGGCACGCATACCTAGGAAAAAGGTCGATGGTAATATCTTGGAAACTGGCGCATAGTCCGCGCGCGATCTCCGAGAGGAATCGGGGGTTGGGAACAGGGACCGGAACCGCTTAGCGCGAAAGGGGTTTTCGATGTGGTATGTGATACACTTGTCGCCCGAATGCGCAAAAAAGAGAGAGGCGATCAATAGTTCAATACCCAGTCAATGCAAAGTGCTTAAATAATTAAACTACCGAAACCCTAATGAACTTCGTAAGTTCTATAGATGCGTTTAACTAATTCAAAGGAGTTCGCCCTAACGTTAAGTAACTCAATCATAGGGTAATCACATATATTGGGTAACCAAATGATAGGGTTAGCCTATCGATAGGGTTAATCAAATGAAGGGGTTTTCCGGTCCCTGGTTAGGAAGAAGAAGGGTGTGCGCCGCATCGTACCCCGCCTCTCCCAGTACAAGGGGTTTGCCTTATCGCTTTAGTTGGCAATATTAACGAATATTGACAAAATCAATGCAGTAAAACCTGTCATCAGCTTTTATTGAGATTCCTCGGAGCTCGCGGGCGGACTGTAGGTACGATTGTTACAAGTTCTCCCATCGGCAAATGTCGGTATTACTCGTCAAAGCTCGTATTTCACATGAAGTTACTAAACTCCCAAATATGACTTACAGCGCGATAGCTATGAAAAATGTTAACTAACTTTATTCGAACCAGAAAGACTTTTTAAGACTCTTACAGCCTGTTTCACAATCTACAAGTAAAACATATTTGACAGATAATTTAGCCTTTTCTCTTTCTTACACTTGAAAATAGACAAGGAGAGAGCTAACTTTAAATGGCAGATAAATTTACTCGTCGATTGTGATACAGGCCCTTAGGCTCATACACTGTACAGTACATATTCCTAGCTTCTTAGTAGCTTTCGGCTGGATATCGCTATCACGCTTGCACTTGCAACTGACAGTATGTTTGTCACTCGTGTGTCATAGAAAAACGATGATTGCCGATGTTAGCACTGTACATGGAGATGGATGACATTTATGGTTACTGTTGACGCCTGCAACAACAAGACGACGTCACGATGACGTCACGAGTCCCGCGACCCCTCTCCGAGGACCGGCGCACGGGACAGACTGCAGCTTACCGCCGAAGCGGCAACATATATCACCCTATTTGTTATAATCCTTTTATATTCGAATTAAATTCGTTCAGACTATCCTATGTATCAATTCATGGACCATTACCCTGAGGAGTACTGAACATTTGGCGACCGTGACTACTGTTGCTACGCGGACGCGTAGCACTTACCTGCGCAAACGAAAGCGGACAATATCTATGGCGGACATCGCGCATTCATAACCTATACGCTAATGGAACAAAATCAAGTTGGATTTGGATTGATGGTGTGCTGGCAAGCTGAAATCATCACAAAAGGGAGGTTGCGTGTTCCTTATCCTACTAATACTTTGTTGCCCTGTAAAGTTTCGCCTGTGCAAGCAGATCTCACTTTTCTAGACACTTATTTTCATCAAAATACCTACTCGAGGTAAAATAAAACTCATTTTAGTTGCTAAATACTTCCAATTAGTTAAATTGAATACTTAAATGTCACATTGTAATTAAGATTAGCTTTATTAACTGTTTTAAACCAATACTGGCTATACTATATTTACCAAGTAAATAACTACTTGGTCATAATAATTAACAAGCAACTTATTACAATATTTCAGGCTTTATTTTCTTTTCGTATAATTTATAATTAGTCATGTTTAAAGATTTAAGTGCACCGTAATTCGCATGACGTATGAGTACCTATGGTTACGTTACGTAATCAGTGCCTACTTAGAGGAAAATTATAACGTGTTGCAATTACTGATACGTTGCTTTCTTTTGGTTTCTATAATCTTTTGCAATCTCTTTAAACTATTAAGCATTATCTTTTTCGCTGAATTCCTGTTGTTACGCAAAAATTAAAAATCAAACCCGCCGAACATTCCAGAGTGCACCGCCCCGCGCCCGCGCCATTGCCCCGCAGTTACCTGCGCCTGCGCTTGCGGCTTGGGATCTATTCATCTATTGTTCTCGAGTATCACCCGGCCCGACAAACAGCTGTTTTGTATAGGTTGCCTATAACGAGGTATTTATAGAACTTTTATTTGCCGTTTGACCTATATTTGTTTGTTTACAATATGGCTGACGCAGACTTACGAGCTAAGAGGTCATCGATTAAGGGACGATTAACGATTTTTAGTAACTATTTGACAGAGTTTGAGAATTATAAGAAGGTAACATTAGCGAATTTTAATGAATTAAAATTAAGATTGCGCAAAATTGATTTAATGTTCGACGAATATGACAATCTTCAAAGTCAAATAGAAATTTTTGAATCAAAAAATAAAAAGGAGGACCAAGAGGATTTTAGCGAGCGGGAAAACACAGAAAAAAGGTTTTTTCATGCTATCAGTGTCGCTCAGGAATTGATCGCCGTTAATGAATCTCGCTTCTCCAACGACATCGGCGGCGCGCCGAGCGCGTCCGCCTCGGCGCGCAGCGCGGCCGAGCCTGGCGGCGGCGTCAAGCTACCGACCATCAAACTTCCTACCTTCGATGGTAATACCAACAAATGGTTGGAATTCCGCGATACATATTTATCTATTGTGCATAATAATGACTGTCTGACGGATATATGTAAATATCAGTATTTGAAAGCATCCTTGTTAGGGACCGCAGCGTCGGTTATCGAATCATTAGAGATTTCGTCGGCAAATTACGCCGTAGCCTGGAAACTGGTTTGCGATCGTTTCGATAACAAGCGACAGCTGATTCATACTCACCTTAAGTCACTTTTTAATGTGCCTTTCAGTGGAAGGGAGTCTGATGAATCGTTGCGTTTCCTAATTGATCACATTTCTAAGCATTTGAGGGCTTTAAACAGTCTAGGGGAACCAACTGATAATTGGGACACCCTTATAATTTTTATGTTTGTTAACAAATTAGATACAATAACGGCAACTAAATGGGAGGAACATAGAAATATGTTGAAAGATAATCCTAATTTGGCAGCCTTTTATGATTTTTTAAGGCACAGAGCCGACGTGTTGGAAATGGTTACGGCGACCACTAGTGCAGACAAAACTGACAAACCATTCCTTTTTAAGCGCATGGATAAAGCGCAAAAAGCCTTTGTTGCTACAGCCACCGATGCCAATCTTCCCAACACGTCGAGCCCTGCAAACGTGGGCATGTGTCGGATTTGTAATGGGGATCACCTACTTTATTATTGTGAGCAACTTAATAAAATGACAATAGATGAACGTAACGACTCAATAAGAAAATTAAGAGTCTGCATAAACTGTTTTCGTGGCGGACATTTTTCACATCAATGTAAAGCGAGTCCTTGTGCTATATGCAAGCGTAAGCACAACACTCTTCTTCATAAGTCAGTTACTCCTCCTTCTCAGAAGGATATAGAAGGTAAAGAGTCTGTGTCTACACCGATATCATTATCGACTAGCATTAGTAACCAGGTCTTACTATCAACTGCTATTGTAATGGTAAAGAATAGATTCACAAACGAAACTTGTGAAGCACGCTGTCTACTTGACTGTGGAAGCCAGTCCTCTTTCATTACGGAAGCACTTACGGAAAAGTTAGGCTTAACAGGTGAACAGGTGGACACAGTTCGAGTGACAGGTATAAACAACATTTCTTTTAATGCATTAAAACGTTGCACTGTACCATTTCAAACGCGTTTAAAAAATAAAATTCAAATATGTAAACAAGTTGACGCTTATGTTATCCCTCAGATAACAAGTGCACTGCCCACCGAGGAGGTTGACGTTACTGATATTGTGATACCACAAAACGTCACCTTAGCGGATCCTAATTATCACACTCCGGCTCAAATAGATTTATTGTTAGGTGCGGACATATTTTGGGATATAATATGTAGTGAAAACCTAAAACTGGGTAAAAATAAACCAATGTTGCAAAATTCTATCTTTGGTTGGTTGATGGTAGGACCCGTAATGTTTCATAACAAGTTAAATGTGAAAAATGTACATTGTGGCTTCAGTAGGGAAATTAGTAATCAGTTAAGTAAGTTTTGGGAGCTGGAGGAGGTTCCAGCTACCCCAGTGTTATCTCCAGAAGAGGAGGCATGCGAAGAGCATTTTAAGCAAAACACACGACGCTTAGATGATGGTAGATTTTGCGTCACGTTGCCACTCAGCAGTGACACCAAGCTTTTGGGTGACTCATATAGGTAAGCTAGAAAGCGTTTCGACTCATTAGAGAAACGTTTTAGACGGCAACCGGATGTAAAAACACAATATCTCGATTTTATTCATGAGTACGCAAAATTAGATCATTTGTCAGAGAGTGAGAAACCAGAAACTGCTTATTTTTTACCCCATCATCCAATATTAAAGGAACAAAGTGAATCCACGAAATGCCGTGTTGTATTTGATGGTTCTGCGAAGTCAGATTCAGGCTACTCACTTAATGACATTCTCATGGTGGGGCCCACGGTCCAAGATGACATCTTCTCTATTCTACTACGGTTTCGCCAACATGCTTTTATATTTACCGGTGACATAGAGAAGATGTACAGACAAATCGCCGTGGAGCCCACACAGAGACACCTACAAATGATTTTATGGCGTGACGAGGAGAGCGAGCGAATGAAGTACTTACAGCTTAATACTGTCACTTACGGTACCTCATCCGCCCCCTTTCTAAGCACGAGGTGTTTACTCCAGTTAGGGCAAGACAGTAGTGACAATTTGGTAAGAGAAGTAATAACTCGCGATTTTTATATTGATGACCTCATTACGGGTCTCAATGACGAAAACCAATTAAAAGCTCTGTACCAAAAGGTCAACGACACGCTGAGCTCAGCCCACTTTAACTTGCGTAAAATTAAAAGTAATTCACAAGATTTTCTTAAAAGTGTTAGTAACACGGAAAATTGTCAACAGGATAATTTAAAAATATCGAAGCATAATAATACTTTAGGTGTCGAGTGGGATCCTAATGCCGATATTATTTTAATGTCATGTTCCAAATTGCAATTGATAGATAGCCATGTAAAATACACTAAAAGAGCCGTACTATCTGTAGCGTCGAGTATTTTTGATCCGTTAGGATTGTTAAGTGTATGTGTTATTCTCTGTAAAATCTTTCTGCAATCACTGTGGTCACAGAAACTGGACTGGGATGACGAGATCCCCCAGGCGCCAAACTGTATCTGGACTAGGTTTGTGAACAACATCCATCAGTTAGTCAAAATACCCATTCCGCGTCATGCGACCTGTACAAACGCCGTTTTGACAGATATTCATGCGTTTTCAGATGCGTCCTTAAAAGCTTTTGCTGGATGTATTTATCTTCGCTCAGTAGATGCGTTAGGAAATTGTACAGTGCGACTTTTATGCGCGAAATCAAAAGTCGCGCCACTTAAAACTACAACTATTCCGCGTCTAGAGCTTTGCGGCTCCTTACTAGTATCTCGCCTCTGTAAAAAGGTATTGCAGGCTCTGCGTTGTAATATCTCAAATTGTTATTTTTGGACCGACTCACAAATTGTACTCGGCTGGCTGAACATTCCATCGCATAAGTTGTGTACGTTTGTATCGCACCGGGTTGCTGAAATAAATGAAGCTTGTTCAAACGCATCGTGGATGTATGTCCCATCATCACAGAACCCAGCAGACCTGGCTTCTCGTGGCGTGTACCCTGACGAGGTGCAGTCGTTGGCACTGTGGTGGGAGGGACCTTCATTCCTGCAAGACGTCAAAGGTCAATGGCCTGAACAGCGCGGAGCGATGCAGACGGACTTGCCTGAGCTACGAGCTCACACTGTGCGTATTGATAAGCCGAAGGCACCAGTTATTAACTTCGGCGATTACTCTAGTTTCCTTAAACTGCGTCGCATTTTTGCGTACGTGTGCCGGTTTATCAATAATTACATAAAAAAACAATCGAATATGAACGAGGGGTCGTTAACAGTGGAAGAGCTTGAACTAGCGGAGTTGAGGTTAGCATATTTAGCGCAGAGAGAAAGTTTTTCTAATTTTAATAAACATAATGTCAAATCGATTCCTGGTTTAACTAATTTAAATGCGTTTGTTGACGACTCGGGATTAATTAGAGTAGGAGGTAGAATAGAGAACTCTAATTTTAACTTTAATAAAAAGCATCCCATTGTTTTGGACGTAAAAAATGATTACACAAAACTCTTATTTCAATACTACCATCTAAAATTAATGCACGCGCCGCCGCAACTTCTTCTTTCAGCCATTCGCGAATATTATTGGCCGTCAAACGGTAGGTTGCTAGCGAGACAAACGTTCCGTAACTGCACACGCTGCAAACGGATGAAGGGAGAGGTTGCGCGACAGATCATGGGCAATTTACCGACACAGCGCCTCGTGCCTGGATTTGCCTTCGAGGTGGTAGGTACCGATTACGCGGGACCCTTTCTCATGAGTAACAAAAAGGGCCGCGGTGCCATATTGGTTAAGTGTTATCTTTGTGTTTTCATTGACTTCAAGGTCAAGGCAGTACATTTGGAGCTCGTTAGCTCCCTATGCACAGAAGGGTTTATTTTGGCATTGCGTCGCTTTATATCTCGCCGTGGTAAACCACGGGAGATCTTCTGTGACAACGGTAGGAATTTTTTAGGAGCTAGCCGCGAGCTAGGTGAATGGTTTAATGCTCAATCCAAGTCTGTGTCAGATGCATTTGTCGACGAAGGTATAAAATTTCATTTCTCACCGGCTTATGCCCCAAATTTTGGAGGCTTATATGAAGCAGCTGTGAAATCGGCTAAATTTCACATGAAACGGGTGCTAGGTAATACTCATTTAACGTTTGAGGAGCTTTCAACATTGTTCGCACAGATCGAGGCAATACTTAACTCTAGGCCTTTGTCTCCTATGTCCTCATCTCCACATGACCTTTCTCCTCTCACCCCAGGGCACTTCCTAATAGGAAGGCCACTCATCTCGCTGCCAGCACCTGACCTGCAAGAAGTGAATCCTAGCCGACTCCATAGATATGCCAGAATCGAGCAAGCACGACAGCATTTTTGGGCAAGGTGGAGCCAAGAATATATATGCGAGCTGCAACAGCGAACTCGATGGCAACAACGGCAGCCAGATATCAAAACCGGGCAGCTCGTGCTTATAAAGGATGAAGCAACATCACCTCTGAAGTGGCCGTTGGGACGTATCCGAGCTGTCTACCCTGGAACCGACGGAGCTTGCAGAGTAGCTGATATACTGACGACCAAGGGTACAATCCGAAGAGCCCTTAACCGGATTTGCCCATTTCTCGACGTGGATGGAGCTTAAAGGCTGGGGAGGATGTTGACGCCTGCAACAACAAGACGACGTCACGATGACGTCACGAGTCCCGCGACCCCTCTCCGAGGACCGGCGCACGGGACAGACTGCAGCTTACCGCCGAAGCGGCAACATATATCACCCTATTTGTTATAATCCTTTTATATTCGAATTAAATTCGTTCAGACTATCCTATGTATCAATTCATGGACCATTACCCTGAGGAGTACTGAACAGTTACACCAAAGCACAGTACTTAGACACGTTACACCCCTATACCGCCATGAAACTATGTCAATGTAACGTTCTAAAACAACCGTAATAGACTTCTTACGAATATCCAACAGGTTTTTTTACATGATTTATATGTATTTTTATTATAGAAAAAGATACATACCTCCTTCCTGCGCTTTCAGCACATCACCAACGCAATTGATAAGGTTGAACGCGCACTGTCTGCATTTGGAGTTGATGTCCCTCGTGCATATCACAGACTCGGCGATGGCACTCTTCAGGAGCTTGCTCTCCGCCGTGAGGCCAGGAGTCGAATTGATTAAGTGCTCTATGCATCTATAAAATGATGGCTTTTTAGATTGGCAAGTGGCTGGACAAACGTGGAGTCTTATAATCATTAAGGATGTAACACACCGGTGCTCGAAATACGCTGACGCACCGTAAACGCAGTGACGTCACTTGTGCACCATGCTTTTAACACGCCAGATCTTAATACCGCAGCAACGCATTTTCATCGTCATATTTTTAGAAAACTAATGGCGTTCTTATAATCGCGACCACACCGACTGACGTAAAATACGCAATTGTCGCGTAAATAAGCTCCGGTAAACGTGACGCGTAAGTTACATTACTGCGTTTACCGGTGTGTTAGATCCTATATCATGTAAAATTGCTTATTATCTATCTCACTGATGAGTTATTTGTAGTAGAATCGAGAATACAAACGTCATTCCGCCAAAAAAAATATTGCATTATTCTAAAAGTTACTGCTTTAGTTTACTTAACACATTTACCGTTGGCAATGCTTATAAGCGCTTTCCTGACTTTCACTCAGTGCCTTGAAGGCGTTTGTGCATACGGGAACTGGGAAAATGCGTTAAATAATGACCTTATGAAAGAATGAGCCAAAAGTATGAATTTTTAGAGCATTTATCATTACTCAATTAACCAAAATAAATAAATACTAAAATCAGATAACCCACAATCTGTCATTATTCTGGAAACAAATGAAAAATATTGGGAAATAACGATACTCTTATATTAAAAAACGTACCTCAGTCTTGCTGCCTTACTGCTATCAGCCACTTTACTTAAAGAATTCATCAACAGCTTCCTTATCTTCTTATGATTCGCCTTCAAAAACTCTTTACAGCTCTCATTCTCACTCTTGAATATCTCTTCCAAAATCCTATACGCTTTCTTATGCTCCATCTCAATTAACTTAACTCTCTCTTTGTATTTGAGAGTAGTTTTCTGTTCCGTATCTTGGTCCATTTCTTCGGTTTTCTCTTTTTTAGCTCGCTTATGTTTTTTAGGGTTTTCAATAACCGTTTCGCAGAGAGGGTATACCCATTTGTCGAAGAGGTGTTCTATGTTTTCGCTGGTCTGGTATAAGACGAGGAGGCGAATTATGTCCAGGATCGATTCTCGTTGGAAATGATTGTCTTTTGATGATTCTAGTTGTTGTATGGCGTTTTTGAACAGTTCCTCTCGGAGTATTTGATCGGATATTGTAAGATATACCTAAGGAAAGTTAACATTAAAGAGTTTCTTCATTGGTACTTATTAAATAATCCTACAGTGTTCAATATTAAATCTGAATTATATTTATACAATACTATGTCCAGGTCCATACATACATAATTTACAAACTTGACTTTGACAATTCGAAGTACATTAAGTAGTTTATATAAAGCCCAATAATGTAAAAACATCGACGTCGCAATGCATACCGCATTGAAACTGGTCACCTACTCCCAGTTTTGCTAACTTAAGACCGGGATAAAGGATTAATTAGCAATAAAAAAAAAAATTGAATTATGTTAAGGGAATAGAGACAGTTCTACACAAAGCGTAACTTTATTACCGTTACGACCTCCAAAGGCAAATTAAATTGTTATTGCGTAAAGAGCAAATTTATCACTTATTAAAATATGTTCTCACCTGTATAGTTTCTAACGCCGCCAACCTCTGCCCCTCTGCCATACTACCCTTAGCAGGCGACATGTATATATTCAACAAAATCGGCAAATAATTCTTCGCGTACCTCCCCAACTCTTTCTGGTCTTCCTCACTCTCCACGGAACCCACCATCAACTTCCTCAAACCCTGCATCACAGACAACCTAAACTCCGGGTTATCTTTCAGAACATTCCCTAGAACTCTGGCCATAACTTTAAAGTTATCTTTGATATCTTTAGGACTGTTGCAGAAACTAGGCAGCAATGACCATAACTGGTTACACAATAGGTCATAAGTGTGGGATAGCGCTATGTTTTTTTCTTGTGTGCATTCTCTCGCACGTTTTCTGCAGAAAGTAGCCATTTCTAGTATGTCTGTGGCGAAGAATTTTAGGTTAGAATGCGTTATTTTTTCTTTTAGTACTGGTAGTAACCAACTTCTTTCTAGGTTGATGGATTCCGGGCCGTCTCTTAGAGGTATGTGTGTGAGGACGAAGTCAGGTCCTAGGGTTTTGACGGCGCAACCTGTCGCGTGCTCGACCTCTCTTTCATTGTGGAAATTGTGGCTCTCGCGTCTTTCGATGAGCTTTGTGAGAAGAGGTCCGAGTAGGTAGGCGATGTTGTCGTTGCCGATCTGTGGATGATACATAACACTGTATGTGGAAGGTGCTAAGGTTTATACATCTATGCATAACTTATTATGTTACAGCATACTGAAATTATAATAAAGAATTTAATTCGGAGTGGATTCATTTTTGGGTTTTATTTTGCGTGGATTCTGTTTTTTTTATGTAATTATGCTAAGCTTGAGAAGACCGTCCACATGATTGTGGTTTTGGTTAAAAGACTAAAATAAAGAAAACACTTGAGACGATTGTAAGGCGACGCCTAAATCGCGTAGCTGTAAAAAGAACCATACAAATTTACCTACGGGCGTTCACGTTTCTCACCCTCTACATCAAGTCTTCACGCTTTTTTAATATGCTGTAGTTGTTATGAAAAAGTAGGTTTTGTACGTTAACTTTTTTTTGACCTTGTTTTTCATAATATCTACAACATATCAAAAAATCTAAAAATCGGGCCTGATTTAAGGGAAAGGAAACGTCATTGCATTTTGTGAGTTTTTTTTAGCTCCACAATACTCTTAAGAAATACGAAAAAATGCGACGTTGCCAGCACAGCTTCGAACTACTGCTCTCAACTCACCTCAAAGCACACGGCGATGGTGAGTATGACGTGCTTGATGGCCTGGTTGAAGGGATTGTCCAGCCCTGTCCCGATCGTCTTGACGACGCTCTCGACGTGCGGCTTGTACTTGAAGTATGAGTCCGACTCCACCGCCGGCTTCACGCAGTCTTGAAGGACCGCCTTAAAAAAAGGTCGAACTTAGCGCAACCAACCTTACAAACTTGTTTTGAACATAAGTCTATCATATCCCCATTGATAGTGGCCAACAGGGTAGTTTTTACTACTAGTACCTTCTTTATTTTTACTTAAGATCAAGTCTCTTGTCCGTGTAGGTTGATATTATTGATGCAATGTACTCCATTTCCCTTACCTCCTTATACAAATTGGTGGCCATTTTCCATTCAATTTGACTGATGTATCATGTAACTAATTCTTGGTCAGTATACCTCATTTCCTTGTATGTTTAGACCGGTGCACCGCGTTCCATAGTCTCTGCCTGCCCCATTGGGAGACAGGCGTGGTATGTATGTATGTATATGTACTCATTTGATTTAGTCAGTGTATTAGACATTCTTATTACTTACTACCATTTTTTTTAATCCATGCAGTCTTTAGTTAGAGCTTTTAAAATAGGCAAACAAAATCCTGACCCACCGTAAGAATTGTCAAACAAAAGTCTTCAGTAATATTATACATTTATGTTCACGACAGATGTGACAGTACCTAATACATATTATACTATTTAAATCTCAAGTATCCTGTACGATTAAAGACATGGATCCCAAACAGATAGACGGTACCTTGAGCGCGTTGGTGGCCGCAGCGTTGATCTCGCCGACGTCGGACTGCCACAGCTCCGTGACGCACACCGACACGAACGCCGGGAGATTGGGCACGCACAGGTTCAAGTCCAGACTGAGGACAATCATTACAAATAAAAATAATGGTTTTTCTACCTATATTACCTACATAATATATTATATAAAAGAAGAAACTGACTGGCACAGCCGAAGGGGTTACTCTAACAAGGGAGTTTTGGTAATTCATCCTCTAATCTAAGGGGTGGTTTAAATAGGGGGAGTAACTTATGTTTATTATGTATGTTACCCTGAAAGGTATACATACAGACAAACGTTTTATAATATGTAGGAGAACATATCGAACGCCAGACAGTACCCATTCCTAGAAAATAGGAACAACCTGCAATGTGGTAAATCAATGAAAAAAAAATTGTTCGAATAAGTTTATGCACGACTTTTTATAATGACATGGAGAAGGCGAGCACAGAGGCCACCCAATGAGTGTAAATAAATGTTATATTATATGCAAATGCGTTGCCAACCCTTAAGCAGGGTTTCCACTAAAAGCGGAGCGGGACCCGCACGAACTCCGTTTAGATTACAACGGTGACTTTAAGAGATTAGCTCGTAGTGGAAACACTGGAAAGTCACCGATGTAAGCTAAACCGAGTCCGTACGGGACCCGCTCCGCTTGCAGTGGAAAACCGACGTGTGGACTAAGATGGAATGCCTCTATGCTTTAGTGACAGATGTCAACAGGGATGAGGGAAGACGGGTAGCGGGACGGGAAACACGGGCAAATGCGCAAGAAATACAGGAGGCTAAGAGTCGTCGTCAGCTGACCGGCGAGGCTAGCCGAAAATGTTGCGACCTATATAGTCTGTGCCAAATGAAATTGGCAAAAACGTAAACACAACCAAACAAACCAATTTACCATTATTACTCGATAATCAAGTGAGGTCTTAGGAATGATTTATACACTTGGTCTTTACTTTCATATTAAGTTTAAGATTAAATAACTATTAATTATTCGTTATTTTAAATAAAAACACGATTGATGAATTTTTATGGTTATGTGTCAAACATACTAATTTGTTTACATCTTTGGCAATTTCAATTGACACAGACTATATAAACCGCTACTCACCCAGCTAAGCACCCGTAGCCTTGTTGCATCACAGCCGCCCAAGCCAAGACTTGGCCCGTATCGTTAGCAGGAGGCCTGGCCGCCATGAGGGCCCGTGTCAGCTGAGCGGCGAGGCTGGCTGGAAGGTTGGACGTAGCTAGCGGCGCCGCGAACAGGGCGTGCAGTGTTTGTAGGCAACAAGTCTTGATGTATACGTTGTTGTGGGTCATTAGAGACAGGATGGCTTCGCAAACAGACTGGAAAAGAAAGTTTTAAATTGCAAAAAAGGAAGCAAAAGGGTTAGCATTTATAGTTAAAAACTAAAACCTGACCGGCGGTTAGTAACACGCGCCCTTATAATTTGTTTTAAGTCCAAAACACTCACGCTTTTGATAAATTTTATGACGCCAAAATTATGAAAATCGGTCCAAAAGTTCAGGTCAGGGGTTAGCGTGAAACACACGACATCAAACTACTTATTTTAGATTTGAAAAGTCTGGTAAAAAGATAAAAAACTGTATGATTACAAATTACAAGCGTTACCATTTTTCAACCACCTATTATTATTAAAGTAGGTGCCAGATTTTGCACAGCTGGAGAGTTTCTTCATAGCTCTTTACACACGAGCCTAGTGCGAAGTGAAGGTCAAAATTAAACCATATTAACGCTTCGTATTTCTATGCACGTAATTCGGTCTTTTTTTATGTACGAGTACAGTCGAGTTCATAAATATGTGTACACTTGTCTATTTAATGTAATGTATAAACTGTCATAAATGAATCGTCACGGCGATTAAAGTGACAAGGTTTTAAAGTATACACATATGAACTCGACTTTACAATATTGATTATTTATTTTATTTTGGGGGTTTAAAACACAAACCAAAAGACACAAAAAATTTGCATCTTTTTAATTAATTACCCAAAGAATAAAATAAATAAATAAAAATAAATATCAGAGGGACAATGTCACATCAATTGTCCTAGTCCCAAACTAAGCGAGCTGTTTTTTTGTTTTAAGGTTCATATTCAAACAGAAATATCAATCAGAATCATGTCAGCTAGGGATAGGTGAAGTTAAAAGCAGTATATGTCACTTCGTCACAAAACTATTTTCTTGGACAATGTTTAGAATTTTTCACTTCAAGCTTCTGCACTATACACACATTATATAATAGAAATAGAAATAGAAATAGAAATAGAAACATTTATTCGACGAGCACAAAAAAACAGGACAGAGAAAACATCATAAAAATAAGGATGGCAACACAGTACCAAAAAAAACAATAGACAAGGAAAGAAAAATGCAATTATATAAGTCCTTACCTTGATGTGTTCCTTGCTAAACACGGGCAGCACATCGCGCAGCATGGTGAGGGTGTGCAGCACCGCCCTGTGGCCGGACAGCAGCGCTTCGGCGGCGATCTGGTCCAGGCAGAACTGCGCCGCGCGGGCAGACGCCGGGTGGACCTTTGGCACCTAGGGGAAACCGGTTGTGGTTGTAATGTTGTAATATCCTCAGGTTGGATTAGTTATATCTCTATTAATTTGTTCGATTTCGAAATATAAGTCGATTCAAACAGGTCTAGCCACAGTACTACTGTCAAAAATGAACTACAGTGCGATAATTTTTAGGTGCTTCAGGTTTGTACTTGTCTTTGTTTGTGCAACAAAAATCTACACTGCTTTATAAAAAAAAACTCGATATTCTTGTTTTTTTATTTCCCTTAAGTATCATATTTATCAAAACCAGACACTATTCAGAGTTAGTAAAAAAGAGCCCTGTTAAAAATAATATTCCTTAAAATACTATTCCATGCATTTTTGTCAATCATTATGGTACTTTACCACTACACACAAATACTGCTTACTTCAAGTGTTTACTTACCTTTACTTTGTCATCTTCTGTGGGGATCATAAAGCAGCTCCCTCGCAATATCGCCGTCACAGCGTGTTGCGCTGCTTTTCGCACCTACAGATATTCTATATTTTTACATTACACAGGTACATTTATACATTTTTGAAATTATTATTTAATATCAGGGGGATAATCTCACACTATGTGTACAAGACAACAATAAACATAAAATATACATAAATACATAGAAATCATTCCAGACTCAGGAACAAATACTCCCACACAAATATTTACCCATACTGGGAATCAAACCCAGAACAGCTAGATGCAGCTAGCTTCGTAGGCAGGGTCTCTACTAACTAGGCTAAACTAGGTTTTACAGAGTACAAATATGTAACGCATTAAACAAGTGTTTTTCAAATTATACTCTGCGTAAAATACTTGCAAAAGAGTGAAAGACAAAGTGGGTATAGAACATAGACCCTGTTTAAATGATGAGCCATAAACACTGAAAAAAAAACACAACAATTACTTGGTTCCCTGAATGTTAATATCTATAGAATTTACTTATATGCTTTAAGAATTTACCTTAGGTTTTGAATGCAACACAAACGCCAGCACATTATCAAACACTCTCAAAGTTGAGGAGCTACTCCAAGCAACGTATTCCTTCGCTCTGAGGAGCACAGACAAGCCCCCAATAGCACTTCGGAGCAAGGTCCCATTCTCTGACTGAGCATTCTTCTCTAAGATTTCAGTGAAGATTGTAGCCGAGTCTGAGAATTGCTTGCGTAAGACGGCTTGAGGGACGGTCTTGATACCCATTGATAGAAGGGATAGGGTTGCTACCAGGTTGTCATCTTCAGCCACTTTCAAGGTTTCCATCTAAGGTTAAAGAAAGAAAAAATTAAATCATTTAAATGACATAGATCTTTTACAATATGACATAATTTACCTTGTGCTCTAATTAGCAATGACTTCATACCCGGTTTGATCGATAATAAAACTTAAAGTTTTAAAAATGAAGTTGTATTATAAAACTGACTAAAGCAAGTGATTGTTTTCTTATTTGCGACTCTTCTCAACCTTGGTTTTTCTCAAAGAGTCTTTTGATCCTTGATAGAAATTTGTTTTCTGACAAATGAAAATTTCGGACAAACAAAACAGCCGAGAAGTTTTTGTAAACATCAATAGGTTGCCATTATAATACTTACATTTTTTTTAACTTATCTCTAAAAAAAAACTTGGTGCATTCCAGGGGGTATATTGGCTATTTAAACCTAAATCAGTTCTATAATATACTTGTAATAACACTGTTGACTTACAAGAGCAGCAAAATACTCGGTAGAGGTCTCGGCACCACCCTTATCCTTGATGACCTCAGTGACGGCAGCCAACACTGCCAGCATCTCTTTGTGGATAGCGTTGTTGGAGTCAAACCGAGTCAGCAACCTACAACATTTATTAATTTAGAAACCTAGCAAATGATAAATTTATTGGATGTATAATCAGATTATAAAAACAGCAAGGTCAACAAGAGGTGCGAAACTCAAATCTCTCCTCACTCTCTCTATATACACAGTTTTTACTCTTCAGCTTCAATAGTGACTGATTCTTAAGTATTTGGGTGAAACAACTTTTCTTTGTAGCTCGTTGCCATGGTGACTTCTCCTCTTCTCACTCCCTGTAGTGTACCAGACAGATTTTAATTGAAGCATTAAAATTCGAATTTTTAATCTTTTGTCAATAAAATTTAAATTCAAAATCTTAATTAGAATGGCTGACGCATAGGTAGGTCAGCGGTAAACGACAGGTTAAAACTATGATTTCAAAGGATGTAAGTCCACTATAACACAGTTTTATTGGCAATTATAAACCCATTATTTTACTCCTGGCTTACGGGACAGAATAACAACAACAAAAAGTTGATCCACCCATTTAGCACTTAAACTCAATCAAACCTACATGCTTACAGCATAGTAGGTAATTGAAATCCTAGCTGCACTGGGAAAGAAGTTAAGAGGGTTGTAAATAGGGCCTGAATGGGTTTGTGTTGCAGTGTCGCTCAGCTTTTTCTTCAAACTTGTCTGTACACTGCCATATGTCTTGATTGTTATGTACAGTAAAAATAAATATACTGACAGATACCAGAGGAGTGTGACAACAATACACAGCAGAGTACTATTAATATGTTGGTTTTACTGTACTATTATGTACATTTTAATAAGTAGTTAAAAATTTACTTAAATTGTTCTTTCAATTATTTTGTCTATACTTACTTGCTGAAGCTTATATTTGAGCACTGGCTCCAATCCGAAGCAAATGTTTGAAAGGTTTTATATGTTCCAGATTTTGAAGATCCAGAATACTGGCTTTCCAAATCCTCTTCCCCTGACTTCACAGACATGCCCTCGAAATCCTTGGCTATTGTCAGCTCCATCTCTGCATCTGACTTCTGCTTGCCTTTAGAATGGCCGTAGGCTATCATCGCTTCGTGCTTGGACACAGCTTGCTGAGTTAGACCAGTGTTTCCTGGAAATATTAAAACATAAAAAAGTGTAAATAATAGTAAATATTTACCCTTAAATTGGCTTGTGGTTTTCACAATTTAGGGAACAATGCCCATTGGTAGCGGTTTGTTAGGCCGGATTTACACTTGTAAGTTATTACTGTAAGTTTAGAAACAAAGTTATATGCAAAACAGAGATGCAGATATTTACCACTCACTCTTACCCATAGTTGCGTCTCAGAACTTACAGTAATAACTTACAAGTGTAAATCCGGCCTTAGATTAGTGTAGTTTTAAGTAAGCTTGTAAGTTCGTTCGTTTATAGTATGTGATAATGTAAATTCCTTTTTAATAAAGCCTTTTTTACAAATAAATAAATAAAATTGAAAACAACTTATGACCTATTTTTGAAGTCTGAGAGTAATATTTACTGTGGTTTGTGAAAAATTTGTTAACATTCCAAAAGTTATCAAAACTCACCTAAATTTTCTTGAAAGAATCTGGATTTAGCCATTTCCCTGTATTTTTGTGTTTTCGGGTTGGAGGTTGATGATTGGCCTTTGATCCATCTTTTCCCCTTCGATTTGCCTTTCAGCTTCGACCTAAACTTTCCCATTTTTCTTGCTTTTAATATCTATTCGAGAGAAAAATAAAGTACCGCACGTGGTAATGAAGTTTTATACCGAATGGCTGTCACAGAGACAGCCAGCAGCGTGACAGCAGCTGTCATGATGCTGTCAAAAAACAGCAGGGTCAACAGTTCAACACCCCGACTGTGATTAATTTAGTAATGGCAACACTTAAAAAAAATGCGTGAATCCTTTTAACTAACTTAACTATACTCACGCCTTACAATGATTATTTTGTTTGTTAAAACAAGTCAAATGCGATCTTATGAAATAATTTATTTGTAATATTGATTAAACTAAAAATATGCTAAAAATAATACTTCACTCCTTACCACGCAAGAGGCGTTACCATTGTAATGACAGGGAACGTTAATTTAAGTGACCCGGAACGGAACGTGAAGTACCCAATTTTTCTCTCGTACATCGTATGTACTCCTGTTTCATTGCGTTTTTCTTGTTTGTAAATAATAACCGCTGGAAATAGGACGTAATGTGAAATTACACGCATTCCTCAGCCGAGTGCTCGTTACGTAAACGGTAACCATTGCCGTGTAATTAGTTAATTCGCGTTAGAACTTCTAACCTATCGGTTGATGTTTTGTTAAGAAGTTATTGAACTATGTGATGTGAAAATGCCGCCTTTTAGAAGGAAGAAGGCGTCTAAATCATTTCCAGTGAAAGTGTGTACGTTAGATGCTGAATTGGAGTTCAACCTTGAGGTGAGATGTCAACTTTTATGGCTATTTTTGTTTTTGTTTGACCATTTAGACATGGTCAAGTTAGAACAATAGTCGTGTTGTGAGTCACCCCGTGACACTGGCTCATGTAAATTAGAGCAAAGAGTGATAATTTATTAGTAAACACCCACACTGTCAAAGATTACAGCAGAGTTGTGTTCATTATAACACTTTGATTTTATGGTATGCTATGTACATAAACCACAATTTGTATGGAATTTTGGTAAAATAGTTTCGTTTACGTACTTGTTTTTCAGATAACAAAAAAAATATTGAGCAATATTACAATATGTAAACTTAAAAAGTATAATCCCGGCGTAGTGTTGGGTTGGGAAACAGATTTGATGAATGTTTTTGTACGCCTGTAAAGTGAATGAATAGTAGTATAATATAACTGATCAATACCCCACATGGTGATTGTTAAGTTCATGTATTGTTTTAGCAAATCTAAATTGATTATTTATTTATCAGTAGTTCTGAGCTTCTTTATGTTGATTAAACTTTTACCCGTATTTCAAAAGTGTATATTTTACAGTGGAGGGCAACGGGTCGGGACCTTTTTGATCTTGTCTGCAGGACCATAGGCTTGAGGGAAACATGGTTCTTCGGGCTGCAGTTTGAAGACACCAAACATTTTATAAGCTGGCTAAAATTGGATAAAAGAGGTACCTATGTCCTTTTATGAAACTATTACCTCCTTCTTACAATTATTCCAGAATACTCCTCCTAAGTTAAAATGTAATTACAAACACTTACTATCAGTGTTGGTTTTGGCCAAGCCATATGAAAAAAATGCAAGGGATAGAGTGAAAAAACCAGCCGCTTGCGTGCCTTTACATCTGGCGCCCTGGGCAGTCGCCCAACCGCATTCGATCCTAACACCGCTACTGTTTACTATACTCAAAAGCAAGGCAAGGTTGGAGAATGTACCCAACAGCCATATATAGGATTAGCCTGTTGGGTCTTGGCAGAGGAATATCCTCACTTCTGATGATTCCTAGATATAATTCTATGAACTCTCTCCAATGCAACAATTTATGCAGTGGTTGTTCTAGGGGCTGCCACAACATTGCAATCTCTTTGTAGCTTAAAGCGACACTTAGAATTAGTTAATGATGATTAAATTGTTCCTTAATGACGATTGAGATGCGTGCGTGCGTGCGTGCGTGCGTGCGTGCGTGCGTGCGTGCGTGCGTGCGTGCGTGTGCGTGTGTGTGTAGAAAAATAATGTGTACCAGTATGTCTCATTTTGATCAAGTATTTAAATGAAGATATAATGCGTGACAATTACACCTAAGTTACAACAGTCCCTCTATTTTACAGTGCAAGACCAATGTGTCTCTCAAATGCCTGGTACACCATTCATGCTCCTATGCAAACTATACCCGGAAGATGTAGCCGAAGAGTTGATCCAGGAGGTGACGCAGCATCTTCTGTTCTTGCAAGTGAAGCAGGCAATACTGAGCATGGATATATACTGCCCACCTGAAGCCTCAGTGCTGCTGGCAAGTTACGCTGTCCAGGCAAAGGTAGATACGTTTTGGGTTAGTAATATGGAGAGGTACCTATATTTATGTTTGTTTAGCGTATTTGTGCTGTTTTACTTTCAAACTTAACTCAATTAATTCACTGGAGACCATGGTTTTATGATGTAGTATATTGCGATTAGTAAAGAATCTAGATACCCTTTAGACATTATAATTAATAGATAGTCATATATGTCATGCAAGTTCGCAAAAACCAAGCAAGTAATATACTAACATTTTCATTAATATCATCATTAATTAGTGCTATAAAAAATGGGCAAGTCTATAAGATTTAAGTATACTAGAACATAGGACCTTACTTGTATTTTCACTACAAACAAATGAAAGGTTAGGGCGCATAACGTCCCACTCGCAAAAGTCAAAAAGCTCACAGGCGACATTATAGTTATTGGAATCTGTGACTAAACATTTGCTATCAGTAGACGGTGTTAATACTGCAAATGTGTTGCCTTGCCACGACTCACATGCATTTTTGGCGGGCCACTGACGATCGGTTACCGCGCGTAAGCGGCGCAAGATACCTACTCGTTCTTTTTCTAACTTGCTTCTGCGAGCCAGTGAGACTTCGTCTGCAGGCAACATATTGAGCAGCCCTGCTCTAAATACATTCAATACATTCATATTGTCGCCAGTTTAACGAGCGTAGCCACAGAACAGAAAAAACAGTAGAAGTGTGAAGTGGGCGTGTCACGCGTGGCATGGTTATGCGGAGTTCCGCGTAACCTAGCTCCAGTTTGCCGCGATCGCTTGTAGTTGTGCGAATAAAATTTCTAAAATAGAAATAAATCGAGAAGCATACCTTATTGTGCTATTTTGGAATGTAAAAATGATATCCGCACCAAAAACATTTTCCATGGAGGCGTGTTGTTTTTATGATAGTTGAGTATTGGCGACAACAGGTCTTATACTTAGCGAAGCTCATGGCACTTCCACTGTTTTTTCTATTCCGTGGTGCTAGCCATAGTTTGGACTCCTGACATAAGCCATTAAAACTGTACTAATTTGGACTCTTTTCAGTACGGGGACTATGACGAGACCGCCTACAAGCCGGGCATGTTGGCGAGCGAAGACCTGCTCCCGCAGCGCGTCATCGACCAGTACCAGATGACGCCGGCCATGTGGGAAGACCGCATTAAAATATGGTAAGTTAATATAAAATTGATTTAGGGC
Source organism: Acleris cristana (assembly GCA_948252455.1). Lineage (NCBI taxonomy): Eukaryota > Metazoa > Arthropoda > Insecta > Lepidoptera > Tortricidae > Acleris > Acleris cristana. The sequence continues at coordinate 8,700,078 of OX411792.1, read as the reverse complement.
TGTATTAATGAACTGACGTCAAATCAGGGCTCGTCTATTAATCACGTGATGATTTAACTTTGACCCCCAATGTTGAGGTTTTAGACTACCCCAATAGTGGGGTCCCTACCAAAATCATGTGTATTTTTTGGTTCAAAAATGGACTAAATGGGTGGATGGTATGGACTTAATGGCACGCGGGGTGACTGTCCCGGCGCGCGGGGAGGGAAACCGTTGCCTGGTCACGGCAAGTCCAAGTCACACGCCGCTTTTCGGTTCAGAAATTGCGCGTTCTGGTGGTCTTTTTCTTTTTCGCGCGTTTAGGCTCACGAGACGGGTCAGACACTTTAGTGATAGTTTGATTTGAATACGACCATAATTGCCCAAGAGCCGGCTGATTAAATTCCTTTCTTATGGACTTACCGGATGGAAACAATTTGTAGATAAAGTAGACCATTGGTGAACCTAAAATAGGTTGTCTGCCAAGACGTAATCTAATACTTTTACCTCATGTAGTGCCCTTTATTTTTTCTATGGAAAGTTGTAACCTGTAAATTGTAATTTGTAGCTTTATAAAACATGCCACTACTGGAGGTATCAAAATTAATGAATGCAAGCATGCCTCAATCAAAGTTGAAGCAATGTGACGGTAATTATTATACAAATTTATTCCCCGCAATAACGATTGGAATGCGCGTATCGTGTTCATTGTAAACTCATTGCGACACCTTGGTATAAGCATACATATGTTTAGTAGTGTGTATGTATTACTAATATTACTATAAGTACATAGTATTTATTACTAATCTTGACTACTATTTCACTCATATAAATTACTAGTTCCCCGTCTGCGGCTTCGCCCGCGCTGCAGATTTTCGACCATCCCGGTGGACTTATCAATATTTACCTTGTCCTGGCAATAACAAACATAACGAAAAAAGAATTCTCCAATTTAATGCAGTCGTTCGGAAATTATGCGCGTACATACATTGCGGCGATTCATTTTTATTTGTCTACTAGTGACCGCCCTCGCTTCGCTTCGGTTTATGTGACTTTTCTGTGACACCCGTACATAAACTAGAATTTATACATAAGAACCTACCTCTTGAATCACCCTATCAATTGATGAAAACCGCATTAAATTCCGCTGCACTGTTTAAAAGATCTAAGCGTACATACAGTGGGATAAACGGCAGGAAGCGACTTTGTTTTATACTAGAGAAGCAAGCAAGTACGTTTTTTACGAAACACGGGGTCCTATTGGTACTCCAGATTCCGCGAACCTCTTTTCGATTCGGTAGGTATTCAATATTGGCCAGCCAAACAATGAAACCTCTATGCAGGTACCGTAACTTGTCGCATTAATGTTGGTTTATCAAAAATTCATTAAAGTGTAATCCAATATTCTCTGCTATTTGCCTTATCGGCGTTGGACGATCGACGGTTAATTCAATCAAACGACTTCAATGCTTCATGTAACATTTATCAGATTTCTACATGTTATACATTTAAAACGCCCCTGCGTATGTTTGTACCTATGTAGTATGTTATGTTAGCGGTAATCGCATACACCACATGATAAATTATGATACAGTTTTCCTTAATTAATACCATTAATACTTTGTTTCTTGTAGTTTAGTTTGTTTAGTTTGAGCTCTAAAGCAATTATTTTACACTGCCTGCCACATATCTCTGCCCTTAGCCATTTCTCTGTCCATGTTTGTCTGGAAGAGGTTGTTATTTAGCGGTAAGACCGCCTGTTCTATACCTATAACTTAAATTTAGTGTTCCGTGTTTTGTTTTTTGTTGTTTAATAAAGAGCATTGGGTATCAATTAACTGATCAGCAAGATATTCTTATTTTGGTGAACAGAAAAATGTATTTGGTCAGCGAAAATAGCTAGTTGGTAAGCAACTTATGGTTAGCAAACATTTATAAATCTGTCTGCAGTTAATGGTATACTGAACTGCTCTAAATTATTTTGGTCAGCAAATTAAATATTTGAGCTGCATTGAGCGACCCACAATTAATCAAATTTTGGTAAGCAATCAGTAGGTAAGCAAAATATTTCATTTAGTCCAGCAAAAAAAAGGGGGCAAATTTACTGCCGTGCCGGCAACGCACATTATGCCGGTTAGGGTGTAGCAGAAGGTAACCACTGAAAAAAGACAATGTTTTTGACCAAAAGTGTAAAAAACATGATATGATGATGACAATGACGATGGCGATGGCGATGGCGATGATGACAATGACGATGGTAATGATGATGGTGGCGACGGCAATGGCGATGGCGATGGCGATGGTGACGATGACGATGGTGATGATGATGATGATGATGGTGATGGTGATGATGATGATGATGATGGAAATTTACAAATTCAACAGAGTCGACGGAGCTCCGCTCAAGCGGATCTCCTATTTCTGGGTTGTTCTGGCCCTCCGGGCCTGATATAAAAACGAACCTAAACTAACCTACCTCATATTTATGACACAAATTTTGGTTAATCTAGGGTGTGATTGTGATTTCTAAATTTGTGTCACAAAACTTAACTTGTAATTACTACTTACTAGCCTCAAAAATTTCAATGCTTGGGTCCTCGCTTCACGACACGTGGTCTGATTTTGCTCCGCCCACAAAAACGAACACTGCTGATTTTTCAAACTAAATGCAATCCACTTATTTATATAGATGACCATTATTTTAATATGCACACCTCTCAATTAAACTGCTTACAGACATGTTTTCTCTGCTGACCAATTGTAAAATCTTGCTGCCCAAATAATTATTTTGCAGCTCGACTGTTTATTAGGCAGACCGAAATTGATTAAAATGTTACCCGTTTATAAATTATTTGCTGAACAAAGAGTTGTAGCCCGATTTTTATTTATTGCCACCCAAATATTTTTATGCTACCCAAATGAGTTAATTGCTGATTTTTTCTGCTGATCAATTTTAATAACGGCTGACCATTTAATTACTTCCCAAGAGCATTTATATTGTATTCTATGTCACCCGTGAAATGCCGGGTGGGGCTAGTAGATTATAGGGGTGCGCCAAAGATCATATAAAATTGCAACTCCGATTATTGGAACTCCGAATTTTTTTCTCATACCATTTTACATCATAATGATTACTCTTCATACTCTTCATAATATTATCCTTAAATTTGCGGATTAAAGTTGATATTTATATTTTTGTTATGTGTAAAGGTACGCGGATCACAAAGGCATGTCGAGAGACGAAGCGGAAATGGAATACCTAAAGATTGCGCAGGACTTGGACATGTACGGAGTCAACTATTTTTCTATTAACGTAAGTACCTACCAGGCGTTTGTTTCTAGCGTTTCTATATGCACGCCACTGAGCACAATTCTCGACCTCGTTCAGCAATGCCAGTCACCCTTTGTATGATATATTACATGGTTGGTTGGTTATAGATGCAAAAATCAATTTTGCCAGTTTTTTATACATCATGATTGGTAGCTATACTACCAATGGTGATTAGGACCAATCCTAAGACTGATCTGTCAGTTTGTCAGTTAGGATGGCACTAGTTACGGCCTTAAATCTTTGTCCCATCGTTGGCAGATCACATACCTCATGGTTAGATAAAGCTAGGTTATCGGGAAAGAGCTGGATGAGGCAAGCGCAGGACCGGACTGGTTGGCGCAACAGAGAAAAGCCATAGGCCCTCTACTGGGTTAATGTTGACTGGTCAGATGACCATATGAAACTTATTTTTCAGAACAAAAAAGACACGGATCTCTACCTCGGCGTGACAGCCCTGGGGCTGAACATATATGAGAAAGACAACAAGTTAATGCCAAAGACGACTTTTCCTTGGTCAGAGATCAAGCACATATCGTTTGACGACAAAAAGTTCGTCATCAAATTTGTCGACAAGGCGGTCAATAATTTTATATTCTTCTCGCCGAAGGGGATGAATAAATTGGTGAGTGCTTCTATGTAATATAATAACTGAATGTAAATTGTCAATTTTTAATAATAATTTGCAAAAAATCCCCAATGTGTTTACACTATAAGCTTTCGATGCGATTGGTTTATATACCTACCCATCCTCGTCTTAGCAGATTGCATGATCAGTTCACCTTATTTTTCGAATAAAGCTTAATAATTTATCATTATACAGCTACATATAAATTAGATACGGAATAATTAAAATAAAAGTTAGAGGGATGGTCAGTCGTGTAAAGACGATGTATGGGGTATTGGGCAGCCGGTAAAAAATGGGTATTGCGCTGTCGGATAAAGAAGATGTTAGGAGTATTGGGCAGTCGGGGAAAATAAAATGGAAATTGGCAATCGGGTAAAATAATATGGAAATTGGGAAATCGGGTAAAATAAAAGGAATATTGGGCAGTCGGGTAAAGTAGATATAAAAGATATTGGGCAGTCAGATAAAATAGATTTTAGTGGTAAGATCGTCAGCGACATGAATCCAAGGACTGAGTACGTGCACTGTTGCAGATACTAGACCTGTGCATCGGCAACCACGACTTGTACATGCGCCGGCGCAAGCCGGACACGATGGAGGTGCAGCAGATGAAGGCGCAGGCCAAGGAGGAGAAACAGGTAAGATGCTTTAAATAAATTAGTAGTAACAATACTAAAGTTATCATTGAACAAAGTTACAAATATACGTGTAGAAAGTATCTTTAAAAAACGATTAAGTTTATGGGCTTAATTATAATATTTATGTGTATGACTGTTTGTTCCTAAATAAATAAATAAAATGCCATTTCAGTTGACTCTTGGAACCCTCTGTTCAGACGATTACGGATTTTATTATAGTTTTTACTACCACTATACCAATGAGTAATGCCATATTGTTGTTCATAGCGGCGTCAGATCGAGCGCAACAAGCTAGCCCGCGAGAAGCAGCTGAGGGAGGCTGCTGAGAGGGAGCGCGCAGCCATGGAACAGCGGCTGCTGCAGTACCAGGAGGAGATACGGCTCGCCAACGAGGCGCTGGTAATGATGCTCACATTTATAAACATTACACAATCTTGTTTTTACTAGAATTTCCCTTCCTAGAAGTGCCTCAAACTATTATACAACCCACAGCATAAGCTTATGCCCTTACTTATAAACGTGGTGTAACCATGGAGTAGCTAAGCCATGCTTTGTCCTTATCCGTCGAATTCAAATGTCACAACGGCGGGTAAGGACAAAACATGGCATAGCTACTCCATGGTTACTCCACGTTTATAAGTAAGGGCATTAGAGTTTAGGTTTGGGACTAGGTCAATTAGTGTGAGATCGCCCCCAAATATTTATTTTATGTTATGTAATGTGGTGGAAAAGAAGGGAGGCCTTTGCACAGCAGGGGGACACCCAAATAGGCTTAAAAAAAAATGTGTTGTACCTGTAGCGTCGGTCGGAGGAGACGGCGGAACTGCTCGCAGAGAAGGGGCGCGTGGCGGAGGAGGAGGCGTCGCTGCTGGCGCAGAAGGCCGCCGACGCCGAGCGGGACAACGCGCGCCTGCGGCTCTCCGCCATCCGCACCGAGGAGGAGAAGGTACCAGGGGGGGGGACTTCCTTACTGCATCAGCTTGTCGTCTAGTTACAAAAAAAAACCAGAGGCGTAGCTAGGTCAGTAAATGCCCCGGTGCAAAATAAACGTTTCTCGCTATTCCTACAATCTATCCTGTTATGAATTGAATTTGAAAATTCTTTTGGTAAATAACTTTTCTGTAACAACGACAGTACAGTACAAGAGGTCTTTTAAAGTCTTGCGGGTCCGGACAAAGTCGGTTAGGTTAGGTTAGGTTAGTGGTGGTGGTCGGTAGTCACCATAAGAGCGTATTAGAGCAAGTGAGAGAGAAGTACAAACCCGAAGGTATATTTAAGAGATGCACTGTATACACATTTCTGTTTAAGGTTAGTTCATTCAATATTTAAGGTTATGCGTTCTCATTAACACAGTGTCTAATTTAAATTTCTCATACCCAGGTGCACCTAGAAAGGAAAACCCGCGAGGCGGAGTTCCTGACAGCGCGGCTAGTAGAAGAGTCGGAGAAGCGTTTAGCTGAGGCGGACCGGCTCAAGGTCGAGCTGGTGACCGCCAGGGTCGCGGAGAAGCAGGCCAAGGACAAGCTGCTCAACTTCCTCAGCCGCACCGGCACCGGCCAGCCAACGGTAAGTGTCAACAAATGATTCTGTAGGGTCTGAAGGTTTCGCCCAATAAGTATTAGGAGTTGAGGAAGAGCTCATCATGACAAAAAGGCCGGTGGAAGACTCAGAGAAGCACCTAGCTAAAGTGGACTGGCTCTGTGGAGCTAGTGTCGGTGAGGGTCGCGAAGAAGCAGTTCAAGGACAATGTGCTTAACAGGTTCGTACCGGTACCGCAAGGGTCTCTGCAGGGTCTGAAGGGGTCTCTTGTTGTTAGCCAATCCGTAACAGGAATCGAGGCAGTTCCTGACAAGCAAGGCCGGTAGAAGAGTCAGGATAGGGCTTAGCTGGTTAAGTTTTTAGTAGCACCGGCGCCGGTCAGCCGACGGTATAGTGCATTACTACAGAGACCGGGAAGAAAGCGGTTGCAGGACTAGTATGAGTTACACATATATGAACCCTGCAACCGTTCTTCACGGCCAAGGCTTGTATAGTGCTTTACTCCTCCAATGACGCGAGGAAATTTTATTTTTGTATTTTCGTACTTTCGGCTTGCCTACACTGCTCGTAGGCACTCTCGTTCCTTTACATATGTTTGATTCGATCGGCCGAGTTCGGACGATGACGCCCGAACATACTTCGGCCCACAACGGATTGGGTGGAAACGTACCGTTAGGCGATGGGTTTATAACCTGTCACTAATACGCTGGTAAACATCTTCGCCTGATAGTGCAAAATGTGATTACAGAATTATCAACAATTTTTACAATTGTTGGCAATTCTGTAGCTCTGCCTACCCCACTCTGGGAATGAAGGCGTTAAGGTATGTATGTATGTATGTATGTATGTATGTATGTAAATGTGTGGTTCCCTGGTACTTACAATTAGTGAAAGTGCCGGAAACTTATGCTTAAATAATATCTTGTTGCAGTCAAGCACAGTTCCGTCGAGTCTGTTCCCGTCCACCTGTTCGCTGCCGGCGGAGCTGAACGGCGACCTGCCGACCAACGGCACCACGCCCGACCCGGAGCTCAACTCGTACCAGCTCGTGCCCGACGAGGGCGACCCGCATATACACCGGCTGTCGCTCGAGATAGAGAAGGAACGGTCAGTGGTCAGGGTGAATTGCCCTATTTTTGGCTACCTAACGATTATTGGATAATTCAACAATTACTAGGTGCCAGTAACTGGTATTTTAGAGGCCGGTAATTAGGTGTTTCACGCTTGTGGCAGTTTACTTGTGTTGAAGCTGTCAAAACTTAATAAGTTGGCAGTGAAAGTGACAGAGATTTATGACTCCTTTACTTGTATCCCTTTTATTGACTAGATTTTGACCGGTTTTAAGAGTCAAAATGCGGCCCCCCGGTAGTGCAAACCTATGTGTACTTGTAGCTTCGCGCCTTAAGTACGGGGCGCGCGGGATCTGACCATTTAAACAACTAGATAGGGTCATGAGAACAAAAACGTCACATATTTTTGGCCAAGCAACAAAAGCGCCATCTCTTAGATTTCTGACAAACTACGTCGCACTTAATCTGAATAATGAATTTTAAATAATTGACGACTTCGCGAGTTTGGAGTCGGCGCGAGACTGTGATGTCACTGTGACGTCACGGAGTCACAGCTATAGATTTTACACCCTTTTGTTGTCCAGATTTTTTGTGCCATATCAATTGATATATTACTTAGAAATGTCCGTTTAACCAACCTATCGCATTACAGAGTGGAATACCTAGCCAAATCGAAGCATCTGCAGCAACAGCTAGAATCACTCCGCAGCGAGTTCTCAGTGCTACGCGTCGAGCGTAGCACCGCTACGCTGGACCGGCTACACGAGGCGCAGGCCAAGGCGGGCGACAACAAGTACTCCACGCTACGCAGGCTACGCCAGGGCTCCGCTAGTACTCGCTTGCAGTTCTATGAAGAGCTATAGGTATTTAAAAAAACTAAGGTCGAAGATGTTAGAGTTGTTACTACATACAAATAGTCTGTTTAAATGAGCTAAAATGCCTATAATATTGAACACAACATGGACAGGCATAACTATCATTGATAAAACAGGTTTGTTCGTATTGTTGTGTTCCGGTGCGGAGGTAAGGCAACCAGTGAAATTACTAGCAGAGGCACTCCATCTAAATTCTTAGGGTTGGCAACACGTTTTCAGTCTTTAGACTCGTCGTAGGATTGCAATCTTGAGATTGAGGATGTCTATGTGCTTCATACTACTTACCAATAGGTAGCCAGTGTGCTCGTTTGCCTCCTACATGCCATAAAAAGTAACAGAGATTTGTCAATACTATGTTTGTACGCAACTGACATTTCATTTCATCATAGTCATTTAAAAATGTACAGGAATTATAAATTGACATTCTCAAAATGCTCACTCTGAAGCCATTTATTTCAATAAACAATCAACAAAGGCAGTTCTTTACGTTTTTGACCTTGAAAATTGATGTCAAAGTTTAGATATTAAGAGTTATAGTTATAGCAACTTTTGACGGCAATTAGTAGCCAGCAACTATTGCTGCCTTGTTCTTAGGGGGGCTGGTAATCGATCAACTTACCACAGCAATGAATATGTGGCCAGCAACAGTAACTACCTTGCTCTAACTTCGTATCTAAGCAAGACGCCTATAGTAGCCGGACACATTGCTGTGAAAATGTTACTCGCTTAACCGGCCCCTTATTGGGGCTTCTAAACGGGCCATATTTTCACTGCAATATGTGGCCGGCAACTATTGGTGTCTTTCTCTAACATACGAGTAAGAGAGGGACACCAATAGTTGCCGGCCACATATTGCAGTGAAAATATGGCCCATTTAGAAGCCCCTGCTAAAGCAGCATTGTTGCTCGTTTACCAGAGCCTTAAGAGTGTTTCTTACGAGTCCTGAGCACGGGCCTTAAGTTAGCGTCGTCTGAAATAACTTATTAGACGTTGTTTACACTTTACCGATTGTGCCTTAGCTAACTACGCAGGTTTCATGTCCGTACAGTGGTTGACATAATTAGGAACGCTTACGGAAAAAACGTATGTAAATGTATGTAAATTATAACATTTATAAACCATATTCACGAATACAAAGCTTATCATGACGCTAAGTTATTTATTGAAATTTGTTGATCTCCATTTAAATCAAGTGTCGTATTGCTAGCTAAATTAAATAGGTGACAAAGATCATCAATTTAAAAACAGTCTCCTGAAAAAGTTTGTAAATGTTGAAGCAAGTCAACCATATTTCGTTGCCTTAAAAGCAGAAATAGCAACATCCTTCAATATGGCCCTGGGTATATCGAATAAGGCCTACCAAGGATTGACTAATAATAAAACTTACAGAAGTTGAGTCTCCTATACTTTTACTTATCAACGGCCTAATCGCATATTAATGTTGCTCTGTCCCATAATGTAGCTCAGAAACATAACCCGAGCTAGAGCGAGAATACCCAAGGATGGATGGGGGATAGGGAGGGGTGAAGGAGGGGTAATGTCGGCTTCCAGCCTAAGCCAATCCCAATGCAAATGCCTGAAATAAGAGACGCGTTAAGCGCGGCAAACACTATCAATAAAAAATGCAGAAGTTGAGTCTTACTCTTACATTTAAGTTAGAAAAGGAAAGCAAAATTGTGCTTCTTGCTCTAGAACTGAAGTTAAAGTAAGACAGCAGTCAATTTCTGCAATTTTTATTGATAGTGTACGCCGCGCTTTAGGAACGCATTGCCCCACGGCCCCTCTGATTAAAATCATGGAAGATGTCTTCTCGTTCTACTGGATGATAGTTGAAAGCAACAGAAGATACTACTTCAAAATGCGATTGAGGAAATCTCGATGTATCGAGATTCTTCTCCTTTGCTAAAGTAAGACGACTATTTTTGACTTGCTCTAGCTAATTTAGGTATTTCTGAATATAAGTCGCTAGTTCAATACGCGCTACAACCATATTGTTGGCGATAATATATTATTCAAGTATAGCTAATGATATAATCAGATATTTTTTTGATTGTCATACAATTATTGTTAAAAATTAAATTGAAAAAGAATAACGCTCCTACCCGATTATTTGCGCACAAAATATTTTGTAAACGTCCTGTTGACGGTTGTAAAATAATTAATAAAGTTCATACGCTTTTTATATAAATCAATTTACATAGTAATGTAAGATACAATCAGATCTGGATAGTTATTTTTCCATTTTTATACGTAGGTAGTGTAAGTATTTTATTAAATTACAAGGCGAGGAAGATTGAGAAGCGAAATAAATTACAAACGTATTGGACGTTAATGATAGAGATATGAGGATATTAATAAATTCAATGTACAACCAAGAACTGTATTTTAAAGGTCACCAAAGAGGTGACATATGTGTGATATTATATTGATATGTGTCAACAGACCTTTATAATATAGTTGTGAAATAATTATTAGTTATGTCCTTTTGTCAGTACATTGAAAGTGAAAAATATGGCAACGACCAAAATCTTAAAAAATATTGACGGTCTATCTATAGATAGTTAAGCTCCGCTACGGAATTTTTGTCCTTAACTGTATCAGAACACAGTATGTTTTGTTTATTATTTTTAATCTAATCGCTACTCCATCCTCGCCATACAATAGTTCAAATATTACCAGACCATTCTGTTATGTACCTTTTTATTATTTAAGTCCACTTGGAGCTCTAACTAATCCAAAATCGAAAGTTTATCCTTATTAGGAAATATTATTTTTACCCTGGTGCGCCCGACAACCTAAAATTAATACATTTTGTCAAATAATTTTCATTTTCAAACTATTTTGTTTTTATTTTTATCTAATGAAGTTTGAATTAGATGCTACGCTGATGTGCGAAGTCCACTGTTGATGTTGTCATTGTCGCTTACACTTAAACTAATTGAGGAGTATATTATATTATAACGTTAATAGGTATTTTCTAGAGTGCGTTAAAGTGTACAATTCAATATTTGCCCACTTTTTTTATCGCGCCCTTGAATCATCTCATGAATCAATCAAAGTGTCACAAATGCTTTTTGTACATGATAAAAATCATTCACTTACTTTTAGGACAGTGGTTTTAAATGACACAATGCCCTGTGGAAAAAAAATCGGGTGGCAAATCCCTTTTTTTGATCAACTGTTCCCTTCAGTGCCTTGCCGATTTTGGTGCGGTTTGAGCGTCTAAGCTAAATTTGAGGAAAAATCCTAAGGTAATGTGATAAATGTCCTTTTTATAGGACAATGATTTTTCAAAACAAAATTCTCTATAATCCAAAAAGTGATTAGTATAATTTTTAACATGACGTCATGTTTGTATAGAACTTTGACATTTGTCCTACGTCTAGGACACAGCCTAAGGAGGTTAAATATTGGACAATTTATCCTGTTTCCTATGGACTTTTATTCAAATTAATAGTTTTAATCCCATAATAAACAACTGATGCTATCTAAACATTATGAAATTACGATAAACAAAAATGTACTCTATTTACCATAGCTTTTCCTGACTCCGACAAAAATTGCAGATAATCTTTTCACGAATTTCAGAACCAATGTTTTGCAAAAATGTGTCAAAGATTTGCTCTTTACACTTTGTAAGGGAATGGCAATTAATAGTCAGTATTTATCTATTACCTTTGGTAATTACGTAGGAAAGTTTCTAACAATCTTGTAACGTTATGCTTTACTTAGTGTTAAATTAGTCAGAGCATGTGTTATGCGTGTTTTTAGGCACATCCTTGTCATGTCTAAGCAATTTCCGATTTCTGCCCAATATCCTCTATAAAATTTTTGTTTGGATAATGATTAAAGTATTAAATCTATTTGTTCTTATTAAAGAACATTTTGCAGAACGAGGATATAGAATGAACTAATTATGTGTTTTTCTTTAAATGTACTTAATTGTTATTACATGTAAACTAAACCAATATTGAGTTCTTGAAGTTGCTTTTATTAACAATTAACACGTTGGATATGATTTTTAATTAACGACAATTTTCATTGACTTGTTTGTTTTTGTCCGATCCAACGACCAACAAATTAAAACGAATAGGGGAAAATTGTGGCCTTATCAATATCCTTATCTAAACGCCGTTTCTAAACGTTAATGTCATATGACAGCTGGAAAGTAACACGAATTTCATCCTTACTGGTACGGGTCGAGAAATGTATTCGCTTAGCACCGTGTACTCTTTACGTCACTTCCTTGCGTTAGGGTTCTACGGGTTACGCGAATACAGTCTATGGTCTATTTTACGCTGACAATAATTGGTGAGGATGCAAATGCAAATTTGTTTTACTGTTGTTTTATAGTTAGTACATACACTGTGATAATAAGATTGTACAAATCAAGTTCGGTTTCTTGAGAATTTAACCATTTTTGTAATTGAGTAGGTACATTTTTGTTTGTCAAATGCAATCACCATAGTCACAGTTGACGATTGACGATTTAAGTTAATTTTTAAGTACAACGTACAAATTTGTATGTGGTCAAGAATCGAGTCTTAATTTCGGAGTGTTTATTTTAGAAATTTAGCCACTTTGAATGGTAGGTATTATGCAAAAGACTGCCAGCTTCCAATCAGGCCTTGAGTTTCTTGTTTCGGGAATGTCAAAAAGGGGATTGTTGACGGAAAGTCGGGTTATTTTCATCAGTTACCACTCGCACGTGAATGTGTGCGCACACACACACGTTCGCACAGTTATTTATATACTATGTTGTCCCTTTTACGATTGGCTATTTGATATTTTAAAATATTTCGCAATTACTTAAAAGTTTAACTGAAGAGATCCCATAAAGGGATGACTTCGCTTTTGTACATAACTTTTGTGTTTATGTGTATTTTATTTATTTTCCTGTTTGTACAAAAAAGTACTGTAGGGTCAGGGAGGGAACAGTAGCTCGGTGGGAACAGTGGCTCGAATGAGCTGTACTCGAAAGGGAAAGAGCTTTATGTCTGTCCTCTACATCAATCGGAGGCGTTCGGTACCCGATCATGCTTGAACTAGTTAGTGAGGCGCTCCGGCGCCATGCAGACGAGTTACGATGTGTTTTTGTTTTAATCCCTGATAAAACTACATTGTCACATAAGTTTCACTTAATTTTATTCTTATTTCGTACGAGATTTTTAATAAGTTATATTTTTGTCTAAGAGTGTCTAATCGACTTAGTATTGGCTGATAATTCAAGGCCCTCAACTTTGGTGTTTGCTTCTAGTTTGATCTAAAATCCAAAATAGCGACTGGGTCAACAGTAGTTCGTTTCGGAAAAGTACACAGTCGCTCCCGAACCACATTGTACATGCAACTCTTTACATTACATTATATTAAACCAAACCAAATGACAATTATTTATTACTGAGTTTATTAAATTCACAAGAAGATTGATGTTATTTTAATTTTTGCTTTTTATTTTTTCGTAAAGATGTCCGGGCCTATTTGGTCATTGAATATCAAAACGTAGCCACTGTGTACTGTAAGAACCACTGTGTACTAGGGAGTGTACACAAAGGTTCGAGCCTCTGTGCACTGTTAGAATCACTGTGTACTTGGGGGTACTAGTGACTGTGTACAGGTCGTAGTAAACAATGGCTCGATTCCCATTTTTTTTTAAAGACTAGATATCTCTTTTTTGGTAAAAGTAATAGCAAATCTATTTGCTATATATGAAACTTCAATATTGCACTGTGCTTTGTGCTTGCCATAACTATTTCAGGGATTTATATATTTCATGCAACAGCCTGTTGAAAAAATCCTAGCCACTGTTCCCTCCTTGACCCTACATACATACACAGCTTTGCTGTCTTATTAGTTAGTACTGATATATTGTGTCCGAATAGTCATTTTATAAACCCTACATTTGTTTTTAAAATATTAAAGCACACTTAGTCATGTCGGCAAGTATCAAATAAATGACGCTAACGAAATTTATTCTTGTATAGTGCTGACCTTATGTTGTATGTAAAGGTCGCTATATTTTTGATAGTCTTTACATTTTAATAGATAGATGGAATTTTAGTGATTAACATATTGCATATTTTATTAAGAACTTATAATGCCTTATTTTGCTGTATCTCTTCTGCGTAACACCACCATTATCAAAAATTGTATATAGTTTCGAGACTCGATGCATTGTGATCAGTAATTAATATTTATAATATTTACACTGTATACGTGCCTTATTATATTTAAAAGCCATATTTTGTAAATATATTTATAGATAAATTTGTTTTTGTTTTTTATTAAACATCTCCTTTATCTATATATCTATCTATATATATAAAAGGCTAAACTGACTGACTGACATATCAACGCACAGCCGAAACTACTGTACCTAGAAACTTGAAATTTGGTACATGGGTTCCTTTCATGATGTAAGTGAGCACTAAGAAAGGATTTTCCGAAAATCGACCCCCCAACGGGAAGAAATGGGGGGGAGTAGCGGGAAACTAATTCTACGCGTACGAAGTCGCGGGCGTCCTCTAGTAGTTCATCAAGTTCGCGTGCGATTGTCCCGCGGGGTACCAGGGGTTGGAGGGGGGAACTTCCTGTTTTCCTGAACTTTACGTCGTTGACCAAGGGTTAATTATTGGACTACGCATGCACTGCCAGTACTATTTTTTGAACGTTCGCCAGGTGCGACATCTTTTGTTTTACACGGAGCTTGCCTACTGTAAGAACGCATATATGCGTTGAGTGCACTGGGTGGAAGTCAGGAGAACGCTTATATGCGTTGCTGGCAGTGAATGGGTTAATTCGCGCGCCAGATGGTTAGTGTCCTGCTGAACCTGACGATCTTCCCTCCCAAGCTGCCTCGTTACCTCGCGGGAGGGCCAGGATATTATTCGACTACGAATAAATAATAAGGTTTTCAGACAAGAGACTCGTGGTTCGTTGTAGACATTAGCAGCTATTATTATTAACTGAGAATTCATGAAAAAATACCTACGCTGAATATAATAATATAGTTATTCCATATAAAGCCTTGCATATATGCAAAAGTATCTAGTACTTTCCCAGGGCTTTTAATTAAACCATCTCCTCAAATATAAGAAAAAAGTTAAGTACCTAGATGGATAACAACAATATAGGATAATAGAAACGCTCTAAAACAATTAAAAACCTTTAAAACAAAACATTTTGTTTATTCAAAATATTGTTTACATCTCTGTTCTACAGAATACCGGTTAAGTTATACATTTACATTGCATTGCAAGAGATCGAGCTAAATAATACATTCAAACATAATAAGCATTCTGCAATAAATTATTTACACTTAGGTACATAATAATATTCAATAATTACTCAAAATACGAATAACGTAACAATTATCCTATGTTTGTAGATAGTAGAATATGTTTCCTAACTTTAAAACGCCATGTCAAATACTTAATGGTCGACAATCAAACGCCAATGGCAGTTAATAAATATTTAATTGCGCAGCAAAAAATGAAAAACGCACCACAAAAAGTACCGATCTGTACAACAAAAAACTAAACGCACAGCAAACTAAGCTTTTGATGAACATTTAGTTTTTCCGCTATGCAGTTCAGTTTTTAGGTCTCAAGATTTTTTTTATGCGCGTTTAAATATCACTTGTTTTAAAAAGCGGTATGAATGTCAACCATAGGAGTTTGTATGAAAACCCAAGCTTACTGGCGACTGCGCTGTTCCCATTTGTTACCATCGCACACTTTTACTGGCTTATTATAACTAATGAATAAATTTCAAAGAAAAAGCCATTAATACTTTTAGTACGATCATCAAACTGTTTGGACTAAAATATTTCAATTACTTATAGGTACTGGCTAAAAACCAACAGAGCTCCTATTTCGAGGTGCTTTGGTTCTTCAATGCTGAAACATTAACATTAACCTTTCACTTAGAATTGGATCAAAATTTCCATGTCCGAAATGTTCGTCCAGTCAGTAGAACTAATTGGAATATATTCGGCCAAAGTGAGACGGACTTCTAGTAGATAGGACTGAATGGAAATAAAATAATAAAAGTAGGAATGGAAATAAAATAATAAACTACTCTACTTGGTAAGAGATAGGAAAAGCCTGCTACTCTTATGGTTATAGGAGCGCCGCCCGCGGTGCTTTAGATATCCGTTAGTCTAGAAACAAGCAAGCAAACCGCCAGTGTAATATAAAATATGAATACATTTGAATTAGGTCAAATAAGTTCATCCACGACCATCCCTTAGGGTGAGACGTTTAGGGCTGCCAGCGGCAATGTTTTGATTCATCAAATCCACTAGCATTATACATAAAAATAATGACACTTCTCCACCCCCAACCCTGCTACGCTACTCAGCCAGCCTGCTAAAGCTGGGCATTCACGAAAAGCCAACTCACAAGTTCAGTCCAATGGTTGTCGTTACTCGGTCGGCGAATCCCCAAATTTCAGTTCGTCCATTCACGGCCTGTGTCACTGTGCGGTATGATTCAACTTATTCGACTATACAAGAGGCCCTACTTTGTAAATCGAAGTTCGAAGTTAAGTTATCTCCATCCCTGTCTCTCATTCGAGATTAAATCCAGAGAAAGAGATGGAGCTAATGTAACTTCGAACTTAGATTCTCAAAGTAGGGCCTCAGGAGTTCCCTAACTGTGCGTCACGAGGCCCCGAGGCGTCACGGCGCTGCCGCGAAGGCGTCGCGAACCGCTATGATCACGTCACCGGCAAGGGCATAAAAAAATTTACATGTTAAGGAAGTAACAGTATAAAAAACCCTAGGAACCCTTGACTATACTATTTAAGACGACATCATTTCCTTACAGTAAACAATCCTGCTGGCCTTGCAAGAATAACACAATTAACCTCCATCTCCATGCCGTCATTATTGAAATCTAAAGGAGCAGCGGTTTGGCATTTGCGCTACTTTTCACTCCAGTCATCTCTTGAAGGAAATTTAAAAAAAAACTACACTACTACTGCTTTCTTGTTTGTAGCTTGTGTCATTCTTGCTAGTCTAGTTATAGCACACTAGTCATTATAACCAACCATTCTTTGCTAAGAACTAAGTGGAGACCCAAATAGTCCCCAATAAACATTAGCGATCTGAAGTTGCAGAATATATTGAATTGCATAATTGCCATAAAACTTCGTTTTAACAATAAAAAATTAACAGCTCATATATTACGAAGAATCGACATTCATTACACAATTTTCATTACAATTATATTACACCCATTAATTTTTACCATTGCAACAAGTATGTTAAACCAACCAATGTTATGTGCCATAAAACTAGTGCGCCATGTTAAAACTTCTGAGCATATTTGTATTTGATCAGTTTCATACTGAATTTCTTACAGAAGACCTTGGTAAGGTCAGCATGCTAGTTATATTGTACACAAGAAAATATTCATACTTTTCCTTTTGGTCGCTCAAAAGGGATGAATTCATTTCATGATAAGCACTAGTAGGGTAGAGCAATTTAATCCTACAGCTAAACTGGGCGTTAATCAGTCAAACCAAGCATAAGGCAAATTATGCTGTACATAAGGCAAATTTAAGGCTTGTTGTAGAGCCGTTTGTATGCTGCTCCACTGCTACAAAATTCATTCATAACTATCCTGCAGAGGAATAAATGGAACACAACTATAAGGCCAATAATACATATCCAGAACAATGGGTTCAAAGCCCCCAGGCTATTGCCATGCTTATGAAGTGCTATAACATGGTTTTCATGAGCAGGTGCTTCAACCACATTTTGAAGGTGAATAGCATGTCTTAAATCCTCCATATGTTGTTTATCAGCTGTTATATATAATATAGCAGTCAAAGGTTCAGTAAGTTTAACTGGAAAATATTTCCTGTATGGTCCAAGTTGCACAGGCGGGTCCAGGCAACCGGCATCACAAGCGTAATACGTCTTGTCTGAACGGTCTAAAGCCACAAATATAGCAGCTTTATTGTCATCTTGAACAATAACACTTATATTAACATGTGTCATGTTGCCATAGTTTAATCGACGGAACAAGAAGTCCCTATGTAGTTTAGAAGGATGGATGTTATATTCAAGATGTTGGTTGCTGAAGCGTAAGCTTCCAAAGCTTAAAATCATAGCTTGGTTCACACCGCTGGCTCCAGCTTTAAGCAATTTATGACATCCTTGTTTTTCCAAAGTCAGGAGCCAAACACTGGCAACTTCATTTAAGTTGGCTAAATTATTTAAAGGTCGCCATAAGTTAAATGCATCTAGTGTAGAATAGCCTCCATAACAACCCTCAGAATAAGTCAACGTCCGTAAGATGGATGATTTCACACTTGGTTTGATGTGTTCTTCATGTTCATAGCTTTGCACTTGGGAGAGAATGGCATAGATTGTAGCATTAATGCGGTCTCCATTTATAATACCTTCTGCTTTAGAATCTGATATGTAAAATCCAGTGTCCCATAATCCCTGCCAGACTCTAGCATGACTTTCCTTGAGTTTTTTAGTTGCAGCCCTATCCTTAGTCAATGCAAGCACCTTCTCCATTTCTGCAATAGCTTTTTTTTCAACAATGTCTTTCTGACTAGAATATTCTTCTTTTTTTATAGGCTTGCTATACTGAACTGTGGTTAATATCATCAAGTCAACATTACCATGACTAAAAACTTCCAAATATCTATCAAGTTTCCTACATACAATGGCGACAGCCATGACCTTGTCACTTTCTGGTAATTCTACGAGCCCTGTGACAACTTCAAGCTCCAATTTATTATCTCCTTGATGGACCGTTATAGTTTGTTTAACAGCAGTCGGCCAGTCCGACACTCGAGGAGTGGATAAGTAAACAGTTTTGGGAACACTTGTAGGGTTATTAATCCCAATTTCTTGCACAAACAGTGAAGGTATCGACCTATGTGCATAGTACTGATAAGATATCTGCAAACCATTATCATTACACTGATATCTGTGTACAATTCCTTTTTTATATTCAGCAACAGTGAATTCATTTATGTCAGTATGATCCGCGACATATAAGGGGTGATACCGTACGGGTAATGAAAGTGTTCGTCCATATTTAATATTTAAGTGGCTATCATGTTCTAAAGCTAAGCCCAAGAACCCATTACCTATGTAAGGAACATAGTTATGTCGTAAACTGCCGAGTGTGGCGGCGTCCTCCGTTCTTAAATACGCATCATAATCGTTGATTGCGTCGTTAAAAGGACTCAAAAAGTTCCGTTTACATAGGGCCCGATGTCCACCCGCAGCAGTTTCAGTATTTAACACCCAGCGCATCAATGACGGCCCGACATACAGAAGAAGGAAAATTACAACTAGGAAGATTATTATGATCTTTTTCCTAGTGATAGGACCGTCTGTAAAACGGTTGATCCGTCTGAAAAGTTCTCCGGTCTTCCGGCTCATTTCGCCGATGCCACTGCTAACAGTTTCCATTACAAATCCTATAATATCTCCACAAACCTGTCGTCACCAAGTTATTTAACTGTTGTTCAAGTCAGTTTGATAGTAAACATTATCGATGAGCTTCAAAGCTGTATTTTACTTATTGTTTTATTATTATCAACCAAATTCAATCCACAAAATAAAACACGAGATATCGGGATGTCACAATTATGTGTGTATGAAATATTGGTGTTTTGCCCTGTGTTCAAGCCACAGATTATAATAGGCAGATTAAAAAACGAAGTTCGAAGTTACGTTAGCTCCATCCCTTTCTCTCCATTTAGCCTCGAATGGCGAGTGACAGTGATGGAGCTAACGTAACTTCGAACTTCGATTATAAAGTAGGGCCTAAGGATCTCTAAAGTCCCAGATAGACGGGCGAGTGGGAAGTTCGCGTAGGTACTTAGGGTGTGTATAGTTTGTGAGTAGACCACAGATCGTAAGGGTAAAGTAGACGTTAAATTTGCTTTGTGGTATATATTATTATGACTATAGTACACAATCGGCGTTGATCGTCGATCGTCTGATCGTTTATAATCGGAACGATCATCATGCGAGCATCCACACGATCGTCCATAGTAGTTTGTCAAACGACAAGTGCACAAGATGGACGTGGAGTTTGTTGCTACTTTATTTATTTAATAAAGGGAGGAGAAGAGAAGATGGCGGTGTTTGAGTATTAATCGTAATAGAACGAAGTAAGTAGGTAGAGCCGAGTATGATCTAGAGTCTGACCAACGAATCGTGTCACAATAAAAAGGCGGCAAATTCAAAATAATCACTACCTGGTAACACGAAATGTATAGCGACTGGATAAGAGGCTCTACTTTGAAAATCGAAGTTCGAAGTTACGTTAGTTCCATCCCTTTCTCTCGGTTTAGTCTCAAATGACGAGTGACAGGGATGGAGCTATCGTAACTTCGAACTTCGATTTTCAAAGTAGGGCCTCAGTACTCATAATTTGACAGCTTGTTTCATATGTAAAATTGTTGCCACATCAAGAATAAAAAAATGCTATTGACACGATTCGCTGGTCAAACTCTACACATGATCGTGCTCGCCCGTAATCGTGTAATCGCCGATAGTGTAATCGAGCCATTACGCTAAGGTGGCATTGCACATACATGGCACACAGGCACATACTCTCAGAATACTCTCACAATCTGTGGTTGGTTGGTGACGTGACGTCACGTCACGTCAGTTCAGCTGTCGTCGGCCGTGCGAAACTGCAGTTTTTTCCTGTCCTCACGTTTCTTATCTTTTGTTTTGATATTGCTCTGTCTCCGTTCCCGCAATGATTACGGGGATCAACAGTTTATATGTTATCTTCAATAAGTGAACATTCGGCATCAGGAAAATCCCTCAAACACGTAAACAGTTAAACACTGTGGTTCAAACATGTTCACCTGTTCCAAGACTCTCGTGTTAGTTGTGTTTTCTATATTGATTAGTGAATGCGTGCCGCGCTCAATAGATGAAAGCGATGAATCATTTTTGGATGCGCCGAAATACACGAAGTACAATGAATTAGTTAAAGTATTTGATGACTTAGAAAAGACTCACCCAAATTTGGCGAAAGTGTATTCTATAGGAAAGTCGGTTCACGGCAAACAGCTTTTGGTGATTAAGATCTCTGAAGATATCGGAAATGCGCACCCCGGACGGCCAGCATTTAAGTATGTCGCCAACATGCATGGTGACGAATCTGTAGGGCGAGAATTGATGGTGTATTTGGCGAAGTATTTGCTTTTGAACTACGAAAAGAACGACCGTGTCACCCGGCTAGTGAACAGCACGGAGATATACTTGATGCCGTCGCTGAACCCTGATGGATTTGAGAGCAGCATTGTAAGTATACCCTCAATTAGCATAGTTAAACGAAAATGACTCAATCCACGAAACAATTGTAAGTGAAGTTAAGTATGCCACAATGGTCCTTAGGGTCTAGACTATCTATCATCAAAGAGGATCCGGAAAATTATTGTGGTGAGTTATTTTAAAATCACACAGCAGACCAACCCACATCTATGGCAGGGATATATTTAAAATCAGAAAAAAGATTCAATTATCTTGGATCATTATAAATAATAGTCTTTTCATAGAACCTTTCATATAGTCTAAGCAAAAAAAAGCCTCAAGCAGTTTGGTTCGTTTTTAACAAATTAAATTTACAAACATTGGTTGCGCGTAAAACAGATCCAATCCACTGAAGTCCCAATATCTCGAAAAGTAATGAAAAACTGCGAATTATTTTTATAAATGGGTGATTATATAGGCGTTTCAACCGCCGTCAGTCCGCTGTCATAAATATTGAAAGAATGAGCTACACCAAGCAGCTAACATTCACACAGAGCTATACTGTTATCGTAATACTTGCCACAAATGATCGAATTTTAAATATATTATTGCCTATTTCTTAAATAGTTAGGACAGCAGACTGATGGCGGTTGAAACGCCTGTATAATCACCCAAATACATAAAGAAAAACATTTTTCACTCATCTTCTCCAGAGTATAATTTTGCATAAAATCAATCTATATTGTTTAAATATACTCCTTGAACTTCAAAGCAATTACTCGAGTGCAGGCAGTGGATTGACGCTTGTTCACTTAACTACGTCCAATGTAAACTAATACAATTATTAACCGTAAAGAAAATTTTGCTGGTCAGTCATGATTATTTTCTACTTTGTCTAGGTTAACTGGTAGAGAGGGAATGCCATGACATGTTTGAAAATCCTTTTGTAATTGTGCACCTATTTTGTGTGTGTAAAACTGAAAATTTGTAGTTATGCATGTACATGACAAGTTTAATGGAAATCTATTTGCCCATGAAAGTGGAACAAACACTAACACATTTTCACATTTATAGTATTAGTAGGGATCTAGGGATCCTAATGTCGGCAACAACTATATTATATCTTGGCCTTGCATTAGCAAGTGTAAACATGTAATAAATGTTTATGAATGTCTACAAATAGAGGACAATTAGCAACCATTATTATCTTATCTATTATCTTTCAAAGATAGGCCCTTTTGGATACATAGACCCATAGGTTGGTATTAATTCTTCTTTTAACCCCTGTGTAGTTTTATTTATCATAAGAGCATCGCTTACCGGGGCACCCAGGTAATGTAGTCAAGTTAGTAAAACTCTTTGTTACAAGGCAACTGTTGGGGTTTCCAACTCTGTACCATACAATTCTTAGTCAACACCTTAAGCCAATATTATAGCTATTATTCATGCATTACCTAAACAAAACATACTCTATTTTTGACCCACCGGCTCCCCCCTTCTTACCAAAAGTAAAAAATTCCCTTCCCATATTATAACATGTAAAACATAAAACCTGGAAGGAGCTTCTGGCGAGACTGAAATCACAAAATACTAAATAACCTTTCACACTACCAGTTGATTGTTTGGAACCGTAATCACCGTTCAAACACTCCTTGTCATCTATTCTATATATACTATAATATTAAAAAGAGGTAAAGTTTGTGACGTTGTAGGGGGTAATCTCTGGATCTATAGAACCGATTTTGAAAATTATTTTACCAATAGAAAGCCACGTTATTTGTGAGTGACATAGGCTATATATTAACCCAAAAAAAAAACGTTTATTGCCCAATCAAGTGGGCACGGGAGCAGCTAGTCTAAAATAAGCAAAGAGAAAACTCCCTCTGCTGCTGGAGCTTACGTAATACTTGAATGACACACTACGCCAACAACACTCTGCAACTGAGGTTTAATCTTACTCTAGCATTGTTTTTTCTACCTCCTCAACATGTTACATATTAAATAATCGTCAATTCATTAGCAAATAAACGACTTAATGTTGCAAATTGAATGAAACCACAGTGCAGCGATTTGTCCTGTACCTATTGTTGTTGTCAAGGTCACATTTACTCACTTCATAGTCGCTGAACATTTAAATGAGTCTATTGTTTACTATTTTTACAAATGGTAAGTGGGCATTGAGCCAAGTACTATGTTGGTAAACGTGCCTGGAAAATTGGAAAATTTAATAACAATATTGTGTTAAGACCAGCATAGTGCCCAATTGTTTGTAGGTAGGATCGGCCTTATAAGTAGCTACTCAGTTTAGTACTTTGTCGCTTTAACATCATGTTTGAACTGCTGCGCTAATCTAACAATGGCGTTATGGCGACGTGGTACAAAAGTGTGCAGCTACCTTATAAGGTTGACTGCAATTACACAATCATAATAGTTTTGAGTGATTATCACTCCTATTAATCTCTAAATAGGATTACGAAAGTGTTTTTTTTTTTAAAGTATTTACATAATTAAGATAAAAAAAACATTCCTTTAGTGTTTTCAATGCGCGACGTCTATCTAGCCTCCTAAGGCCCACCATACAACGTAATTTGCCAATGGAATATGAACCTATCATGTATGCAATACAGTCATATTTTCATATTTAATTGTAAATCATAAAAACAAGGGAAAATCCACTTTATCTCCTTTGCAGTGGATCTCTATTTCAATGACCGTATAATGTACAAATTTTTGTACGCGGGGCTTGGTACCCATTATGACCTTATTTTTTTGATTATTGATCGCTAGGTATTTTGATCGATGACGGCGCGGATCGATTCGTTCGATTCACGCGAGGCACAACGCGTTTCTCATGGCTGGTTTTAGTAAGATCTCTTTCAGAATTCAGATTAGGGCGAAAATCGGTTCTTATTTACTTAAACATCTTCTAGGCGAGACGTAACCGTGCCGTTTTACTAACAAATAATCAACCGTGCGCCGCGCGGTTCCCGCTAGTCTGAAACTCTGAACTCTGCCTCTTACAATTAGTCTTAATGTTACCGTAGCCGCGTCGCTTCCGCTTTCAAAGTGTTTACAGCGTCGAAGGAACTCGTTCATGAGCTTAAGCAAATACGCTGACGCTGCCCTAAAAATGACTTAAATACTGTTGCGTTTCTTCTCAGCTGTGGTCTCCTCTTGGGAAGCGCTGGTAGATTTTTGACATGTAAAAGTGCTCGTGCGGCTTCCTTACTGAATAAACATCTTTTATCTTGTTTATCTTTTAATAAATAAATATCACCCGGGAATCTACCCCGGGACCGGTAGCTTCGTATGCAGGGTACCAACTGGGCTAACCGCGTAGTCAATTTTTTTTTTGATCTAATTAACGGTGAGGTTACTGCGAGCGTGAAAGTTGTAACGCAACTTATTATTATTATGTATGTAGGTACTGTTAGTTTAAAACAGTCACAAGAATTTAATCGATAACGCGACAGAGTTAAGAGGCCACGTACCTACCTATACACCGTGCCCGGGACGTACTCGAAGGATTTTAACATTGATTCTAGACCCTATTTGGAGTATATAATGTGGTATAACATGTAGTCCAATATCGCATAATTTCCGAGATTATTATTATTTAGAAAACAATTCCATAGTTAATTTAATTTGAACTCAGTCACCTTAACTTAAAGCATTATTTACTAAGAAATTGATTAAATTAATTTATGTTGCGTTTGCTGTCCACTGCGTAGTATAGTGACATGTTGTAATGAGAATTCATACTATACAACGCAGTGGAAAGCGAACGCGCACGTGCACGTCACGCAAGCGGTGTGGCTGGGCCTTTAACAGTCTCAAGGACATGTGATCAAGTTTAATATATCCAATGAACAGATTCATAGGCCGTATGTTTATTGAGACCGACGAGCGAGTGCGGAACACTACCGACTTTAGCATAGGTATGTGGCCTCTTAAATTTGACAACGACAAGTGATATCATTTCGACTTTCCAACCGCTTTAATACTTTTCTGGTAACTTGTGTTGCAGCGTGTACTTGTCAAAGAATTGTTATGAGTTTAAGTTTTACTTTGATCTGTTTGAAATTAGAAACTGCGCTGATTGTGGGAATGTTTATAATTATTATCTATATATATAAAAGGCAAACCTGACTGACTTATATATCAACGCACAGCCGAAACTACTGTACCTGGAAACTTGAAATTTGGTAGGTACCTTTCATGATGTAAGTGAGCACTAAGAAAGGATTTTCCGAAAATCGACCCCCAACGGGAAGAAATGGGGGGAGTAGCGGGAAACTAATTCTATGCGTACGAAGACGCGGGCGTCCTCTAGTATTGAATAATCGTTATTAATTGTAAAATATTATCTATTGTTTTTGGTTGACTTAACTCTTTTCGTCAAAGCGGTCACCTGTTATGACCAATATTATTGGCGTGTTCTTGGTAAGTTTGCTTGCTATTTGAACCTAACGTACAGAGTTATTTTTACGTTGACGACTTAGTTGGTGACCCTGCCTACGAAATTGGCGGTCCCAGGTTCGATTCCCGGTAAGGGCTAATATTTTTCTAAAGTGCCCGAGTATTTGTTCATGAGTCAAACATTTTCTTTGTATTTAAGTAAATATTTATATATTTAAGTATTATCGTCGTTTTATCGTTTTCTAGTAGCCTAGAACTCAGTTGGGAGCTAAGTCGGTTTGTGTGAGATCATCCTCAGATATTATTTTGTATTTTTACATAATCAAGAAAACACATAGTAAAATTCAATTAATTAACAAGTTTAGTTGCTGTGTTATGCGATCAAGTAGGTACTCTACAGTTTATTAAAAATGGACATAGATTAAGACTCTAATAATCATAAACAGAAATAATTATTTTGATTACGCTAACGTATACACCGTTATTAATTTTTGAACATACTATCGACCCCCAATGTACATCTAAGTTTGAAACATCATTAAATGCATTTCTTGTTATACATTGCGTGTTAAATTATTTTGTATGGTTATTTTTTTAAATTTAATTTTAACAAAAGCTGCCTAAATATGCTCATTAGGGGCTATACTAACCACAGTTAAAAGGAACGCCCGTATACCATTTATAGGTACACACTGTATAAACAAACCAATAAAGTGTCG
Organism: Acleris cristana; assembly: GCA_948252455.1. Taxonomy (NCBI): domain Eukaryota; kingdom Metazoa; phylum Arthropoda; class Insecta; order Lepidoptera; family Tortricidae; genus Acleris; species Acleris cristana. Next base: position 8,673,637 of record OX411792.1, on the reverse strand, counting down.
CAAAACTGTTACCTTATCATGCCGTGCAAAGTTCAGCAGAGCATCTTTAGGTCAAAGATAGACTGGGCCTGTTATTCTGAAAGTTTAAAGTAATTAGCGTGCGTTATTGGTTTATAATACTTATTATAATTGCAAAACTTTTTAAGGAAAAGTTAGAGTATAAATGCAAAATGAGCAACGTTTACAGATACTACTCAATGACATTACTTACTCGTAAATATAAACAACACTAACACCCATATTCACAAACGTCACTATGAGGTCTCACAGTGCTCACGACCGCACAGGGTGGTTCAAATCGTCTCATAAACAAAACGTCGGTCAAAAAGGACCAATCACAAAGCTGTATTGAACGCAGTGCGTTTACTCAGTGAAGGATCCGTTAAGTATTGTTTGTGAATACGGATGTAACGTCTCTACTTTCCGTTCGCAGCTCAAGTGGCTTCCAATCCGTCTTCGCCGGTACTATCATATCACATTCTCAACATTCTTTAGGTGCAGCATTGTTTTTATTCCGGCAACACTATATCAAGGAGCGTTTTAGTTATTTTAATTCTGTGCGTTTTTCCGGAAAAAATATCTTAACTGTTTTCCCCCTTCTTCTAAACTGTACAATAATTCCTATACATTTCAGGCTGTTAGGTTGTGCAACTATGTTCCTTTGGAACTGAGACATGCGAAAGCACTTCCTATTTTCAAGAATCTTCTAAAAGAACACCTTTTATGACTTCCTTAGTTGTTTTCTTTACCTTTTTCATACAAAGGTGTTTTTTTTTTGTTTGGCTCACTTCGTTATTGTTTTCCCTGAATATTTCCATATATATGTAGCTGATACCCTAACGTGAAAAACGCTACAAAGTAGAGTAGGATGTCGTTTTAAACAGCGACCCTGTGAAAATACTTAGTTCTTAATGGAAATTTTATTGGTCAACCTTTAGTGTATTGAAAATGGTCACGGCATTTCGCCAGTATCAACAGTAGTAAAAATAACAATCTCTACGTGGAACAAATCGTTGTTGCAAAAAACCATAAACTTGCATTAATTAATACTGGACGTTGAAATTGTAATTGGTCATGAAAATGGGAGTTAAATTGTTATTGTACTGATACATTGCCTATCTTGTAACTGATTGAAATTGCTTCTATCATGCACTATCTATCGGGGTGAGAGCCTGTCAATCACTCATACACGGCTTCGGAAATTATGAGCCACATTCATCCCTACTTTCTAGAAGTACGGATAAATATGGCTCGTAATTTCCGAAAGTCAGTTTGTCTTGATGTCATTTATTCCAGTACTTCCAGTCCCTTATTTTCCCAGTGGCATCTCTATTTGGGTGGGGCTCATAATTTCCGTAAATGTCGAAATAGGTAGGTTGGTTTAGGACTTTAGGTTAAGTATACATATTAGTTTTGCATAAGTATTAGTTTTGTTTTGGTCCGAAAGGCCAAATACATCCAGAAATAGAAGCTCCGTCGACACAATGAAATAAATTTCTAAACTTTGATTTTCGGAAATTATGAGCCCAACCCAACAAATGCCACTGGGAAAATATGGGACTGGAACAAATGACACCAGGAAAAACGGAATTTTCGGAAATTATGAATTTATGAGCCTCACTCGTACGGATAGAAACGGACAATAGAGGCCCGTTTCACGAAGCAACAAGTTACAAATTACAAGCGGAAGTCTCTTTCTAACTGCTTTTGCTAGAAAGAGAGCTCCGCTTGTAATTTGTAACTTGTTGCTTCGTGAAACGAGCCACAGCCCCTCACAATGGTGAATCAAACTTTTAATTTTATTTTATTATATAGTAATAACTAGATCAGAGTCCAACCATTGTGAGAGCAAATAAAAAACTGTATTATTTTATTTTTATTTAGTGTAGGGACACGGTGTAGGTGCAATTTAACTATAGATCCCCGCATTAAAATTCTGGAGCCACCACTGCTAGCTGTATTGTTTATGTTAGGTAACCTATAGAAAACGGTTAAGTTGTACTTTGTATGACACCAACGGAACATTTTATGCAAATGTTTATTCTAAACCAGCTCTACCCTTCTTTAACCTTGAAATTGAATAATTTCTTGTATGTATACGTCCTACTATCCCACTGCAGGCCGTGAGGGAATTTATGCAAAGAATACTCAACCTGCGCCTTTTTGCGACTGCGGCGAAGCCAAAAAGGAGGGTTATGTGTTTGACCTCTATGTATGGCCGTTCCTATGCCCCCTCGTAGCTATTGGAGGGTGCATATGCGTATGCTGGCTATTAGTAATCATAATTACGACATACCTGACACGCATTTGAATATGGTCTTAGCAACAGCTTGTTTATGTTTTTGTACTGTCACTTTAAATATATTATTCACCATATAAACTCTTGTTTGTATGTACTCTCTGAATCTACTCACTCTGCTGTAGCCCCCTCTGCTGCTTTTGTAGCTACACAACGGGTCAACTGATTTAGACAAATGATACGTCATTAGATTCGCCTTGATAGCGCGAGTGTCACTAGGTACATTGAATTCTTAAAAAAACAGATTTCAATCGAATTTTATGTGTTTTAATTTTTAATATATATCGACGACATTATAAAAAAATTAAGTCGGGTTTTTAAAGATTGCTTTTTATTTATTCCAGAGCCTATTTAGTTTCTTAAACTCCAACTCAAACTCACAACATTTATTTGATAAACACGCACTGCAACAAATAAGATAAATAGTATAGGTATAAGATACTCAGATACTTTACTTCTTTATTGATAATGTCAAATTACACGTCAGATTAAGATTACATTGATTAAACTTACTTTTGATGTAACTTGAAACTAAAAGGAGAGATGTGAATTGTCGCCTAAAATTACGCGCTACTGCCGTTTCTGCACAGTCGGTGACTCACAGTCGGCAACGCATTGGCAGTCTTTGGGATTTGCTATATTAATATTGTAGTCTTGTGAATTCAAATGTCTCTAAGTAGATCCCACTTACCCTCAGGTGGTCTGTGGGATCGTATGCCTTCACTGTCCCAAAAAAAAAACTAGCTTTAATTATCTTTGGCTATTACAGGAAGGCAACTGCGAGTCACTCCCAGAAGCTGTAGGCCGCAACAACGCCAACGGGATTGATCTGAACCGAGACTTCCCGGACCAGTTCGACGAAGGGCACCGGTGGTCCGATGATGAGGCGTACCTCTTCGGAGGCCGGCAGCCGGAGACGTTGGCGCTCATGAAGTGGGTGTTGGAGAAGCCGTTTGTGCTGTCTGGGAACCTGCATGGAGGGACCGTCGTGGCCAGCTACCCGTATGACGACTTAAGGTTTGATGCAACATTTCCTCATATCTTACTTATTCCTATTAAGTACTATTGCTCATCATTCATCAATAACAGTTTATAATTAGTCCACTGCTGGGTAAAGACCTTGCACTGTTCGTATGTATGTATGTACGAGTAAGTGAGTTGTCCGCTTCAAATCTTCCAAGTCAATTTTGTACCAGTTTGCGCTAATGGAATGACCGTAAATTTTAACCACATATGTAAACCCGATGACAATCCAATATTATGGTATATAAGAGTCGATCTGATGATGAAATCGGAAGGTGGCGCTGACGACAGGATCTCGGCTATACTATACGTATAACGTGTTCGGACTCAGTAGTTTAATAAGCAGATAATTGCTTTGCTAAAAAAGTGCAGTCGGCAACGAAAGCTTGTTCCAAAAACGTAATTTTAGACATAAAGTTTTTTTTTGCACTTTCTGCTTAACTCGTTATTTTGCTTTCCTCAGTCATTAATTCCAAGGTTAACTAAATTAGTTTCCATAAAAGGGATCAGTTCGCCTTTGTGCATACATCATCTTACAAGTGCATACCTATATTACGAGTACCTATGCACAACATTTATTGTGTGTAATAAAGACTTTACTTAATTACTTCTTGATTGTCTCGTGTCAATTATTCGCTACTAGTGTTTATTGACGTTTGCATCATAATTTTCAGTAATGGCAAAGACTGCTGCGAAGACAGCCTATCTCCCGATGACGCTCTCTTCAAGCATCTGGCATCAGTGTACGCGTCACGGAACGAGGTAAAAGGAAATACATTTACAACTGAACAACAGCGCTAACGCTTTATAATCTTATGATTCAATTCAAAAGTAAGACGCTGGTAAGCCAGCACGGTATAAAAGACCGAGCAAACCGAAGCTTATAAGATGTTTACACAATGTTTACGCAGAAACGACGTTTTTAGCGCATATTTACTGCCGTCCGGGGAGTTAACGTTCAAAAGAACCCCTATGTACTTTCGAGATTTGAAACCGTTTTCCGTATTCGATTTCCTAATGCGGAATTTCAATTTGGAATTCCGTGAGACTAGCGCAAACGTTTCGTTTTTCTTCATTCGGAATGTATATAGTTAGTACGGATAGTTATAGCGTGGTGAACGTACGACGATGGAGGTCGACGATTTAGTAGCAATTGCTAAAGAAAAAAAAGAAACGTCGGTATTGGGTACATCCATTAAATAGGTACTCCATTTTATCTGAAGAGAGCAAAGTTATGCCCGATACACACGACAATGCAAACCGATTTGTGCAGTTTTATCTAACGTGTGTATGACAATAATCTGCAACGATTTGTCATACACACGATCGATAAATCTGCGCAAATCGGTTTGCACAGATTAATCGCTACGATATATCGTTACATGTGTAGCAGGCATTACGAGCACACCCAGATAAATTCTTTAATTTCTACAGGATGTCAGTAAATTCTTTTGATGAACTTCATAATGGCATACGTGGTAAATTAATAAAGCAAAATACCCGCATTTTCACCACCTAAATCAAGTCCGATTCCACGATTTTTAAATATGTTCTAGTTATGAAAAACTGGGTTCGTATGTTTCCTTTTTTTGGTTCTATATTTTTTTCACCTGGCAAAGTTTGCAAGTTCTGACCTGTTCTTACCTGTTCTTCATTTCTTAGGATATGTATCGTGGGGACACCTGCCCGCCGGAGAAGTTCCAGGGCGGGATCACGAATGGTGCTAACTGGTATTCAGTCAAAGGTAAGTTTAGTTACAGTATAGTCAATACAACACGGTATCGTCGTACAGTCAACAATAAGTGATGATTTATGTACCTTGTCACTTTAACGTCGTGTTTGAAATATTATACAAAATTGTGAAACGATTGAAAACGACAAGGTACATAAATCATCACTTATTTATGCTGTTGACTGTACCTACTGTGCCCTATGTGCCACTGTGACCTATATTTATTAATGGGATCGTAAATAACTAAACGAAAAAAGTCTACTTTAAATTGTCATTTTTGACATGGGAACGTAAATACAATCCGGGGTCCGTCATGACCATAGCTCGGACAGGTCATCGCAAAAACAAATAGAACAAGATTCAATAGAGTCGTAATACCTAAGATTTTGATTATCTAAAGCGGATATTATCGTAATTTAACTTTTTTTTAGTTGCATATCTGTCATAATTTTGTCAAAGTGGCATTCCTAAATCAGTTTAGTGACAGTTGAAATTAGTAAAATTATTTACTTATGGTAATTTCTAAATATTTTAAACATGGTGAAATTAGAAACGGTTAATAAGTGGATTAAGAACTAACCGAGCTCTCTTGTATATGATTGAAATGTCAATGAAATATTGTGTAAAGCATGTGACATTCGTATTAAACAGTTAAAGAAAGATAATATTTTAATAAAAATATCTTCACAAACATATGGAGAATTTTTGGGTTACCGTTATAAATCTAATTAAATAATAATACGACTCTATTAATCTTGTTCTATTACCATGTTGCGATTGTTTTGCGATGACCTGACCAAGCTTTGGTCATGACACATAGCGCTTGTATCATTGCTTAGAACGACTGTTTTTTTTTTCTCTGTCCGTTTTATTTTTTATTTTTTTATTCCTAATTTTCATGTTTTACTTATATTCGTGGTATTTTGTATTTATTTTATGATTATCTTAAGAGGCCTGTGTGTTGGATGACCTAAATATAGATATATCTTTTAATTATCTATCTATATGTTTGTCTAGGTGGTATGCAGGACTTCAATTATCTCCGCTCCAACTGCTTGGAGGTGACATTCGAGCTGTCCTGCTGCAAGTACCCAGCGGCTGCAGATCTGCCCCGTTACTGGCGGCTCAACAAGGACGCCCTGCTGGCGTTCATCGAGCAGGCCCACACGGGCATCAAGGGGTTCGTCGTGGATGGAAATGGGAAGCCGGTGTCGGTAAAGACCATGCTGGAATTAGAATAGATTATAACCTAACCAACAAAAAGTTGGAAAACCCCCGACATTGACATTTCAAAGTTCAATACTTCAAAAACGGCTGAACCGATTTCGGTATAAAATGTCTAAGAACCACCGCTAGAAAACCTGCTTTCAAATAAAAAAAACCGCATCCGAATCGGTTCATCCGTTTAAGAGCTACGGTGCCACAGACAGACACACATACACACACACACACACACACTTACACGTCAAACTTATAACACCCCTCTTTTTTGCGTCGGGGGTTAAAAATAGAATAGAACAGTCTAGTTTCAGCCTTACTTATCTAAGTAAGTTAGGTACTATTTTGAGTTCGTGTAACATTTTTTTATGGCATAGAGAAGGCCAACGACTCTGCCTACGAAGCTAGCGGTCCCTGGTTCGATTCCCGGCGTGGGCAATTTTTTTGTGTGATGAGTATTTGTTTTCGAGTATAAGGGGTTTTCTGTGTATTTAAGTATTTATTTCTGTGTATAGGTATTTATATTTTTGTCTAGTACAGTTAAGTGTAGAAATATGGGAGACGCAAAATCTCGAAAATATGTCCCAATTTCAGCGTAAAAAGACTTCGTAACATCGTAACATATTTATCAGAGGATTCCTTCGATGCATTTTTTTGCACTTGACTGTACCTAGCAATAGTATAAGCCTAGTTTGGGACCAGGTCAATTTGTGTGAGTTTTCTACTCATATTTATAACAGTGTATATTATGATTGTTTCAGAACGCGTTGATCAAGGTGGAGGGCTTGAACCACCACATGAAGACGACGCCGAGCGGGGAGTTCTGGAGGCTGTTACTGCCAGGACAGTACAACGTCACAGCGCTGGCTCCTGGGTAACTATCGCTCGAGGATTCCGTACCCGAAGAGAGCCCAAAGAGCTATTTCGAATCGGTCCGAATTATTATGCCTTACTGGCTGACATTACTGTACTGCCGTCGAGAAGAAAAAGGTAGTAAAAGAGTATGAAGACTATATATTATGAGCACACTGCTTTTTAGGGGCCCAAGGGAGCCCTATATGCCTACGCTGTCCGTCCGTCTTGACTTTAAAGATCTGATCTTTGGAACTGTAATAGACAGCGGGCTTTTTTAAAAAATAAGTACTATTAAGGCGGATTTACTAACAAAAAAAAAGTGAAATAATGAAGAGAGAAGTTGAATAAAAACGTTTGATGTATGGGGACCCCCTTTATTTCACTTTCCTATTTTTTTTGCTTGTTAGTACATCTGCAGTAATAAAATAACACATTCTAAAAAAAAAACCCGCTTTTACGTTTCAAAAGATACAGCTCTTTAAAGTTAGGGCGGACGGACGGACGGACGGACAGCGCAGGCATATTAATAGGATCCCGTTGGGCTATCTTTCGGGTACGGAACTCTATAAAAGATATCGTTATCTTCTCGTTGAAAACAAACTTGCAAATCGTCATTACGATATTCTTAATCCTAAGCTACATTGCATACATACCTTCACGCCTTCATTCGCAGAGTGGGGTAGGCAGAGCTACAGAATTACCAACAACTATTAATAATTATATTAAAGCGAAAAAAAATCGTCGGTCTTAGGCAGGATTCGAACCTACATCCGGACCGATGCAGGCGCATTACCAATTATGCCACCAAGACCCTACTTAAGATCCACGAAATTAGTGATCGCTTCCTTTTTCATACTCGGAGGGTATAACTATTAATAATCCCTTAAATTTCCAGCTACTCATACGCAGCACCGACCATCGTGACCGTCCCCGAGCACCAGACCGAGGCGGTCCAGCTGAACCTGACCGTCGGCCGCGCCGTCGGTAAGTCCCAGAACGACCACTCGGCCGGCTCCCTCGCCCACTGCTGGGCCCTTCTAGTCAATATACTATTCGTTTGTATCGTTAAGGTTCATTGAGGGTCAGCCAACTTAGGGTGGTATTCCAACTCTTTGTCCAATTTCTATATCCAATATTTGATCAAATTTCTTTGATGGAGCCCCATTCCACTAATCCAATATCTTGGTCCAAGTTTTTATACTATTTGCGTAGCCATTTTGAATTAAATGTCATTCGTAACGTTTGATCAAATGTAGGCGTTTCTAGAAAATTTGATGGAGTCATCCAATTTCTTTGATCAAATGCTCATTGGACAGAGAATTGGATAGGTGGAATCCAAGTTTTTATACTATTTACGTAGCCATTTTGAATTAAATGTCATTCGTAACATTTGATCAAATGTAGGCGTTTCTAGAAAATTTGATGGAGTCATCCAATTTCTTTGATCAAATGCACATTGGACAAAGAATTGGATAGGTGGAATACCACCCTTAGGCACTGGTCCCACCGCCGACGATGAGCGGGAAGCGAGTACAGCCAGCGATCAGCTATTAATATTTTTGTCTCTTTTATTGACACGCGATCCATATTTTTTGTTTTGACAAGCTAGTGGAAAGATTTCTCGCCGGCAGTGCGAACAGCCAGCGACCAACTATTAATATACGTGTCTCTTTTATTGACACGGGATCTATATCTTTTGTTCGTTTCTTGAGCGAGAAAATAGTCGATAGCTAATCGCTTCCTCGCCCTTGGTGGGTCCAGTGGCTTACAATAGTCCAGATAAATGATAGATATAGGTAGTTCCACGAGAGTTGAGGTGAATGATTACACACACAGCTACATGAAGTACTGATTGCAAAAAAAGTGAATGAATGAAATGAGTAAGTGAATGTAAATGAAAATAAAAACGCTTAATTATATTTTTAATAAGTACCAAAAGCCGTAAAAAAAAATGCTTTTATAAACCATCATCACTTGGCATATCTTCATCTGATTCGTTAAGATTGATTATAAGGTTTTCGGTTAAATAATCAATCCTAGGTTCCATTCTCTTTGGTTTCTACGATTAGTATTATATTCATATACCTACGCATATCGGACCTTTATTTATTCATATTATAAACCATTTATTTAAATAAAATCGGTCAAAATATTTTATTTTCTGTTTTATTTGAAGTTGATGAATTGTTCTACATAATACTTAACAAAATAGTTTCAAGAAACTTTTTGGTCTTTCTTGCAGTTCAGCGTTGAACTTGCTATCGGTACAATATTAGAACAGTAATTTCAAAATCCCGCTGTCATTACATGACAGTGTTGTTGTGTGCGTGACCTCAACTCTCGTGAAACAAGCTATACATGTCGTATTAGAACACGATTACTCGAATCAAGAGGTTGTTGGTTACAAAAGGTAAGCAAAGTAGCTTTTTTTTGTTTAGTGATATACTGAAATGTAATATTTCGCGCATCAGGAGTATTTATAAGTGTGTATGCAACATTTTGTATGTATGTATGTAAACACTTTATTTGTAAATGTGATGTGCCAAGGTTAACTTAGCCATGGGATCTGGCTAACCCTTGAGAGATTGAGAGAAGTGAAAGGTTGTTTGTCATTATGTGGCAAAAAAATATTCGAAAAGAACTCGCGTCACGACATTGCATTACGCACATTAAAATGGGTGGTGCGCCAAAGATCACGTATTTTTTATCCACGATTTTCGGCAGCAGGAGAAAATATATGTGAGCCATTTAAAAACAACCTGATATATGACAGAGTTAATAGATTACATTTGAGCATTTCAATTAATTCAGAAAAAAATAAAAATATAGCTATTGTAAGAAGGCTCTTGAATTATATCTACACGTAGGTGAAAAGCTATGTATGCTGAGAGAAATGTCAGGTAGATGGCATTAGACATGAATTTCGCCATTTTTACGTGTTCTTGTGCAATAAAAAATTAAATTAATAAATAAGAATAGAACTTTTGCATCTGAGCCGAGAAATTTAAAACTGTATCAAAACAACTAGCATAGCAAAGCACAATAATCAAGTACAAAAATATGTTTACAATATGCACCTTAATGCATTGGAATAAGGTGAAAAGTGTATACATTTCACTCTGCTGTATCTTCGCGGTATAAAAAGTTTCGTTAATTGTGAACCTTAACGACAGTGGAATAGAGTTGTTTATAATTACGTGAATTAAAAAAAATAGATTATAAGGAAAAAAACTAAATGTGATGTATGTGTCAAAAAAGTCTACATATTACTAGGCAGTAAGTTTAAAGCCTAAAAGATATTCCAAATTATGTTATTTCTATTGCCAAAGCAATATGTTTTCGTATATTTTATAATTGTAATCTAGTCAATATTAATTTAAATATATAGGATAAGTACGGGTTCCTGGGATCTGTTTTTTACAATTTAATAATACTCATAGTGTAATCAAAGCTGACGATAGGTATTCGTCGATTCACTGGAGCTGCCACGAATGGGACAAACAAAACTTAAGTCACTTGTGATTTTGTGTGTTCCGTCCCTTAAACGAAGTTTCAATTTTAAAACCTAACCAGGTTTTATACACATGTACAGTCAAAGTTATAAATATATATACACGTTCCCAAGGCGTGAAATATATCTATAAACCCCTACGCAACTAATAATGTCTATGTATACTGTATTTGGCGCGAATGACCGTATAGATATTAATGCCTTTGAATGTACACTTTTACACACCCATTCATATTATGGTAGTGCCTGTGAATGGGCTTGTATCTCTAGAATCTCATTGAATGGGAACTTTGTGCATTATTTACGAGTGTAGAACGCTAGTGGTTAAGGGCGGCCAATATAGAAATAAGCGGCAATTACACTACTTTGTTCACTTGATGCGGTCGCCGAACTTGTTTCAAACTACTTCGGGCAACGAACGTAGTTTTCACATTAGTCTGTCCGACTTCGGTCACCTAATTGGGTTATTCCCACCTGTTACCACCAATTTTTTACCACTGGTAACAGCTGGGATTTTTTTTCTCATCTTTTACCAGTAGTAACTAATGGGAATAAAAACTCCCAACTGTTACCACTCTGGGTTTTCTTTTCCCTTACTTACTTAGTACTTTAGTGGTAAAAGATGAGAAAAAAAATCCCAGCTGTTACCAGTGGTAAAAAATTGGTGGTAATAGGTGGGAATAACCCACCTAATTGGGCGGGTGCGGCTGTAGCTGGCCGAATGCGGGCGACTACCGTGTTCTTTACACTGTTGCGGTCGCCGCATGCAACATGCGGCGAACGATTCAGTGTAATTGCCGCTTTAGTTACTATAACTACATAGTATTTATCTTATGGGCTTTTCTGTTTTAAGAACGTTCAGTATTTAATATAATTATAAAGTGATGATCTATATTCTCTAAGGTTTAATAAGTAATAAAAAGCAATCGAAAGTGAAAATTTGTTCTTAAACCAGAGACGCCCTAAATTTAGACATAACAATGTAACAAACGCAATAAAAATATCTGTCAATTATGTGACTAACAAGCTGTTTCAATTAACAATTAACTTTTTATCTTCAGTTTTGTCCTATTTTGTTATTTGCATGTTTTGTTGATTTGCCCGGATTCCTTCTTTCGTTATATTATCTCCCGTTCTGTTACTTTTGTTACCTTCATAGCTGACATTTAAGGAAGGTTGTTCAATATACATTTCAAACAACATAAGGTAAGTCTAGAAACTTTTAACTTAAATAATCTTGGGACCAAGGTGTTAGAAACTATTAAATAATCTCTTTGAAAATCTTATAAAACACCAAATATCTTTTCCTCACACATCTCAACCCTCAGCACACTATATCACGCTATGGCACCAATATAACTTCAATATGGGACGCGGTTAAGTAGTTAAATAATTAATACCTATTATTGACATGTAATAAAAAAAAACTTAGGCTTACATCAAATTATTCGAAACGTAGGCACTTAATTACAACGTCGAATCGGCCAATGGATATCTGGCTCGCTATGGAACTTGTGAAAGTAACTAATATCAAAGAATACGCCTAACTGCATAGTAATTGTATGTATACGCATTTTTAATTTAATGTGATAACCAATAGAGTATAGAATGCTTCGTTCACTACATTACAGTTAGGCGCTTTTAGTATTGGTATCTCACCAAACGTGTATCAGACGCACCGCAGGTGGGACGCTGATCCGCGCTTACTGACTCTACATGGAACGCACGCCAAAAAACGCGGGGCCGCGTTTGTACAGCTTTGGGCCTACTAAAACTTTAATTCGGAACCTAATCGCGTAATAAATAAACATTTACCTCGACGTTTCTACTGTTGCAACAGTCGTGGTGACGAAAAGACTGAAGTGGAGGGTGGTCGTCGGTTTCTCGTGCGATAATTTCGACCTACCATGGTCTTGTTTTTCTTCATTAAAAATGACTCACAATAATTATCCGACAATAAATCTGACTTTTTTTGCGCCTACTCCGCGCTCGTCCTACCTACCTGTCTCTTCAACGTTGATTCATTACGTCACTTTGACATAGTTCTATAGTGGCCCAGAAATCCGTTTGGCCGACTGTCACTAATACAAATTTTCAAACTTTATTGTAGTCTAACAATAATAGAGTTTGTAGTTTAGTAATTTCTGTTTCGAATTATTTATTGACACCTTATTTATTAACTTATTTACAGAAGAGCCAATACTCAAACCAGAATTAAACGTGATATTTAACAGCGAAGAAGATTCCAGTGGTAAATCCAATTATATATTAATCTTCTGAACGCTATCTCTTATATCCTTCTTATACTGTAAGGTGAAAGTTTACCGATAAACGACTCCTGCACGGACGGAGTCGCGTGCAAAAGCCAGTTTTATGTAATTACCTAATTACATAGGTTAGATACGATAATAATACTTACAAATAAAAATACGTACAACCCTCGTAGTAGTTCATAAACAATGGGGGTTAAATAAATTCCATAAATGTTTTTGCTTATACAGGGTGAGTAACGTGATATCTTTTTAGAGGGGACTTTGCAGTAAATAAGGTCACGTCCGTGTCCATGAATCCTTTTTTCCTTAATATTGTATTAAGCTTACTATAAAAACAAAAAACATTGAAAAACATCCTTAAATTTATTCATTTTTATTTACAACTCACGTTCAGAACAAACACACCAAATTTATTTTTACAAAATCGCACCTAGGTATCCAAAAAAAACTAGATAAGGGATTTTCCCATACAGTCCCAAAAACATTGTATCTGCGTTCGTACACCTCACTATTTACCCGGGCAAATCTCCAGAGCAAGTTCGCCGTCGTGACGTCACCCTCTCCACAGCGGAGTTCGTCCACCACGACTACCACAAGATGGAGGCGTTCCTCCAGGACCTGGCTGCTCTCTACCCGAGGATCACCAAGCTCAGCAGCATCGGGAAGAGCGTGAACGGCCGGGAGCTGTACGTTCTGGAGGTTACAAGGGACCCTGGACGGCATGAGCCTGGTAAGGAAATATTTGGGTTTGTCGCACATTATGCAAAAAAGAGTCAAACAAGAGAAATTTACTGATAGTTGACATAAATTTAATAAAGTGCCTTTGAAGAAATCGCTGATGTAACAACAGCAATATCTTTTAGTGTTCCAACGACAGCAATATCTTTTAGGGTTCTAACCGGGACCCTATTTATTTCCCTTCATTGTCCATCTTTAGATAACTGGATGATTTTTTTGGAAAATATTTGTTGTACCAGCGGAGCGGATTTCCTAACAGATTATAAATAAATCCAAAAGTAAAATAACAAGTAAGGGAGGTTCCATAAAGGATTACAACATTATTTTTTTATGATCTATCGCCAAAACTGTAAAATGAGAAATAAGAAAAACCGGTCAAGTTTGAGGCTGGTGGTATAGATGCCTCGGTGCGCGAATCCGTCTCGCACCTAACCGGGTTTTTTTTTATTACACTGACATCTTAGTTGATATATCGATCGTATATCATGTCTTGTTGGGCTCCTATGCAATTGATACGCTTATTCAAAACAATCACAATCTTGTTTAACTGTTAAAAAACATCATATTTGAACAAATATTTGTCCAACAGGCAAACCCGAGTTCAAATACATCGCCAACATGCACGGGAACGAAGTGGTTGGACGCGAGATGTTGTTGCTGTTGGCCAAGTATTTGTGCAACGAGTACACCGCTGGCAACGAGAGGATACAGCGCCTGCTGAACACCACCAGGATACACCTCATGCCGAGCATGAACCCTGACGGATATGAGAAGAGCGTAGTTGGTAAGTGTTGGATCTCATTAACGTCTTCTTCAAATACAAAATGTGTCACTCACACGCCGAACATGTTTGCATTGATATGAAACAAAGTCACTTTTAATCTTGAACTTGTGACGGCTGTAGCCGTCGTGGCGCAGTGGCACGACTTTCAGTTGACGGCCAGAGCCGCCTGCGCCATTCAAAAGGTTCTTCAGGTAGTAAGGGTAAGGGCCCCGGACTTAGAGACCCAAGTCCCTAGGCACTTGGCATTTGGGGCTCCTCTCGAAGCCATTTTTGCAAGTAAGGCTTTTTGGCTTATATGATGGTGCTACCTGATTTTCCTCAGGGTTGGCAACGCATTCGCAATCTTAGGGCCGGTTCAGACGGACTGCATATGGACCGCAACCCAGCTGCAAAACGGCAGTTCGAGGGCAGTTCTGATGCAGTTCACGTAACTGCATTAAAACTGCAAACCAACTGCCCAGTCCGCTTGCAGTTGGCGTGCAGTCTACCTAAGCGGATTGCGCAGTTTGTTTGCAGTTCTGATGCAGTTACATCAACTGCATCAGAACTGCCCTCGAACTGCCGTTTCGCAGCTGGGTTGCAGTTCATATGCAGTCTGTCTGTACTGGCCCTTAGAAATGTAATCGTGACCCCACTGTCTTACCATCAGGTGTCCAGTTTCCTCGTTTGCATTGACCTTTCCATAAAATCATTTTGAGTTAGTTTGATATGTGCATTTTCAGGTGACCACACGAGCACGGTCGGCCGCGAAAATGCTCACGGAGTTGATCTCAATAGAAACTTCCCGGATCAGTTTGGACCCACTTCGGTAAGGATGGGTTTTGTTTATAAAGAGTGCAGAAAGTAATATACCAATGGGGTGCATTATATTACTTGTCTTGTGCTTAATAAGATTATAATGTAAAATAAATAAATAAGAGATAACTGTAATTACTTTTTAGTAGAAGCAAGTTTAGGAAATTTTAAATATTGGCTAAATTAGATGTTGGATATTTTATTTTTACAGTATATGCTTCAAGAATGAAAATCAATCTGTATTGCGCCTTCACCGATCCAGAGTCTTTATTTTTCTTTGTTTAACTTTTATATCACAATAATATTGTGAGATAGATAAAAGCAATCGTAACATCAACAATATGATTACGACAACAATGCAAAGGCTTAATACAATTGCATTAGAGCGCCAGATGCGATGATAATTTAAGTTCGTCATAAGACTTTTTTTGAACCTATTCTTTTTTGTAGGATAACCAAGTGCCCGAGCCCGAGACGCAAGCCGTGATAGACTGGTCCCTATCGCTGCCGTTCGTGCTCTCGGCCAACCTGCACGGCGGCTCGCTCGTGGCCAACTACCCGTACGACGCCAACCCGGACATGCGCAGCGGGGAGCCCTACCTCACCCCGGACAACAACGAGTTCGAGCACCTGGCACATCTGTATTCCAACGTGAGTGCGCTGGCTTCCATTTTTAAGGGGCCGTAGGCTGACTAACACCCGTACTCACAAACGTCACTATGAGGCCTCACAGTGCTCACGAACGCACAGGGTGATTCAAATCGTCTCGTAAACAAAAGGTCGAAAAAAAGGACCAATCACAAAGCTGTATTGAATGCAGTGCGTTTACTCAGTGAAGGATCCCTTAAGTATTGTTTGTGATCTTACGGGTGTACTTAACCCTTGGAGCACCTGAGAGACTCGAACGTTTTTATTCCCTTCGAGCGCCGGGCTATGACGTCAGCGTCACGTGACCGAGTAAACGCTCATAGCTATCAAGTGGTTACGTTGAATACACAAATACAATAAAATTAGAACCCTATCTTTAAGGTAGTAAAATCCAATTTTAAATTTTAAAAAAATGCCTTGTGGATGGATACGTCACAAGGCGCTCGAGGGGGGGTTAAGTACGGATAAGGAGCTATAGCTGCGACTACTGGACCTGCTAAACCAAAACACACGTGGAGTGAAATGAAATTTGTATCATTTATCATTAGTTAAAGCGTCATTCTGCTGATGATGATCATCTGTGTCAATATATTCCAGGCCCACCGCAAAATGCACCTGGCGCTACCCTGCAAAGGCTTCCCCGAACGCTTCCCGGGAGGAATCACTAATGGTGCCAAATGGTAAATATAGCCCTTCGAGTGGCAAGCAACCGTATAACGGCTGCTGTCAAAATATAATTTATACTTTATGACATTAACTCAAAATTCAAATTTAAACTAACTATAGTTTTCTTGCCGCTTGAAGGGATATTCAGTCGTTACATTCCCCTACAAAATAATATATGTGCCAATTTAATTACGGGTCTTTATATAGTTACACCCCCTAACGCTTAATAGTAGTTGCAATTTTGATCAGCCTGTATTGTACTCTTTTTGTTACCCGACTGTGGCGAAGCCAAAAAAGGAGGTTATGTTTGACCTGTATGTAAGTATTGTATATCCGTTCCTATGTCTCCTCGTAACTACTCAACGAGTCAATCAATATTGATACGTTATTAGATTTGCCTTGATGGCGCATGTCAGTGGATACATACAAATCTTAAAAAAATCTTTTTCGATCGGATTTTATATGTATGTTTTTAATGCTGTCGGGTTTTTAAAGCTTGTTTTTTTTTTTCAAAGGTATGTGTTAGCCGGCGGCATGCAGGACTGGAACTATCTACACACGAGCGACATGGAGCTAACCCTGGAGCTGGGCTGCTTCAAGTTCCCGCCCGCCGGCGACCTGCCCACCTACTGGGAGGACAACAGAGAGGCGCTGGTAGCTTACATTGAGGAGGCAAGTGTAGTGACTGCCTAATTCTGCCCTAAAGTAAAAGGTAGCTCCCCACCCAAAACCACTGTAGCAATTGCAACCATATTACCCGAGGTGAGGTTGAAATTGTTACAGTAGTTCTGTGTGAAAAACTACCTTTTACCTTAGCAGGCCGCTATAGCGACCGAGAACACGGTTATTTAGTCGTGGTTCTTGATGACCGAGCTGCCCTGCTTGCGCGGCCTTATGTAAACACGCAGACGTGTACAATAGAATGTAATTTAAATTTGTCATTCGATTTATACTAGTTTGGCAAAATAATTGGAACACCCTGCCTTTGTTTCTATTTATGGGTACCTATGACCCGGTGACCTTCAAAAGTAGGATTAATAGGTATCTTCTGGATAAGCTCGCTCCATTGTCGACCTTGTTCTGACTCTTTGGTCTCGACTATACTCGAAACTCGAATTCAAGACCAAAATCCTAACCTCAACGGGCGCACATTCGCTGTGATTACTGCATTTTGGTTTAAGTGTAGGTATTTTTATCAATAAAACTTACCCTAATATTACTGGTTACACGAGTTCTCATTCATGTTTTTATGTAATAATGTTAAAATAACTAAATAATCAAGATGGGAACTGTCAGATTTTGGTCTTGAATTCGAGTTTCGAGTATAGGGTTAAGAGCAAACCCTTGTAATGTAAAAAAGTCATCATTTGTGTTTATTAACTATTACAGTATTTGACTACTGTAACTCTTTCAGACTCCGTTTTGTATAAAGTGACAAATCGCCGTTTATAGTGAAATACCGCTTTAATGCTAAGCCAGTAAGGTTTAAAAATGTATAAAAAAAATAACCTCGGTGCGCGAGTCCGACTCGCACTTGACCGGTTTTTTTATGTTCCAATTTCGAAAAAGTTCAATTTCAATAGTGAACACCCTGTTTTGTCTCGTTCTGAACACTGTAACATTGTCCGTTCAGGTCCACAAAGGCGTGCACGGCTTCGTGCGCAGCCACATCGGCGGCGCGCTGGCCAACGCGACGCTGACGGTGGGCGGCATCCGGCACGGCGTGCGCTCGGCGCGCGACGGCGACTACTGGCGCCTGCTGCCCGCCGGCCGGTACAACCTCACCGCCGCCAAGCCCGGGTGAGTCACGAGTCACAGTAATCTATATATATAAAAGGCAAACCTGACTGACTTATATATCAACGCACAACCGAAACTACTTTACGTAGAAACTTAATATTTGGTACAGGGGTTCTTTTCATGATGTATAGGTAAGTGAGCACTAAGAAAGGAGTTTCCGAAAATCGACCCCCAACGGGAAGAAATGGGGGGAGTAGTGGGAGACTAATTCTACGCGTACGAAGAAGGCCTAAGGCTGCGTTTATCGGGTGTCAAAAAGTGGATAAAACATCCGTCAGTTTTTGACAAGTATATAAGTACGAGAGTGACTGATGCTTTATTATTATTATATTTATTTTGTCACGCGATAAACGCAACCTTACTAGGCCCGCTGAGGTCCCTTGTAATTATAATTAAAATATCAAAAACCCGACTGCGCAAAAAAACTGTGTAACTCATGTACAGTCGCGAACTTTAATTTGGTACCCACCTTAGGTCCAAAGTCAATCTGACATTCTACAACAATAAGGTTGAGATTCCTAAAAGTTACAAATGACTTGACATCTCCAATGACATTGACGACTTCAAGCGTATTTTTCTTGAAATGGGTCCCAAATTAACGCTCGTGACCGTAGATGTACTAAGAGCTAAAAATAATGAATTGCCGTCACTGTACTAGAACGAACTATTCCGGTTTTTGCTCTTAGTTCATATAGTACACGCAGTAGTAGTCAAGGACCAAACTGCACGGCGGGCACATGTTGTCCGCGACTTGTTTGTCGCTCGGATCTCCCTTTCTATCTAGTCTATAACGATAGAGACGCACTGAGTGACAAGCGAGAAAATGCAACTTGTGCTACCCGTGCACAGCAGACAGAGCATGCTACACTGACAGCAAAGCGATCCGAATAAATGACCCCCCGACCATTCATTCGGGCACAAATAACAAGGGTCAAACTTTTGGTGCCGTGAATGTCAATTTGCATATGATTAAAAATGAAAGACTGGAATTGAAAAGTTTAATTTGGTCCGGGTATTTTCATAAACCCTTATTAAACTTTCTGAATTCATCTATACTTACACTGAGATGGACAATAACAGAAAACATTAAGGAACATTATCTAATATCTGTTCTTATGTAATATTTGCATCATGTATCATATCATGTAAATGTTTTTCATTTTAAGCTTTTGTTTATTTTTCTAGCTACGAAAGCGTGACCGAGGAGATATCCGTCCCAGTGAACGGCTCGGTCAGTCTCAACTTCACCCTGATGCCGGACGACCCGCAGCACTGGTCTTCCGCCTACGACTTCCGGTAAGTTGACAACCTTGACTAACGAAAGGCTTCAATTCACAATTAAAATTGATGAAATTATTTCAATAAGTCTACTGCACTTAGGGCGGAAGGCTGCCGTGTTGAGTAAAAATGAATTGTATGAACGTTATTAATTATAACGATATATATTATAAAGTGCTCATAAATGTCTGAACTTGAACCAATTGTTACGATGTGTTCAGATATTTTTGAGTACGTTGTATGCTCCAATGTATTTGGTATTCGGTATCTGATAAATTTTGATCCCTAACCGACAGGGGGACGTTTTTAATTCATCATTACATTTCGCAGTTGTACATAAACCAAAGAAAATGTTCTATGTCCATATGAAAGTCCATTATGCATTTTTAATGCCATTTCCCGTCTTCACGATTTGGCACACAATTAGTGGCGTTTAATAAAAAAAATAGCTTTTTAACACAAATGGTTCTGGTTATTTCGTGATAAGGACTTTTTTTTAAATAAGTTAAAGTAATAAAGGTATTATTCATTTTTAATGCTGATCTTGAAGCCTGAAGGTTTGTTTCAATGGACGACTTTATGTTTGTATAATAACATTAATAACTTTATAAGTTAGATTTCGCTTTGCCATGTCGCACTTTATTATGTCTATGCTTTTCTTATATTATAGTATTGCGTATGTAGCTTTGCATTTTATGTACGCATATTTGTCTTAATTTGTTTTGTATGCATATTCTTCGCTTGTTTTATTTACTTTTACACAGCTATAGTAAATGTTTTGTAGTAACAAAAATGTTGATTTCACTACGAGGAAAGAAATTGATCCTGAGCGCCACATTGCGGGTTAATTAGTTGTCTTTATAACTTGACGGACATTAATGCAATCGGACAAAGAAAATACTTAATATACCTACCCAGTGATGGCACGTTCATGTATCAGTGTTTCTTTCCATATCACTCATTATCTATGTCTATGTCTATTATGTATATTTAACGCTACAAAGTAAGTATGTATTGATAGGAATGTCTATGCTATATAGCTTAAAAAAAAAGGCACTCTTGGTTTTTTCATCAGCTGTAGTTTTTAAGAAACAAGGGCGAGCTTTACAGCGATAAAAACATAAATATAAGAAAATAATTTATCGATTTTTTAATGATTCTACTTCGATTTATCCCACAACTGAAAAAGAACAATAATAACGCGAACAATATCGAGTGTACCGATTTACTTTACTTATTTTTACTTTTCCAATCACGTTGCCTCTCTGAATCACAAAGCGCTTTATTATACGTACTTACTTACTTCTTATAGCTTGTATAATGCTTGTAATTCGTGTTCATTAATAAATGTATTTGCACTTATATTTATGTATTATTTACACTAACCGTCTTATTCGATGACAATATTAATTAAACCCATTAATAGTGTTTTTAATCCACGAAATTCCGCTCCACAAATTTTTCGGTATATTGACGCAAACGTGAAATGTCAATTTGAGTGGTGGCGTGAGCCTTTTTTGGAATAAAAATATTATCATAATCAAACATTAAGTTAGTAAAAGCAAAAAATATAGTGCAGTCAAAAGCATTAATATCTATACGGCCATTGCGCCAAATATATGCAAACATAGACCTTATTATCAGTGGCATAGGGGCGTTTAGATATTTTTAACGCCTTGGGAACGTATATATATTTTTGACTTTGACTGTACAGTTGAAGACTTAAATTTTCGACCCACCTTAGGTCCAAAGTCAATCTGACATTCAATAAAAATAAGGTTGAGTTTCCTATAAGTTTGAAATGACTTGCCACCTCTAATTACATGGACGACATCAAGCATTTTTTTCATAATAACTTTCGTGACCAGCACTGTACCGTAACAGTTAAACAAAAGTGTATGATTCTAGATAAATAAAATATGTAAGGTTGCACTTAATTAAAGAAACTCCCTTTGGGATCACTGTTTTGAACAACACGACACGTGATATTGATCATCATGATATACTAAAAAATACAATATCACGCCTGTCGATGTTCAAAACAGTGATCCTAGATGGATGTATTTGAGTCAGTTGCAATAACAGATAGTTGTAATCCCAAGATTCCACCTTACGTATAAGTTTATCAAGAATCAAACACTTTTTTTTTAAATGTTACAGTACAGTGAAACCACAGTATTAATAGTACTCTGCTGCCCTTCACTCCCTGCTGCTTTCTGCGGCTGCTTTTCTCTTCTTTTGGTGTCTGACAGCGATAAACTTCCGAGTACTAAATAGTCTGGTTTTACTGTACTGTTGTTTCAATATAATGGAAAAAACCGGTCAAGTGCGCGCACCGAGGGTTTGTTACATGGGTTAGTAACCTATTGATGCAGCCTCTTATTATAATAATTTGATTGAATATAAACATTATTGCCAAGGTATGCACTTATCGGGGAGCTCACGGATTTCTACTAATGGTAACTTTAAATCCTATTTTGTAGGCAGAATTCTAGTTTGCATTTGTTAGTTGTAGCGATCACGTATTCGAGTAGATTAGTAAAAACCTATTAGATAAAAGCCGTCAGATCTCCAGTTTTAGTATGTAATAGTTCATGAAACTTACCTCTTCTCGATTAATTTGTTGGTCTTCCATCCATCGCAAACGTTTGTAGATCGCTTAGCGTTTTAGGGCGACCACGAATAGTAGTTCTTGCTACTCGTAATTAGCTCGAAATCTGGGTGGAAAAAACGCTTTAATACTATAGTCTGTACTTTTAGGTGTGTAAAAAAATGTAAACAATCCAAACCACGTGGCATTGTTAAACAGCCAATCAAAACCGTTTAATCGAACTTTGACGTATCAGTGCTCTACTTCTATTGGCTGACAAACTATATCACGTGGGTTTTTTGTTTACATTTTTAAATACCCAAAAGTACAGACTATAGTACTCATAGACGAATTCATTATGACCAGGGATCGGAATAGGTAGTGCTAATTTGCCTAAACTTGATGCATGTTCATTCAATAATGTATTCCCATCTCACTCACGCATGAATGAATATGCGTCAAGTTTAGGCAAATTAGCTCTGCCTATTCCGATCTCTGATTATGACTCTAAAGGCGGTATTCCATTAGGCAGATGCCAAGTGCAAGTTGCATGAAGTATGACTTCACTTGAATAAAAAATTAGGTGTATGTGTGTTTGGCAAGATACCTTGCAATTTGAAGCAACTTGAATATTGGAATGGTAAACCTGCATACAAGCTATAAGTTGCATGTACAAGTTCCAACTTGTATTAAAATGACGTGCAAATTGTACTCACAAATATTTCGAATTGCGAACGAGTGCCGTACGCGCATAATTGGTGGCTTTCGCTGTACAAAATAATCGAAAAATAATGGCTGTTAGGTGCACGGCAAACTGGTGACATCTTTACTTGTACGCAAGTGTGCCGTCATACTTCATACAACTTGCAATTGGCACCTGCTTAATGGAAGACCGCCTTTATCACCTATAATAATTTAAAAGCACTGTATTGTTTGTATTCAAATTCACATAAAAGCTTATGATCATATCCACAGAACAGAAAAAACAGTAGAAGTGTCAAGTGGGCGTGTAACGTGTGGTATAGTTATGCGGACCTCCGCATAACCTACCATACATTTGCCGCGATCGCTTATTTCAATATTTCTAAAGTAGGAAATAAATCCAGAAGCATGCCTTATTGTGCTATTTTGGAGTGTAAAAATGATAGCCGCACCAAAAACATTTTCCATGGCGGCGTGTTGTTTTTATGATAGTTTGAGTGTTGGCGACAACAGGTCTGATACTAAGCGAAGCTCATGCCACTTCCACTGTTTTTTCTATTCCGTGATCATATCGGTGGTAATAGTGCAATACTACGTAACTCACAAATTCAATAAGTTACAAATTGCACCTCACTGTCTTACTAGCTAAGGTGTATCTTGTACTTTATTGAATGTGTTTTTTTGGGCTACTTTACGAGCCGTCTATATAACCGACGCAGGGTGCTAGACAACATCATGCACACGAAGTACCACTCCTCGGCGGAGATGTACTCCAAGCTGGCCGAGCTGGAGAACAGCTTCCCCAGCATCGCGGAGTTCCGCTCGGGGGACAGCCTGACCACCCTCTCGCTGCATCAGCTCAAGATGACGGATGAAGTAAGTGCTCGAGGAATTAGGTGGTGTGTCCTAAGCCAATAAGCAGTATCACAGATTCAATTGCCAGAGTAGATTCAGTCCTCTCCTCATAGTGATGGGGTTGTTATTGCTTCAGGAGTTTTATTTGACATACTGCTATTTGGCTTAGCAGGGCTGAATGATTGATTCAAATTAGAGAGGAAAAAATCAACTTGCTCTTTTTTTTTAATTGTTTGAGAACCTGCTTTATATAATATAAGAATTAGGAAAAAAATGTTACCCAAATAATTCTAGTCCCAAATCAAACTCAGGGTTTCATATATTGTACTAGCTTTCCGCCCGCGACTTCGTCTGCGGAGAGTTAGAACTTCTGTTAAAAGTACAGTTATAGTTTACATCACCTTCAAAGGCTTTTAAAAAAAAAGTGTAGGACGTGAATTTTAAGTAAACGGTCCACATAAACAACTTTAATTTCATGGCTCTAACCTTTAAAACAACATAATTGACATACAAAATAAATTCACTGCCTCTCTTTCATGATTACCTTTTTTTTAATACGATTCTAAATAAATTTGCCATATTTCTATACAAACACTTAATTAATTTATTTATTTAGCAGAATATTTTTTGAATATTACATAATTTCGATACAAACTTTAAATTAAGTAGTCTTAGATCCCAAGTTTTTCCCTTTAGTTATTTTTATTGATAATGGATTTGCTCTTAACTAACTATTCCTTTATGGTGCAAATGTTTAAAAAACACTGAAGATTGCAATGTTTTAGATGCTATAATTCATGTAACTGGCTAAAAAAACAACTCCTATTCAAACTTTCACCCGCTTTTCACACTGTTCAGGGATTGTTTTAAAAAATGGTTATTATTTAATTTATATTGGTGTTGATACCGAGTTTCATGTATCTAACTTCAGTCATAATTTTAATTTGTAGGTAGGTAGGTTTTTATAGGAAGGTAAACATTAGGTTATCTTAATACCAATTTCCACATTTCTCACTTCAAAAATTTCTACCAAACTTCTACCCCCCATTTAGCCACCTTTGGGATAGTTTTTTCTAAATCGCCGAAAGTAAGACTTAAGTTATTTTTGTTTATAAAAACAGTACCATAAATATACATTTCCACATTTATCCTTCAAAAATTATCATAATCCCTTAAAAACTTCTACTTCCAATTTATCCCTAAGTGTTTCAGTAGCCGTTACAACATTTTCCACGTTTCTCACTTCAAAAATATACCATACAATTTTCTACCCCCCGTTTTACCTCCTAAGAGGTAGTTTTTGCTGAATCGAGCATTTCTACCAAGTTTCAAGTAAATCAGAACATAAAAGTATTCGTTCCTATAGAAACTTTGCAACCCCCCTTTCATCCCCCAAGGGGTTGAATTTTAGATATCACGTAACTCATTATTTTCATTGCAGAGCAAGCATTTCTACCAAGTTTAAAGTAAATTTAAGCATACCTTTTTTTTTTCCTAAACAAACTTTGCAACTCCGTTTTATCCCTCTAGGGGTTGAATTTTAGTAATCGCTAAACGCTGAAATACGTGTCTCATTATTTGCATTGAAGAGCATTTGTACCAAGTTTCAAGTAAATTTTATCAAAAAAATATTTTATCTATACACATTATGCAACCCCCTTTCGTCCATCTAGGGGTTGAATTTTAGTGATCGTTGGAATACGCGTCTCATTATTTGCATTGAAGAGCGTTTCTACCAAGTTTCAAGTAAATTTGACCATAAAAGTATTTTTTCCATTCAAAATTTGCAACCCCTTTCATCCCTCTGAGGGGTGACTTTTAGTAATCGCTTAAATACGTGTCTCATTATTTGCAATGAAGAGTATTTCTACCTAGTTTCAAGTAATTTTGAGCATACCAAATATTTTTTCCTCAACAAACTTTGCGACCCCCTTTTATCCCTCTAGGGGTTGAATTTTAGTAATCGATGAAATACGTGTTTCGTTATTTGCATTAAAGAGTACTTCTACTAAGTTTAAAGTAAATTTGAGCATACCAAATATTTTTTCCTAAACAAACTTTGCAACCACCTTTTATCCCTCTAGGGGTGAATTTTAGTAATTGGTGAAACACATGTCTCATTATTTGCATTTAAAAGTATTCTTACCTAGTTTTAAGTAAATTTGATCATAAAAATATTTTATCTATACACACTTTGCAACCACCTTTCATCCCTCTAGGGGTTGAATTTTAGTAACCGTTGAAATACGTGTCTCATTATTTGCATTAAAGAGCATTTCTACCAATTTTCAAGTAAATTAGACCATAAAAGTATTTTTTCCCATACAAACTTTGCAATCCCCTTTCATCCCTCTAGGGGTTGAATTTTAGTAATCGCTAAAATACTTGTCTCATTATTTGCATTGAAGAGCATTTCTACCAAGTTTCAAGTATATTTAATCATAAAAATATTTTATCTGTAAACACTTTGCAACCTCCTTTCATCCCTATAGGGGATGAATTTTAGTAATCGCCGAAATACGTGTCTCATTATTTGCATTTAAGAGTATTTCTAAAAAGTTTCAAGTAAATTTGACCATAAAAGTATTTTTTCCCATACAAACTTTGCAACCCCCTTTTATCCCTCTAGGGGTTGCATTTTAGTAATCGCTGAAATACGTGTCTCATCATTGCATTGAAGAGCATTTCTACCAAGTTTCAAGTAAATTGGACCATAAAAATGTTTTTTCTCATACAAACTTTGCAACCCCCTTTCATCCCTCTAGGGGTTGAATTTTAGTAGTCGCTGAAATATGTGTCTCATTATTTGCATTTAAAAGTATTCTTACCAAGTTTCAAGTAAATTTGATCATAAAAATATTTTATCTATACACACTTTGCAACCCCCTTTCATACCTCTAGGGGTTGAATTTTAGTAACCGTTGAAATACGTGTCTCATTATTTGCATTGAAGAGCATTTCTACCGAGTTTCAAGTAAATTTGACCATAAAAGTATATTTTCCCATACAAACTTTGCAACCCCCTTTCATCCCTCTAGGGGTTGAATTTTAGTAATCGCTGAAATACGTGTCTCATTATTTAGATTTAAGAGTATTCCTACCAAGTTTCAAGTAAATTTGATCATAAAAATATTTTATCTATACACACTTTGCAACCCCCTTTCATACCTCTAGGGGTTGAATTTTAGTAATAGCTGAAATACGTGTGTCATTATTTGCATTGAAGAGCATTTCTACCAAGTTTCAAGTAAATTGGACCATAAAAATGTTTTTTCTCATACAAACTTTGCAACCCCCTTTCATCCCTCTAGGGGTTGAATTTTAGTAGTCGCTGAAATATGTGTCTCATTATTTGCATTTAAAAGTATTCTTACCAAGTTTCAAGTAAATTTGATCATAAAAATATTTTATCTATACACACTTTGCAACCCCCTTTCATACCTCTAGGGGTTGAATTTTAGTAATAGCTGAAATACGTGTGTCATTATTTGCATTGAAGAGCATTTCTACCGAGTTTCAAGTAAATTTGACCATAAAAGTATATTTTCCCATACAAACTTTGCAACCCCCTTTCATCCCTCTAGGGGTTGAATTTTAGTAATCGCTGAAATACGTGTCTCATTATTTGGATTTAAGAGTATTCCTACCAAGTTTCAAGTAAATTTGATCATAAAAATATCTTTTCTATACACACTTTGCAACCCCCTTTCATCCCTCTAGGGGTTGAATTTTAGTAATCGCTGAAATACGTATCTAATTTTTTGCATTGAAGAGCTTTTCTACCAAGTTTCAAGTAAATTTGACCATAAAAGTATTTTTTCCCATACAAACTTTGCAACCCCCTTTTATCCCTCTAGGGGTTGCATTTTAGTAATCGCTGAAATACGTGTCTCATTATTTGCATTGAAGAGCATTCCTACCAAGTTTCAAGTAAATTGGACCATAAAAATGTTTTTTCCCATACAAACTTTGCAACCCCCTTTCATACCTTTAGGGGTTGAATTTCGAAAAATCCCTTCTTAAACGACGCCTCCATTACAAAACCAACTTCCCCTCAAAATTTCAAATTTGTATCTTTAGCGGTTTAGGCTGGGCGTTGATATGTCACCCGGGACATTGCCTTTTATATATATAGATGTACCTATTAATAATAATATACATAATTATATTTGGGATGACATTTAGATGTTTTAATCATTTGGATGTTCGTCAATCATGCATACATAGTTGAATGGAGTTAAATGAAAATTAATATACTAGTAATCAATCATTCATTCATCCATCCATATTAACAATTTTTTGAAAAACTTGTTTGTCTGCGTGAGCATAACGTTAAACAAGTTCTACGTGGACATAGTCGCGGGCAATCGTGTAGTCTAGCCGCGATTCGCGTCATTGGTCTCACATTTTATAATACTAATATTTTATGAACGGATTTCTTCATGCAAGATACTTTTCATTCTGGAATATAAAAAAAACCTGTGGGAATAACGTTTAACGCTCAATGCGGACGGGTTAATATTCGGCAGTTTCAACTGTCATCATTGTTGCCTCCAATATATTGATGAAAACAATGATACCAATTATGATATAAATAGAAACAGAGTAGGCAGTCCCTTCTATTCAAAAGAAAAAACAAAACAGTTAATTTTATCGTGAATAGTATGCGAAGACGACAATGACGGAGGTTATCAAAAACCGCTCGGACCGGGTATACGCAAGTTATCAATAAACTATTGTTCCCCAGGTCGGCTCCCCCGAAGAGACGAAGCTCCACCTGGCTATAATCAGCAACCTGTACGCCTCCCAAGCCGTGGGGCAGGAGATGCTCCTGAACTTCGCCCGCCACGTCGCCACTGCCTACAGTATCGGGGAGCCACGCCACAAGCGACTACTCCAAAACGCTGTGCTGCACTTTATCCCGAACCTGGATCCGCTGTATGACAAGTTATTGAGGCATTTCAGCGGGGAACAGTGTGAGGTAATTCAAATAATTGAAGCTCCATCTTAGTCCTTAGGGTTGGCAACGCAACACATTCTTGTGATCACGCGCAACTCTAGCGAATATTACACTTTTCGAGTGCAATATTTCCTTAAGCTATAGATATTGACTTTTAAAGAGCTATCTAACGAAACCTAAATCAATAAAAAAAAAAAACTGCTTTACTTGCATGGGAAATATGTATACATACCAGTTTTTTATATTTAATTTTACAATTTTGTCGGCATAATAAAAATTTAGAAGTATAGCAAATTTCAGCTTTGTAAGCGAAGCCAAGAGTGTCTTGAGTTAAACCGCGGACAGACGGACAGACGGACATGGGGAAACTATTAGGGTTTCCTTGTTGACTTCGGAATCTTAAAAAGGAACTCGTCAATTGTCTCTTAAATGTTTCTGAGTACGGCCGTAAGTTTTATTTGGTGGTTAGAGTTAAAACATTAACATTGACTATAGTCGTACTTATATCGTTGAATTGCAGATGTCGCCATTGGAAGAGGAGTTCGGCGACAGCCTGTACAGCTACATAACGAACAAGGAGGTGAACCCGCTCTCGAATCACACGCGTGAAAAGGCGTTCGTTAACCTGTTGAAGTCGGAGAAATATGACATGGTTCTGGAGTTGGCGTCGGGTATGTGGTTGACTGCAGATTATTTGATGATTGTTTGTTTTTGGTTTGTCTAGTTCACACGTATTTAATTGATTAGTCGGTTACTAAGTTTTAACTTGTTATTTACAAATTTTAACGTTCCTAAATTCAATTTAATTATAAAATTTCGCAATAGAAAAAAATCAAGAGGTAATTTAAACATGGTCCGCTTTTTATCTCTTAAACCGCGTACTTTGAATGTATTCAAACTCTTTTAAGTGGTTTGTATCACGAACATAAATAATGTTTTAATAACCTTTTTTTGTTGTAAATTAGACAACAACATTTCGACGACGTCACAACAGAAATTTGGTAGACACTCTGATGAATGTCTATTTCTTTAAAACTTCAATGAATTTGGCGACGCGCTGGCCTAGTTGGTAGTGACCCTGCCTACAAAGCGGGTGGTCCTGGGTTCAAATCCCGGTAAGAGCAGATATTTGTGTGATGAGCGCGAATATTTGTTCCTGAGTCATGGATGTTTTCCATGTATTTAAGTATATAATTCTCTATATAAGTATTTATATCGTTGTCTAGTACCCATAGCACAAGCCTAGAGCTTAGTTTGGGACTAGGTCAATTGGTGTGATGTTGTCCCCTGATATGATGATATGATGACAATGCTATTTTACATTTTGGGTCTTAGTTCTTGAGCCTTACGACGATGTTGTATCATTTGAATAGTTTTTTTGTGTTTTGTATAATAAAGTGTTTACATACATACGTACATACATAGATAAATTTGTCAATATTTTCTTCCTCAGGCTCGGAAGACCTCGCGCTCCCCGATCTATCCCGCAATTTCCTCAAACTGTTCGCCGAAAAGTACCAGGACAACAGAACGCCGACGGACAAGTTCGACTGCACGCACACCACCAACAACCCCATTCACGGCAACTTGTTGGACGTCATCTGCGAGAGATACGATACGCCTATCGTGTCACTGGGGCTCAGCTGTTGCAAGATGCCGGCCAAGGAAGACATAGCGTTCGTGTGGAGGAATAATCTGAGGGGTATCATGAAGTTTGTTGAGCTCGCTAATACTGGTAAGAATGTATATTTGTTTTTATAGTTTAGTGCTTCTTGTGAAGGGTCCGTTTGTATTCATATTACCATTTAAAATCACCTGATGTGAATCAGCATTTTTCGCCGTGTGTTCCGATGATGGCATACACGACAACCGGCCTAATGTCATAGCATAGCGTACTGAGTCCCCACTTGAGGAAATAATACGAAACATAAAAGGCATTCTGTAGTTAATTAGACAAGTTTCGAATTACAATGTTATTGTTATTATTTTGGGAGGTTGAGATGGGCCTTGTGTTCCTCTTCGACCATTGCTGGTCTATTGCGGTGTTGTGCGCCCAACGACGATTTCCACTGAAGAAACGCGAGGAGGGAATAAAAAAAAACTCGCTTCGCCTCGTCTCGCCCCGCCGGTGGAAAAGCACCTTAACGGCCGCACTCGCACTTAACTGGTTTTCTTTGCTTATAAAATAGTACTATACGATCCTGTAGATAACAGGCCCGCTCCGTAAGAGCGTTCAAGTGCGAAAGAGAGCACGATCGTAATCATTTTATGGCCCCAGTACTATAATCTCGGTGTTCCCCTTAGGTATCCGGGGCTACATAAAGAGCTCGTCAGGCGCGCCGCTGCGCGAAGCCACGGTGACGGTGGCGGGGCTGGCGCGGCCGCTGCGCGCGTCCGCCAACAGCGCGCACTACCGCCTCGCGCTGCCGCCCGGCGAGTACCAGGCCGTCGTCTCCTGCAGGAACTACGTCGACCAGGTGCGTTGGGGCCTTTACTGGTCTTTACATACGGCCACGAACGTTCATTTGTGACCCATTTCTAGAAAAATATGCTTAAAGTTGACAATGTCATTCGCAATGAGCGGCTGGCGAATGTAAATTACGTCAAAATAATGTCGAACGATCTCCATAATATGGATAGGACTAAATTAAATAGTACTCAAAATATTATGAAAGTCTTATCCATTTTATGCTTTCGTCACCATATTACATCTGTCATTAGTACTTATTAGAGATGCCAAGTCATTTGTAAATTATAGGAAACTCAACCTTATTGTTGTCGAATGTCAGATTGAATTTGAATCTAAAGTGTTACGCAAAAACTCTATGATTAATCACGCCTGTTTCCCAGAGCAGGCAGAGATCACTTCTTTCCACCTGCTACGATCCTGAAAAATCTCTTTCGCTTCTTCCACACTCATACATCAGTCATGTATGCACGTCGGTTTCGCGTACTTAAGATTCGTCCCTTTTCCAGTATTTACTAGTCTTTACTGGGTCATAATCGACGACGGCGTTGTTGTTCAGTGATGTGTAAGCGGACTATAATTTTATTTATTACTAACATTCCTGGGATTTCTTAAGTGACAAATTCCGCCAACCAGAATACGTATTTATCTATCTACTTTTTATTAGATTTTTTAACTCTTTTATTTTTTCCTCTGATTCATTTAATTAACGAATCAACATCCTTACAATTATATCATCCCATCGGATTCGGCTTCGAAAGGAAAAAAGAGTAAAAAGTTAATTCAAAGTTAAACCTTTAACCCTTTGCATTACACTCATTTCTTGATTGTTGACGTTGTTTCTATATAACTTTATGAAGCCCCGTAGAGTAACAAAACATATAAATAAACGTAAGAATTTCTAAATTTGAATTATCAGGGGGGTGAATATTCGGTCGTTTCAACCGCCGCCATTGTTGTCTTCGATATATTGACGAAAATAATGATAACTACCAGCAACTTTTGATGTCAATATCAGCAGGCTCGGTGGTAGTATCCATTCCATTTAAAAGAACAAGAAAGTTATTAAGTTTATCTTGAACTAGAGGACGCCCGCGACTTCGTACGCGTAGAATTAGTTTCCCGCTACTCCCCCCATTTTTTCCCGTTGGGGTTCGATTTTCGGAAAATCCATTCTTAGTGCTCACTTACATCATGAAAGGAACCCCTGTACCAAATTTCAAGTTTCTAGGTACAGTAGTTTCGGCTGTGCGTTGATACATCAGTCAGTCAGTTTAGCCTTTTATATCTATAGATAATATGCGAATACAATAACGACGGCGGTTAATACGCCGAATAATCACCCAGGGCTTCTATTCAACACGGTAAAACAATACCGTACCATACCATAACACGAGGCCCTGTGGTGAGATTCTACAGAATAACTTTGACGTGTTTCGGTATTGTCAACGTTTTGATAACTCTTATTTACTTGACAGTAATGGCGAGTTAAAAACAGCACTAACACGTCAAAGGCAATATAGTTTTGCCGAGTTGAATAAAGGCTCTGTACTTGATATTAGAAGCCTATTGTCCTTTTCAGGCGGTGACATGGCGTATAGTCGAGGACGAGGTCAAGCAAAAAGATATCGTATTGAATCGCGTCAACGGCGAGATTCCCGGCGGCACGTTTGAGGACCCGAAAGCCTATAACGACCCTAACTTGGTCTATATTTCAGGTGAGAGAACAAAAAAAGTAAATCCATATGAGGCGTTTTATTCTAATATATCTATCGATGCGGAATCTGCTTAAACCGAGCAGAAAAACGGAAAATAACGTCATTCTGCTCGGCTAGGGGTTAAAAATGCCAAAAATGGGTTTTCAGGTTATAATGTAATCTGGTAGAAGGTGGCCTGAAACGTTTTAGCGCCAAAAAATACAATATAGACTAATTGCTCGCCAATTACAAAAAAAACTTATTTAATAAGTCGCACCACTATTTGTGTTTTACCATTGACATACAACCGAAAACTTAATTCCACTGAACACAATTTACATCAGTTTCGTGACTACAACTGGACATTAACATCGATAAATACTCATCCATATTTTCCAACATGCAGGTCTAACGTTAGACCACAACAGCAGGCCTCTCGACCAAGCCACGCTACACGTGTACCCGCTGAGCTCCAAGAAGACTCTGGCGAGCAACGTCAGCGACGAGAGCGGCCGGTTCGTGGTCAGCCTGCCGCTCACCTACATGGGCAAGGAGGTGCTGATGGCCGCGGAGAGGGACGGGTACATCGCGCGCCAGAGGCACGTGGTGGTGAGTACGGAATCCAGCCCGCTGAGCTCCAAGAAGGCTGGCGAGCAACGTCAGCGACGAGAGCGGCCGGTTCGTGGTCAGCCTGCCGCTCACCTACATGGGCAAGGAGGTGCTGATGGCCGCGGAAAAGGACGGGTACATCGCGCGCCAGAGGCACGTGGTGGTGAGTACGGAATCCAGCCCGCTGAGCTCCAAGAAGGCTGGCGAGCAACGTCAGCGACGAGAGCGGCCGGTTCGTGGTCAGCCTGCCGCTCACCTACATGGGCAAGGAGGTGCTGATGGCCGCGGAAAAGGACGGGTACATCGCGCGCCAGAGGCACGTGGTGGTGAGTACGGAATCCAGCCCGCTGAGCTCCAAGAAGGCTGGCGAGCAACGTCAGCGACGAGAGCGGCCGGTTCGTGGTCAGCCTGCCGCTCACCTACATGGGCAAGGAGGTGCTGATGGCCGCGGAAAAGGACGGGTACATCGCGCGCCAGAGGCACGTGGTGGTGAGTACGGAATCCAGCCCGCTGAGCTCCAAGAAGGCTGGCGAGCAACGTCAGCGTGGTCGGTCTGCTCTCACCTGAGTCGTCGAGGTCGTCAAAGTTTAGAAGTTTCAGAAGGAGCATTTGCAATGCGATAAGAAGATCTGTGATAGAAATTCCACATTATTTTGAAACATTATATTGTTAAATGTGTTTTTAGTCCACGTAGGCCCGACCCGTGACTTAATCTACGTAATATCGAATGACAATTAATCGATTTTCACTACATCGAAGGCGATTTCATCAACAGTGCGAAGCATTATTACACCGACAGTTTAATACTA
The DNA here is from genome assembly GCA_948252455.1 of Acleris cristana. Classification (NCBI taxonomy): domain Eukaryota; kingdom Metazoa; phylum Arthropoda; class Insecta; order Lepidoptera; family Tortricidae; genus Acleris; species Acleris cristana. The sequence goes on along the minus strand of OX411792.1, from coordinate 8,639,328 downwards.
CGAAGCTTTGATTAGTTGAAAGCTTCAAACTGCGAATCCTTGTACGCTTGTAAATTCGATCTTTTGGTTGTTAAATTTGACTCCCATGATATTTTTTTTGGGTTCTTTTTTATCGATCCAGAAGACAACTTTACCTTTAAGTGTTGTTTATTCAGGTGAACAAGAACGAGAACCTGACGCCGCAGGTGCTGTTCAAGCTGGAGCCCGACGCCAAGGTGCTGGGCTTGCCGCGGCTCGTCTTCGTCATGCTCGCGGGTATGTCCACGATAATAGACCTAAGGCCGCACTTAAGGCCGCCATATACGGAACGATCCGTCGTTACGATCGATCTGAAACGATATCGTGACGATTCATATTGCTATTGAAATTTTGATGCGATATTGCCACATACGTACAATCCATCGCTCGATTTCAGTCTGAACCGACGGATCGTACCGTATATGATATGGGGCCCCTTAGAGTTAGTTAGAGACGATTAAGTCGTCCCTTAGTCACGATTTTTTATACACAAGTTTATTTATTTATTTATTTATTTATTAAAGACATGCCAACAGCATACATATCCATCATTCATGTTATAATATAACCTGACAACCTGATTATATGTAAGCCTATTACAGGCATGTACAGCATTCAGATTTTAAAGTGCGCGGTTCGCACAGGTACAGGAAGTTTGAAAAAGGATCGAGTTAATTGTCTATAAAATGTCTCTGACATAAATACAACTTGACAGTTCTATATTTTTATTCAGAATAGACAGGCTTAATAGCCTATGCTATGGCAGTGTTTATTATAAACTGACGCTGACGGTAATGTCGTTGTCTGTAAGTTGTCGCTACAGCGTGTCTGTTTGTTCGTGGCAGGCGTGGTGGGCGTGGCGCTGGTGACGACGGCGGCGTGGTGCTTCAGCTGCCGGCGCGCGCGCGACCCGCGCCGCGACTACCTGTTCACGCAGCTCGCCAGCGAGGACAAGCGCCCGCTCACCGACCCCACCAACTACGGTAAATATTTCACTGACCCCATCTGACCCCACTAACTACGGCTATTTCACCGACTCCACTTACTACGGTAAATGTATTTTACTGACCCCACGTAACGGGATAACTATATTTCACTGACCCCACTAACCAAGGCTATTTTACCGACCCTACCAACTACGGTAAATATATTTTGCTGACCCCACCTGACGGGACAACTATATTTCACTGACCCCACTAACTAAGCTATTTTACCGACCCTACCAACTACGGTAAATATATTTCAATGGCCCCATCTGATAGAGTAACTATTTCACCGACCCCACTAACTACAGCAACTACGTTACTGACCCTAAGTACAACGGTAACTATATTTCATTGACCCCACCAGCCACGGTAGCTATATTTCACTGACCCCACTCACTACAATGTCCATTTCGTGACAAATTGTGCATTTGTGTTTGTATGTTATTATTGTCGCAAATAAATAATTTCTTTTCTTTTCTTTTTTTTTCTTTTTTTTTCATATTACACTGACCTCACCAACAATGACTTTACCCCACTGTTACCGTACTCGCACGAGTGTGTTACGTCTATCTATTATCTATTTTAATCGATCTTTATTTGTTTAGAAATCGTAAGCAAGCCATATTACGACGAGGAAGACATACTACCATCGGAGACCGACTCTGAAGAAGAAATCGTCCTACTTCGAAAGGACCGCGAATGGGAGCCAGTTGAGCAAAACCTCGTCGACTGTTGATTTCAGTACCTTATTGCTATAGAATAGTCTTTTTGGGATGAATATAGCTAATGGTTACCGTAAAACCTTTCTGATATCAGTTTAAGATCAAAAGCACAGAGTAGCGAGGTATGCGACTTATCGCATCGCACCTTTTCCTTTTTTTAAGACGTCCGGTTTCAGCAAATACTTTGTTATTAACTTTTAATATATTAACTTTTTATATAAGCTTTACTATAACTGTAAATCGTTTTGCAATATAATGATAGACTGTGAACGTGAATCCTTTAATTTACAATGAATAGACTAGTGGCTTTTAGCAGCTTCAATATACTGGAACGCGTAAGAACGTGAGATGGATTTATGTGTAGTTTGCGCGCGCGTTGATTGCAGCGACAAGTTCTAATAACTGCTATTTACTATAAAACCACAAGGTTTAAACAAATTAACAAAATTGTGAAGTTATAAGTACTCAATATTCAATCATAGGGTTTCGAAGATTTATCAAAATACATGCGAAAAAGGTTTAATGATTGAAAGATAAAAGTATCCCAGTTTTTGTTTGTAGTTTACAGTTTCAAGGACAAAATATCAAATTTAAGCCGAACTGGTACTGGTTTAAGCCGTACGAGTATTACCAAACCGCGATTATAATATGATTCGAAAGTTCCGTTAGCACAACAGTACTTTTAATAAATAATATAATCATAACTCAATCTATATCTTCATAGGTACTTTAAGTGCAGACACAAAGATAATAGATATACAAAGTATCCTTCACCATAACAGTCACTACATATTTCAACTTTATTCGATGAATGTTGTTTCATTTGTTTTATAAAAAAACTAGCTGTTCCCGTGCCCACTTCGTTGGGCAATAAACATTTTTTTTTGGTTAATACTCACAAATAACGTGGCTTTCTATTGATAAAAGAATTTTCAAAATCGGTTCAATAGAGATTACCCCTTACTAGGCCACAAACTTTACCTCTTTATAATATTAGTATAGATATTAATATTAATTTATCATATTTGAAAAATCTGTTGTTATTTTTCACTTAATTTTTCTGAACACGGTGGCGTTATGAGTCAATAGTTTTTGATGGTATTTCTAAAAGTACAAGTTTGTTTTTAATTCGGGTAATAATATTTTGATGTTTTTATTTGCCATGCTTTAAATCTCACCGTACTGAAAAAATATTTTAATTTCAAAGTTTACTTATTTAACGAACAGTTAGAACAATCCTCATAAACCTTTATCTAAACAGTCTACCATTGACAATGGCGTTTCATGTATTCCTATTCAAATTGCGGTTTGATAATACATATATACATATATGTAAGTATACCGTTTGATGTCCTTGTTGACGCTAGTTATTGCACAATGGGTCAGCCTATCTCGATCATCGGTAATCTCCTGATACGTGTAACCAAAATATTTATACGACCACAGAAAGCATTTATTGTAGTGTCTATATTCATGAATTTAATTTAAAAGTTTACTTGAAGTGTGAACCTTTTGTTTAAGTGACATTTGTCATTCCATATTCTTTTTCGATACGTAATTTTAAGACGTAGATCTCTTCATTTTTTATGCGGTTTACATAACAGTATTAGATTTTTTCTATATTTTTTCCGGTATCTAAACCGAACTGATGATTATTGCATTTTCTATTGATATATACTTTTAATATGCACCAATACGTCCATAATATATTATATTAAATTTTGTGCCGAGGGTTGTGTATCCGACCATTAGATTTTTTAAAAGTGACATAATAATATTAAAATGTCTTTAGTGGCTTTTCTATTCCATTTAAAACTGTATGGTCTATTTAGATATGTGATATTTTATTGTTTACTTACGGGCGAATTTATCAACGACAATAGATTAAAATAAATATTTATTTATACATTATTCTTGTAAAATGTTGTTGTAGGTATTAAATAATTATATGTATTTATAAATAATTTATAATATAGTAGTAATTTTATCAAATATGTAAAATTCTATGAAATTTAGTAAGGCACAAATCAAAATCGTACGTAATATTTTGATTATTGCCTTATTAAGCTGCTTGCAAAAAGCAGCTTACTTGTAAATTGTTTGTTATTTATGCACTTTATAATAGTATACGACCAGGAAAGAACCGTCTATGATAACCATATCTAGAGGATATTAAAAGCAATGTTAATTAAATTTATTTCGACTTCGGTCAAGAATTATTTGAAGAATCTCCAAGACCGTGTAAAAGGTATTCTTTCATAATTTAATCAATGGGAATCTCAAAGGTGTAGTGTTTTAATTTTTTATAATGTCGTTATTCAGAATTGATTGAGTAACGTAAGTGGGCAATTTTTAAAAACACGTTTTTATTATATTTTGTGGTTTTTTAAACGGTGCTCTTTACAAGTGTTTTCTAAAAGTTTGTGATTAATGTTAACATTATATTCTAGATAAATTTACGATATTATTATATTATATGGTAAAATAATAGTGAAGGAAAATCTAGTTTCATTTAATCTGTTGCATTTTTCCCTACAGAATCCCTAATCATCATTTCCGCCTGAATTTGAAACTTTTAAGTGTTTTGTATAACCCAAACCCCTAACCTAAGGCTTGATTTTCTCCTGCGCTGACGTCGGTCGAGCGTTGGAATAGACACCATGTTCTATGAGATACCGCACAGTGACGCTTATTTATTGCTACGCGTCGCTGATGGCGCGCGTCGGTCTCGCGTACGTCGGTGCGCTGACGCGCTATACGCAACCATCGCGCGTTCAGTGCAAAGCTGACCGGTTGGCTGTACGCACGTGTGCGCAGCGCAGGCGAGCAGATACTGTTCCGTACAGCTATCGGTTTCGCACTGCTGCACTTGTCTTTGTCATACGCGACCGACGGTACGCTCGACCGACGTCAGCGACCGATGTCAGCGTAGGAGGAAATCAAGCCTTACCGCAGTTATTTTTGGAAAATTTAAATAGTGGTCTCACGCAGCTGCAAACCAGTTTCGGAAAAATTATAATTGCCAAAAGGAACTTTATAAAAAGGTGTTTTGAAAAAAACATGCTTAAATAGAGGTTTATCTCAAAAGCAAACAATTTTTTTGTTTTTGTATACTGAGAAATTAAATAAACGAATTTCTGCTAACGGCTAAAGAGCTTAAACGCCATAAACTTTTTTCTACGTCTAGGTACTACACTTAAAAATCAAAACGCGATTACCAACAAAATGACGTCATTCCGACCACTACCGTAAAATGTGTCTACTTTGCACCCCCATGGGTAACTATGCTCCATAGTAACTATTTCGTTTGTTAATTATAAGTTAAGGTTGATGACAATTTTTCTAAAAATAATCGATGTATTCATCCAGCCACGCAGTGAATGAAAGCAATAGAATGATTTACAATACAGATTACCTTAATATAACCATGGAGCATAATTACCCGTGGGGGAGCAAAGTAGGCACATTTTACGGTACTTAGTCCAAAATGGGCGTAGCGAACACTGATAAATGATAATGTTCCATTTTTTCTCAGTAATTAATTAAAAAATGTTGAAAAAAAAGTTATTTTTTTACGAAAAACCTCTATAAACATGAGTTATTAAGAAAATCTTTTAAAAAAATCCTGTTGTCAACTACCTATCGTGTTTCCTAAACTGGTTTGCAGCTGACTATAGCGGAAAAAATCACTAGTTCACAGTGCGGACAAGTAGGAATAGCCCGTCAATATTATACTATTAGCAGCAAGCTCAACTGATAGAAATTATTATTTGAAAGGAAACAGTTGACGAACTTTCGTGCTTTAGTGGTAAAGGATCCTGGCGTTAGGGTGCGGCTCTACTGAGGCGGAGATGAGCGGAGTGGAGCGGAGCTGTGCCAATATCAACCAATAGAATCTAAACAAACGTGCGCAAGGCGCGCTCGACGTGACCGCATTCGCCTTCTATTGGTTAATATTGGCACAGCTCCGTCCGCTCGTCTCCGCCTCAGTGGAGCCGCACCCTTAGGGGCAGATAGCATTGCAGTCGGGTATGGATATGAATTTTGAATAGGGTAGGTAGGGTACAGCTGAAAATAAGACCCAGAAATAAAAATAAATGGCATTTATTAACTCATTCTTATCACAACTTACAATTGTGCTTGTTTCATGGATTCATACAGGAACTTAAAAATATCAACAGCTTCATATTTACAGATTTTATGGAATTCATAAAAAAATGCGGGAACCGCACGGACCTGTAAAAATAAATGTATCTAGATAGATAAGATCCGTGGGATTACCGCCGTCTTTGAACAGGGTCTCAGCTATATAAACGAGAAAGGTTGTATATCCCTCTAATATTACATTTATTTGAAGGCAAAATAAACAACTTTATTGTTACATGTCATTATTTGATAGTTTGTTTCATGTTTTAAGGTGCACTCACACGGGCATCGCCGGTGATAATAGCTGACTTACTCTTATTTTGTGCCATAGACACCCGTACAATTATTGCTCGAAAAATTGAACCGTAACAATAGCTGTCTAGCTCTACTTTGGTGTCATAGAATGAGTCTTACTGTGGACCGGTAATTTTTGCTCAAAATATTGCCCTTGTAAGTGCACTTTAAGGGTGCGGCTCCACTGAGGCGGAGCTGTGCCAATATTAACCAATAGAAGGCGCATGCGGTCACGTCGAGCGCGCCTTGTGCACGTAAGTTTAGATTCTATTGGTTAATATTGGCACAGCTCCGCTCCACTCCGCTCATCTCCGCCTTAGTGGAGCCGCACCCTAAGAAAGACACAAAAATTGGCGCAAAGGTTATGTCTCCACTAAGAACATTCGAATGCTAAATTGTAGCGTCCACACTGACATACGTTCGAGCACGTGTGCGAGCCGCGTCATACCTCAGCGTCACCCCACGAAAATAATCACCCAATACACGCGAATGTTCTTTATAGAGACGCTTCAGTACAAAGTTACAAAGTTATAAAAGTATGTATAAATTACTACGCTATCAAGTACGAGGTAAAAGTTTGTGCTAATATTAGACCAACCGATTTCTTTCATATAATACCGTTTAATTTCTTTAAATACTATAAAATGATCCTAAAACAGTTTAAAATACAAAAGCTCTTACGTATGTAATATGACACGTTAAGGCACAGTTCATCCTAATACATCAACGAGTACCATTTAATAGCTATTCGTTTTAACCTTAATACATGAAAATAGTCTAATTTGCTCGTACGCCGGTTTAATCTCTACACATCAGCAAACAACGGACGCGGAGCGTTATCGAAAATTTAAATTCATCTTTTTGAAATTGGGCCATTCATTCTACTTTTCGATGCCTAAATAATAAAACGTCCCCTAACGTGAACGTAAATTTAGAGTCATAATTTTCAACATAACTGAATAATCTAAGAAATGCACACAATTTCCAGATTCTGGTCGACATACCTGAATACTGTTTTATCCCAAATTGTGTGGGGCTGGGTTAAAAAAGGCTATAATATGTGTGGGGCTGGGTTAAAATAGTAACGCAGTGGCAAAGGCTATAATAGTAACGCAGTGGTCGTTATTCGCAAAAGGACGCGGAGACTGGTAACGAAGTGGAAATTTGAGGAGCAAGATCAGGGTCCCAAGATACAGGTTCAGCCTAGTTTGGTTTGGCATCGCAAAGTAGAATGGCCCAATTATCTTTCTAAATTGCTTTTTCAAGATTTTTAAAGATTTTACCTCTTTTGGTGTAACACTATTGACCTGGTAATTCAAGTAATAAATCACTGACAGCCTGGATCTTGACTGGACTAGGAAGAAGATAAAAAAGGTAGGTCTCAAAGGAAGTTTTATCCCTTTCGCGCTACACATGCTTGTATTTTGCAAGGGACAGGGCTAATGCAACTTGTAACTTTGATTTTCGGGGTCCTTGGTGGAGTCAGTAGTCGGGTTGCCAGTTGATTAAAAACATATATAAAAAACGAGCGAGTTGTAAGGTTATTTTCAGCCAGTAAAATTCTTTAGTTCCGAAACCAAAAATAATGATCGACGTCAGTAGAATTAAGGTGGTTTACAATGTAGGAATGTAAACCCTAAAAATGTCTGAAAATAAAAATTGTACAGTATCTACGCTGGCTGGTTTTTGGTTGAACGCGTGTTGTTATTAATGTTAATTGAATATGCTCTATCACAGTAAGAAGAGTAACGAGCTAAACTTACAAATTATAGGACGGTAGAAGCAATATTTTTACGGTGCTTTGCGTACCAAATGTTCCATCAATGTATTTCTTGTTTGCTGAAGTTATAAATGGCGTGGAACCCGCAGGTACAAAAAATATATACTGTCTACTATTATTTTTCAATGCCTATAGTGGTAGAACCATATGATGAACATCAACCATGAACCATGAAATGAATCATGAACCATGTGATGTAAGATCGAAAATATTTTTTAAAGATTTTTGGCCACTATGGAATGTCAAAGTGACGCATTTAGTCAAATGTTAAAAAGGCTTTTAGAATTTTATTAATTCTGGCCCAGAAATACTGACTTCTGACTGTTGACTGTATGACTGTGTGTTATAGCCGATAGTTTTGTTAACTAAATATGACCCAGTCTTTATACATTTTCGTATGAAAAACGTGCTTTATTTACTGCCATTGAAATTATTCATTTACATGATACTAAAAATAAAACATTGAGCATATAAGGAACGATAACAAAATTTACAAACTTACATAAATGCATTAGAAACGAGAATAAATAAACTATTAAACGCAAAGGCACTAAGAGTAGGCATTTCACTTATATTTAAAGCTCAAATACTTAACACACCAATTTTTCTTTATTGGACTTAGAATCACATAAACAGAAAACATTTTATGTCAATTAAAATAGCTATATAGTACCAAAACGCTAACAATTACTGGATAGAAATTACATTATTAATACATTTTGTTTTAATTTATCAATAACATCGTTTAACGTGATGTTCTTAACTCGGAAATGCCTGCACCTACTTAATTACTAATTATGCTTAAAAACAATATATCCATAAGTAAATGTCCCTAAAGGCAATGGGACTTTCTAGAAGGCAATTTGAACACATAAAGCTCTTTGAATCGATATAGCATTCTTAAAAATGCGATACCGTGACAGAAACTGCGAACATGTAGAGTTCTAGAAACACTATATTATAATTGATCAAAGAAGGCTACAGGGTCACTATAAACGCTTTGACTCGAGAACTAGCTGTCAAATTCATGAAATACAAGTTGCCGGCGACAGGAGCAAATATCGAAGATATAGTTTTCATTCTATCATCTCATCTCATCTTCAAAATAATTAGCAATGTTCCTAACAACATTTGTTATGGCTTCAAAAATTCTAGCTCACTAAACTTAACTAATACTCAAATGCCGCCATTTCTTTTGACTTTTACTCCTGTCACTTGCTTCCAAAACCTAACCTCTATGTTTATCGATCGTAAAGTGACCCACCCCCATAGCTACAGCGTCCATTGCCATGTTAATACTTCAGGGCGCGTACAGTCAGTCCAAACGTCGGTGTTGTACTGGTTACGTGGCGAAGTGGTCCGTCCAGAAGATGTTGGCCAGGATGCCTGCGATCATGAGGGAGAAGTAAAGCAGCACCGCCGCCCACCACAATCGCTTCTCCCATTTACGTTTCTCTAGGTTGCGGAGAACGCCAATGCCGACGAGAAGACCTAAAACAATTACGTAGCAAATATAGTACAGACGACTGCAAAGACTTTTGAAACTTTGACACTGAAATAAGGGTCTACTAATTTAATAAAGCAACCTGCTAGCGACTCCGTTTGTGTTTTCGATTAACGTATTTTCCTCGGGAACTATCAAGCTATTCGCAATAAAAAGTATCATATTATGTTATGTTATAATCCAGTACATGGACTACTTGTGTGCCAAACTTAACGACATTATCTAAACAGCAGTTGGGTATTTTTAAAGCTTGCTTTTCTTTAGATTTGTTATTCACACAAGTGACTTAATAAAAATGTATTTTCTTTCATGACAAGGGGGTGCACGCTCCTGTTGGCGCGAACAACCTCACAAATTTTAACATATTAAGTATGTTGTTTACCGGCGATGGCTCCAGCTAAATGCGCCACGTATCCGATGTTCTGCACGCCGGCGCCGGAGTAGCGCTCCCACACCGCCGTGCCCACGTCCACGGCGGCCAGCAGCACGAACACCAGCAGCTGGATTATCGCGAACTCCATTTCTGACCAGTTCTGGAACAAATGGGACCGGTTATTTCGTTTTGTTTGGAAATTGAAGGGAAAAAATGAAGTTTATAAACTCCCTTACCATTATGATAGTCGCGACGTGAGCCGCAATGAGCGCGTAGACCCCGCCCGAGGCGCCGGCCAGGTAGACCTGAGGGTCCGTGAGGCTGGTCGCCAGGGAGCCAGCGACGACCCCCGCCACGTAGACCAGAGTCACGCGCCACCAGCTGTGCACCATCTCCAGTGGCACGCCGAGGAACAGCTGGACTAGCAGGTTTACCAGTAGGTGGACCACGCTGGAATTGTAACAGAGTAAAATATTAAGGATGTCAGGAATAGCGGGACCGCCGGGGACTAGGGGTCTGGGATGTTTTTTCCTGTCATTGTTTTGTTTTTCCCTTGGGGGGATTTTCCATAGACGCTACGCTTGGCATGCGGGTTGGCGACCGCAGTTAAATGGCTAAGTGCTTAAGACACGCTGCTGCTCGTCCCCCGGTTTATCTCTCTGTCGCCTGTTACGACACCAGCGGGAAGAGATGGGGTGATGCATTATTAGCCGGTACCACGCGGCCTCCATCCTTTTGGCTAATTTTGGGGAGGCTTATATCCAGCAGTGGACGTCTTACGGCTGAAGTGATGTTATGTTAGTGGCGGTGGGGCTTATATATTTTTAACACTTTCTAAATGGTAGTGATGATCGACACATAAGGAGTCAAACATCTCGATCTCGCATACTATTGTACGAACCCTAGAGGTTTCTAATAGTGGCTTTAAAATTACTTTATACTATGGTCGTATCATTGATCACTGACCATTTATACAAGGACACTTAACTACTAGGTGCTCAATAGGATAACAGTAACAGCGCAGAAAGATTTTCCTTAAGCGCAACGTACAGAAATATACTAATTAACCAATCAAATTCCAGATTACACAGGTAACTAGTTTGATAGCATTTTTAGCCCTGATACGAGTAGCTTAAGTTGAGCTATACGATGTACCTTCGGCAGCTGCTGCTATACATATAGCATTTTGTTTATTCTCGCTTATCTCTATTGTTATAGCCTAGTAAGCGGTCTTCCACTTACTAGGCTACAGCGTACAGTGCAGAAAAGAAATAGAAGAAAAACTGCGTCAGCCCACCATAAATGTATTTTGCAGAGACGGTGTAAGAGAAGTAAAACGATACTAACCCAACATGCACAAACATGTATGTCAGGAAACGCCAGGCCTCGTATCTCTTGTGTGGGTTGTATATGAAGATCTCCGCCATCGGACCGCGTGCGTCCGTCTTGCCGTTCGCCGCGTCATAGCAGAACAGCACAATTTCCACCAACGAGATCAGGATCATGCAGACTGCTGGAGGCCAGCAGCTGTATTCCTCCTCGTAGGTCCCATCTGTGTACGTGAAGTAGGATCTGCTAGGAGCTGATTTTGACAACACAACAGAGGTCAGGATAGGTTAGAGGAGTTTTGGGTGGTTAGTAGGGATGAAACGCGAAATAATAATTTGTAAATATGTTTGAAAAATTTGACGCGAAATGTTTGTGATGTTTATATTGCCCGTGTCATTATAAGTAAATGCAGGTACGAGGTAAGTACAATATATTGATAATATTCATCAAATAAAAGAAGTTTAATTAGGATAATGATAACCTCGCCACGTGTACAAAGGGTTTAAAAATAGCGGACAACAATAGAAATAGATCACGCGCCGGCGGAGTGACACGGCAATTGTCAATTAACTCGAACGGTGTAAGCGCCATTTGCCGGCGAATGGCATACAAATCCCGTCCGTGTTAGAGTTCCAAAATGAAACCCGTTGAAGTTACGGAGTTAGAAAGGTTCAGAACAAACGGGAAAATACGGAAAGTATTAATAATAGGTGGGAATAGGAAGGAAAGAACAGAGAAAAAATATGTTAGTAATTGCATGCAGCGTTTTATTAGTAACATGAACCGTTTCGTTAGTAAAATTACGTTTGTTTACAATAATATTTACAACTATAATTACAAATGCTATTCGAGAAATCAAACCATGCAATTTGCAAAAAAAACGCAAGCTAAGAATGAATAAAAGTACAAAGGACGGCCAGTAACTGTGAATTTGTCATAAGGCTATCGAGTTGTTAAGTTATTATGTAGGTACTCTGTGTTTTCACGTATGAATCGCCAGGTTTTTCCCCATTCATAGGCACTAGTCAAACGAAGGCCGGACCACCTATTACAGAGGTCAGTAAGTCCATTGTACGTCATCTTAGATTAACCGCAGTCTTAATAGAAAAAAATAAAACGGGCGAATGGTTCTATTTCCAGACCGAAGTTTTGGTAAGGGTAAGGAAAATCGATGCTGTAACATAATATTTAACTAATAATTAATTAAGAATATGGCTACATATTCTATTTATGATGCATCACACAAATCCTAACTGATCTAATCTTACATATGTTTTTAAATACTTAATTAATTGTTTACTAGTTTGGACGATCCTACATGATAATATGTTGATTACTAGCAAATTTCCTGCTTACAATGCTGAAATAGTTAAGTAATAAGGTCCTTAACCTTGACCCGTTAACATTGAACATGCACTGATGGATTATGTTATGAGATGAAGATACAATCTGAATTGAAGCTTTGAATTAAATGAAACATGTTCATGGATGATGTGATGATACAGTGAAGAACGTAAGGTGAATAATGCAGGAGTTGTTCATTGATCAATTTGTAAATTTTCTTTTAAAACAAGGCAAACCCATATCCTTAAACTAAGTGTTAAAATCCCTACTAATAATATAAATGTGAAAGTATATTTGTTAGCTTGTCCATCTTTCACGCAGCTAGAACAACGGATTAACGTGACTTTTTACACATTTTTATCTCGAAAAAATGTACATTTCCCGCAGGAAAAACGATGAAAGAATTCATCGCGAACGAATTCGCACGCACAAACAAGCTAGTAGATTATGAATATGGCAACGGAAAGGAAATTTAAATCTAGCTAAAGTCTTATTGGATTCCGCATCAAATCAATTACCTACTGACACATGCATCATGCATGAGTGATGAGTTTCTGGTTTCAATCGCGAATGCAGTTAGATTATGAGATTATCATTCGAAAATATATAAATATGTTTCATTCATTATAAAACCATTTTTAAACATACGATTAAAAAAATCGAGTAAACTAAAATGCCTAAAAACACGTACCAAAACATTCTTTCACCTGTCGGATAATCTCGAGCACCTGGCACGACCACTTTCCTTTACATCTAACTTTTTCTTCACACAAAGCTTCTGTACTCCCATCATCACTATTTTTACACTTAACCCACATTTATCGTTATACATAGCACTTAAAACTGTCGCTTCAATGCACTATTCATTAAAAAAACAATTACGGTTTATCACTTAACTTATTACGGAAACTCATTACGTTTCACGAAGTATTTTTCTACCTGTCCACTCATCAGCTAAATCAGTTGTAGGTGCTAAGCCTGGTGATTGCGATGGCTAACTGATGGTCGCTAAGAAATATGGAACTGCTGAGAGTGTTATGCCAGAGTGAGCACGTTCGTCAGGGTCGCCGATTCAATGCCCTAAGCAACGATTGTGGACAATTTACACATGACGTGAGTGTCGCCGGTTCTTACTGTGTTAAGTGGATCTTTAGTTATATGACAATGCTAACAATTAACCTTGACAGGTGAATCAGGGTTAAACGTTCGATTTTACTTGATTACAAGTATATGGCATCGGATTTGACGGTAAACAGCGTTTAAACAAATTTAGTAAAATTATACCTAGTTAAATAATTTTTAACAGGCACATCTCTGACTAATTTGTATTAATTGTAGTATGTTGGCTCCACTAGTATCGAGTAAATAGTTTTTTATTTTCGAATATTGTATTTAAACATTCTGTCAGAATTTTGGTAAGATTCATATGAGAGCAGTGCGGTCATCAATAAACCTTTCGTTTATTGATTTAAAATTCTGAACATTGATTGAACTTGAGTAACATGACCTGTCTCCGCGATATAAAAAAATATCTAGGTCAATCCTATTAAAAGGCAAAATTCTGACTAAGCATGATGTCAACTTGATGTCTGCGTTACCTATTGCATAAAATCTATTTTCCAAGATAAATAAGAAGTTTATCCTTGTCCTGCTGTAATCTTGCTAGCTCGCATCTTGCATGACGCCGTCCACAAATTGGACGGTTAACAACTTAATGAATGACAAATTGCACCTATGCTCTTTGGCATACCATCCTTTATTAGTCATTCCCAGTGGAAAGAGTGGAATTTTAGAGGATTTTTAGGAGACTGACCCTTGTTATGATTTAGTTAGGGTAGCTAGAGTCTCAGATGCGTTACAAGCGACATCTAGCGATTTTTCTACTGCTTATCTATAACTGCTTTTGATATAAGTGGCGCGGGGATTTTTTTGTTGTTGCATAAAGCAATCTCTCTAAATGTTTTTGTATAGAATTTCTATAGATACTTTCTTAACCGGGCTATCTCGCGTTCAAGTTTACAAACTTTACAACTGTGCCATCTATGATACTTCACGTGAACTAAGTATAACAACAGATTGCACTCTACCATCGATCCGATTCAGTTTGAGGGTTCTTTCGCTAGAGCCGCGCTGCCGTAGCGAGATTTGAATATACTATTTATACCCTGCGGCTAATAACTTGATTTATTAAAGTACCGTTGCAGAACAATCGTCTCCTAATGATGCATACAGTAGGTATAACATCTTGCTTTATGTTGTTAAATGACTTAAGAGATACGAAGATATACCTATATCAATTAAAGTTCGGTAGAGGTGTTAGTTTAACAGATCTGCTAATGCAGCCCTTGTCGTTTTTTGTCTGAAGTATAAGTTGCTCTTTATCCTGCTGACCACCATCATGGTAGGAAAAAGTATATATTTTTTAACTTAAATTTTACACACACTTTCACTCTCAATCCCTTTCTTTGTTGATTTAAAATGCTATTTTTAACTATTTTATTTCCATTAATAAATTTACAGTTCCGAAAACATATTGCCTTGTTTACGTACATTTAATTATACGCGGAATCAGAGAACTAAATACAAATCCAGCGATAACCCGTCATATACCTAACAGCAATTATTAACGCTACTTGTAACACTAGCAATATCCTTAATAATCATTTACCATATGGCCAGTGCATCATTATTAAATAATTAAATAATGCATAGTTTATCCTACGATCGCCTGTTACAACCAGACAGTAAACAACAGGTTTTTACGTGGTTATCCTGCATCAGAGGAAAACATTAGGAATTACCTACGCGTTTTGACTAGATTTATGATAATAATGTATGTAGGTATGTCTACTTAATGCATTATCTGAGGAAACTTGGGAATTACGTTACGTGCATAAATGACTCGTGGGTTATTTCTAACGATAGTACGAAAATACGCATATTATTTGTTTAATCCAGTGAAACTGTGCATATAATTAGTAAGTACCCATATTACTTACTTATGGCTCTTGGAAAATAATAATAATAATGGTACTAATAGTCTATGTCTACGAATGGACTAGAGAATGTATGTAATCCACGTTGTAATGTATTATAATACCTGCCACAACTAAAGACGCAAACAGAGGAGTGTTCTTAAGTGTGTCATCTCTCAGTCATATCGTAGGTACCTAGCTCTCAAACGGATGGACCGATAAGGGATGCATTATTTTTAGAAAGCTATTTTATCTAAGGTGGTTCTTAGCTATGTCTGACGAAAATCGGTGGGGCCGTTTAAGGCACTTGTCCCTCTGCCTCTCGCTCAAAACACGACCAAAAGATTCATGCCGCGTCAATAAAAGAGACACATATCGTCATGGCTTTGAAACCTCGTATCTCACATTTCGTGACGTACCTACGATTTTTAACTTCAAAGTGAAGAGAATTAGGTTCAAACTCATACATCTCGAAATATCAGATACGAGTTTTTTCTAAAGTAGTAAAGATATATTAAAAGTTGATCGCTGGCTGTTCACACTGCCTGCGAGAACTCTTTCCACTAGTTTGCCGAAACAAAAAATATAGATCCCGTGTCAATACAAGAAACGCATATGTTTATCACTGGCTCTCGCTTCCCGCTCATCGTCGGGCGGTGGGACAAGTGCCTAAGACTTATTTATTAGTTACGAAATTATAGGCAGTGGAAAAGTCGGGACTTTTTCAATCTTTCAAATTACTTATACCCTACCCAACGATTTAAAAAATGAACTAAGCTACTCTACCATGTGTCTACGAATAATAAAATGTTCTACTGACAGACAAAGTTCATATTACACCCAGGTATACGCTGCGCAGGAGACACCATCCTTGGCGGGTCGTTTTCAAAATACACGAAGCAATTGCTTACGTGAAGCGTAGTTCCTATGAAATAATAAAAATAAAACGAATTAAAAAAAACTACCGTTCACAGATTATCTTATCTTATAGATGGCCCCTTTCGGATACACTTCGACCCCTTTAGCATCTTTTGTGCAATTACCCTCTTACACACTCAGCTGTTATCATGTGCAGGTTTCCTTACGATGTTTTTGCTTCACCGTAAGATCCTCGTGTAATGTACTTCAGTTAGAAAAACTCATTGGTACATGGTGACCGCGGGTGTTCGAACTCGGTACCTTACGATCACGAGTCGACCCCTAAGGCAACCGACGCTGTTACCGTTCACAGTTTACATAGTTTTCATACGAACGAAGTAAATAACACTTCTTCCTTTTATGGAAATGTTAAATAACTAAAGGTATTTAACGTAATATAGTGTTACAAAACTGACAAGGCTCCGTGATAAAGGATAACAACAGATATCGTATATCCCTCGGTGTCTATTGCGAATGATAACGATTAAGCCGTGATAAATATATGGGCGTTTTCAGCCAACAGGATATTTACTTTAGAAATCGTAAAACTTCATTTTTAGAAGGTTTTTATATTAAACTGCAATGTTTGTTTGTTTAGGTTGAACCTTGCAAGTCAATTTTGGACCAGTCCCCGTAATGATGTGGGCTGAAATTTGGACCACATTTGTATATCCGACGACAATGCAATATCATGGTACGAGTACCTAACCTATCTAGGACCTGATCTGATGAGTAAGAAGATGGAGACAGGATCTCCGCTACTTAGTGTAGAGTTGTACTGTTGTAGACACACCGTGTTGAAACTTAATTTTGTCTTGACAAGCAGATGACGACTGCGCCCCAAAAGCTTGTTCCAAAAATGATGAAAATAATTTTTTGACAGCAACGTACTACCTACTTACGATAAAATTATTGATTTTGGCCAATTACTTACAGGCATTATACTCCTACATTGTAAATATTTAATACAACTTTTACTTATACGGATTATGTCGCGTGTAACTTTTCAAGTTCCGAAGTTTCGAGTTCTTCAAAAGTCATGGCCACAGAAAAACCATATTACCTAATAACTACAACTGCTACTAACTACCCTGGGCCGAATATATTTGTCGCACGCCCGATACCAATTGGGCAAAAACAACTACAAACTAGATCCCACACGACAGAATTCGGCGTCGCGGCAGACCTAGGCGCAGATGATGAGATCAGCTTGAGGGTTTCAGTGCCGCTTGCACAAGTTGCCCTCGACTTGGTTGTCGCTCGGACTTCCCTTTTTATCTAGTCAATAAAGATAGAGACGCACTGAGCGACAAGCAAGAAAATAGCAAATTGTGCTACCCGTGCAGAAGGGACTGGCAGGATGGTGCACAAGACCGGAATGCGTGAATGACGAGAGGGAGGGCAAAGCCCAGCAGGGACACTTAAGGCTAACAAATAATAATAACAAATTATTTAAATGGTCGTTGACTAATAGAGAATGCCTAAAGGCAATACGTTTGTCATCTGTACTTACTGTATTTATTGATATTTCTAAAGTCTATCGGGTACTATTTCGTTTTTTGATCCAACATTTTGACCCTTACGTTACGACGTTACGTTACGTTTTATAATACCTACTACGTCTCTTGTATAAAAGTACGGGTAGGTATTCCCACAATACGTTTAGTGACATTGTAGACGGTAGACAAAAACGACCGGTGGTGCCCCGGTGACTAACGGTTACTGATTTTCATATCCTGACTCATTGAGGTTAAACTGACAATGACCACAACGAAATTACCAGACTAATGCGTATGTGGAGTGGAGGTTAGGATTTTAGTCGATAAAATACTGTTTTTTTCCAAGTTTATTTTAGGGGGTCCTGACTTTTTACCAAATCATCATTTGACAAACTTTCATTTCGAAAAATGAAATTGTGCTTAAACCATTACATATTTACATAGGTTACATGGACTTATTAAATAAGTTAGGTTAGGTTCAGGTTAGGTTAGATTAATAACCACTAAAAAATGAAAAAATATGTGGCGGGAAGTACGTCTTTGCGAAATGAAAGTTTGTAAAATGATATAGTTTGTCAAATGATGATCTGGTAAAACATTAGTGAACTGAATTTTAGTGACTAGTGTGGTAGCATAGGATGGTAGCGTAACCCACCATTTTATCCAAATTCACTTCAACTTTTGTATCATTTCATCGAACGCTATTTTCTGCTGAAAACATGATATTTTCAGGATATCTTACGTAGGTGAAGTTAGACTTGTGACTACCAAAAATAAACTCTTGCGGCGAAAAATATGTACGTTTCGATGGAATTAAAAATTATACGTTTGAAAGGTGTTTCGATTAAATAATAGATTCCCGTGGTAGGACATACCTATTACGGGCGGTCGGCCATTTTTATAGGTTCGCTCCAGACGCTAACCAACATCTTAATCGCTATCCAATCCAGCAGGCAGCAGAATACGATCTATTATTGTGATGTTACACGGTGAAACGACTCAGAACAAAAGGATATTTTTTTTGTGTTGGCAACACGTTTGCAATCATTAATTTAGCGGCATTTGACCTGGATGCACAGGGCTGATGATCACGTAGAAATCTTTGGAGACGACCTTTGTCCAGGACCTTTGTGGACATGTTTCAGCTGACATTATGATGATGATGAGCTTGTTTGCCTTCTCCAGAAAATTAAATAAAGATTCTGGATATATCAAAATCGGTAAATTTAGGGATTGGTTAGCGGCCTTAAATACGGCATTTACGCTGCATAAATCCTTGATAGAGATAAGATATCAACGGGAAATTGTTCAAGGTTACATATAAACAGTTACCGCGCGGTGGACGGTCACTAGGTAAGTTTGTAAAATACTGACAATTATTTTGTCCTAACTGGTATAGGTACGTACTAGGGAATGCAATTTAATCGGTTATTAACCGTTTTTGTATGAAAATAACCGGTTAATACTGGTTTTAACCGGTTATTTGCATTCCCTAGTACGTACTGTCAGCATCAAAAGTAGCTAAGCAGAATAACATGCTTAAAATGATCTAAACACGGTGTATTCTCTTGACAATAGAGTCGAGTGCAGATCATTCTGACCTCTTCGGTTGCGTAGCTACTTCTGCTGCTGACTGTACTCCTTGTTTTTATACGTGTTCTTCTCACTCTGCAGTGGATTTAGAATTAAGGGAAATAAGGGGAACAGTGAGAAGAGTCTAATTATAATTATACCAGGTAGCTGATACTCTTAAACAACTCGTTCTTGAACTCGACACACTGCATATAAACCGGCTAGTTCAAGTTGTCCCGTCAGAGCGTAAAAACCACACTAGAGACCGCTATCGTAGGCAGGTTCACTACCAAGTAGGTCAACGCGTCGTCTAAAATTAAGTGTAAAAGCGTTTCCAAAGCGTGGCGGAGGCGTTTTTTGTTTGGAAACTGCACCGCGCTGCCTCCTCTTTCATTGCAGTTTGCTACGGCTTTACTTAATTATAATTCCACGTAGGTAGGCTTATTTACGAAGCTGTTCATGCAGTTAGGCTGCCTGTCTACTGGAGCGGAGCGAGGCAGTGGAGCGGTGAGCGAGGAAAAGATCCACCAATGAGAACCCTTTATTTTCCTAGCCTCGCTCAGCGCAGCTCTCCTATTGGTGAATTTTTTCCTCGCTCACCGCTCTGCTGCCTTGCTCCGCTCCAGTGGACAGGCAGCCTAAAGCTATTTTAAATTTTAATGTTTAATTGAAATAAATGATACCAGACTCGCGAGGCTTTGCTTAGAATATTTACGAGTACTTACGTTTTGGACACGTTTTATCGCGAAAGGTCATGATGTTACCAATTATTTCGTCTCGCCGCGAAAGTCACGTACGGAGATAAACAACACAATAAAGAATTGTTCTGTATGACTGACGATACCGAGCATGAGGAAACCTGTAAGGAGCCATGCTAGTTTTTGTTACCCAATTACTTTTGGATTTTGAGTTCTGTTATATTATAATTGGCGGTTTGCGATTTCTTCGTTACCTCCAAATATTTACAAAGTGACGACGTGTTTAACTTAGTTAGTAACCCTGCCTACGAAGCTAGCGGCTCCGGGTTCGATTCCCGGTAAGGGTAAATATTTGTGTGATGAGCGAGTATTTGTTCCTAAGTCTTGAATGTTTTTTTCTATGTATGTATTTCTCTATATAAATATGTTTATCGTTGGCTAATAGTACCAGTAGTACAATCTATATATATAAAAGGCAATGTCCCGGGTGACATATCAACGCCCAGCCCAAACCGATAAAGATAAAAAGTTGGAATTTTGACGGGTACTTGATTTTGTAATGGAGGCGTCGTTTAAGAAGGGATTTTTCGAAATTCAACCCCTAAAGGTATGAAAGGGGGTTGCAAAGTTTGTATGGGAAAAAACATTTTTATGGTCCAATTTACTTGAAACTTGGTAGAAATGCTCTTCAATGCAAATAATGAGACACGTATTTTAGCGATTACTAAAATTCAACCCCTAGAGGGATGAAAGGGGGTTGCAAAGTTTGTATGGGCAAATGTACTTTTATGGTCAAATTTACTTGAAACTCGGTAGAAATGCTCTTCAATGTAAATAATGACACACGTATTTCAGCGATTACTAAAATTCAACCCCTAGAAGGATGAAAGGGGGTTGCAAAGTGTGTATAAATAAAATATTTTTATGATCAAATTTACTTGAAACTTGGTAGGAATACTCCTAAATGCAAATAATGAGACACGTATTTCGGCGATTACTAAAATTCAACCCCTAGAGGGATAAAAGGAGTTTGCAAAGTGTTTACAGATAAAATATTTTTAAGATCAAATTTACTTGAAACTTAGTAGAAATACTCTCCAATGCAAATAATGAAACACGTATTTCAACCCCTAGAGGGTTTCTACTCCCGTTTTACCTCCTCAGAGGTAATTTTTCCTGAATCGAGCATTTCTACCAAATTTCAAGTTAATCAGAACATAAAAGTATTCGTTCCTATAGAAACTTTGCAACCCCCTTTCATCCCCCAAGGGTTTGAATTTTAGTTATCACGTGACTCATTGTTTTCATTGCAGAGCAAGCATTTCTATCAAGTTTAAAGTAAATTTAAGCATACCAAATATTTTTTCCTTAACAAACTTTGCAACCCAAGTTTGTTTAGGAAAAAATATTTGGTATGCTCAAATTTACTTGAAACTTGGTAAAAATACTCTTTAATGCAAATAATGAGACGCGTATTTCAGCGATTACTAAAAGTCACACCCCTGAGGAATGAAAGTGGGTTGCAGTTTGAATGGAAAAAAATACTTTTATGGACAAATTTACTTGAAACTTGGTAGAAACGCTCTTCAATGCAAATAATGAGATACGTATTTCAACACGATATTCACAAAACATGATATTTATGAAATCGTAGGTAGGTTTAGGTTATGTTAGTTTTGCAGCAGGCCCTGAATGCCAAACCACCCAGAAATAGGAATAGCAGATAATAGAATATCATTATTAGTAAGACATGAAATTCACAAAACATGATATTTATAAATAGTTAGGTTAGGTTAAGTTAGGTTAGGTTAGGTCTATAGAAACGAATACTTTTATGTTCTGATTAACTTGAAACTTGGTAGAAATGCTCGATTCAGGAAAAATTACCTCTGAGGAGGTCAAACGGGGGTAGAAAATTGTATGGTAGATTTTTTAAGTGAGAAACGTGGAAAATGTTGTAACGGCTACAGTAGTTATAAATTAAAAATATTGCTTTAGGCGATTTTCGAAAAACTTACGGGTAAATTGGCGGTAGAACTTTGTAAGGGATTATGATAATTTTTGAAGGAAAAAATGTGGAAATGTGTATTTACGCTACTGTTTTTATAAACAAAAAAAAGTTATTTTCGGCGATTTAGAAAAAACTATCCCAAAGGTGGTTAAATGGGGGGTAGTAGTTTGGTAGAAAGTTGGTCATTTTTGAAGTGAGAAATTTGGGGTATTAAGATAACCTAATGTTTACCTAGCTGTAAAAAAACCTACCTACCTACAAATTAAAATTATGACTGAAGTTAGATTATATGAAACTCGGTATCAACACCAATATAAATTAAATAATAACCATTTTTTAAAACAATCCCTTAACAGTGTGACAAGAGGGTGAAAGTTTGAATAGGAGTTTGTTTTTTTGATTTGTTGATTGATTGATTGATTGATTTAATCTTCAGTGTTTATAGTTAGTTAAGAGCAAATCCATTATCAATAAACAATAACTAAAGGGAAAAACTTGGGATCTAAGACTACTGACTGTAAGGTTTGTATCGAAATTAAAGGTAATATTCAAAGTTACATACCTGCAAAATATGAAAATGGGTATTAGACTACGATTACATACCTACAGAAAAATTTCAGCTTCGGTGTTTTTCGAAAATCTTCTGCTAAGTGGGTTAATTGTTTTTATAGAATATATGGCAAATTTATCTAGAATCGTATAAAAAAACTTAATGGTGAAAGAGAGGCAGTGAATTTATTTTACATTGTATGTCAATTTTGTTGTTTTAAAGGTTAGAGCCATAAAATTTAAGTTGTTTATGTGGACCGCTTACTTAAAATTCACGCTCTAGACTTTTTTTTTAAAGCTTTTTAAGGTGATGTGAACTATAACTGTACTTTTAACAGAAGTTCTGACTATCCGCAGACGAAGTCGCGGGCGGAAAGCTAGTCGTAGTATATATGAAATTCTCAGTAAATTAGTACATATAGTACATAGTTACTATACTATACAGGTAGGTAACGGCGTTCTTATTAAGGCCCCCTGAGCCGCTACCCTAAGTTCTGAGGACTAGTGAAAAAGGGTACCTACTAGTAGACTTAGGGCTTGTTGCACAATCGTCAAGTAACCCGTATTTGACACATAAATTTAGCCCTTTCCTTTTCTTATACTTGAACATAGATAAGGGGAGAGCTAACTTTAACTGGCACATAAATTTACTTGTCGATTGTGAAACAGGGCCTTCACTCGTCCTAAAAAAGGCTACATACCTACATACTTAAACCTTTTTCACTTGATCTTCACAATACTTATACCCTTATTCAATAGGAATTCAGAGTTATCCACGGCTTGTTTGTCGCTTTGCAATCCCTTTCTATCTACTCCGTAACGTAGACTATACACGACAAGCGAGAAAAAACATCTTATCCTAGCCGAACTAGGTCGATTAAGAACGATACACCTGTACTGTACTCATCTGGTGATTTGTGTTGGCGTCTCTTACATTATTTACGTTAAAGAAAAAGACTTCAAAACGATTTTTTTTTATCTTATATCCTACAGATGTAGCATGCATAAAGCGCACATGTACCTTGACCATGAGTTACAATTACCGAACTCGCTAGTGAGTCGAATGCTCTGTCCCTCGCACTCTATAAGAATACTATGAGAGACAGAGCATTCGACTCGCTTATGGTAAGGTACTGAGAACCTATTTTAAGCTTCAAGCACGTAAACTTGTTTTAGTATCATTTCCGCACTGTAGTCCGTCCGCGTTAAGAATGCAGTAAATCAGTGTTGTCCGCTGGCCTAACCACGCCCCCTAACCAATGAGGTCGCTCAAAATTATGTTTATTTTTATCCAATAAACTTAATCTTTTGAAATATAATTTGTTTGAATTTTTACTCCGCTACGAATACACATTTACCCTTCAGTTGCACTGATGATTCACTGCACTCTTAACGCGAACGGACTATAGTATTGGTAGCCACAATACGTTGTTTAATTAAAATTCCTTCAGCCAATCGTGTCAATTATATCAATAGTTATTTTTAAATTGATTTAAGATCCTTTTAAATAACGAAGTCCACAAAAAAGAGTTTTATGCACGCATTCGTTTCGATTTATAACAATAGGTACAAAAAGCGTTTTTACGTGTAGGGATATTTAAACAATACGTGTTTTTTTTGCGCGATAAAGTGCATGATCATCAAGTATTTGACATTGTAATGTTAAAGCTTTATATAAGACGTTGAACTTAAAATTGCTTTTTAGCGTTTTATTCAATACTTAGAAACAAATACTCGCGAAATTTTTGCCCTAACCGGGAATCGAACACGGCCCGCCAGGTTCGTTGGTGGGGTACCTATACTACCGAGAGTTCGTTCATCAGGTCAGACGTCTAAAATGACCGATTTCTGTGCATTTACATTTACTAAGCGGGTACAATAAATAATTCCAAAGAGTCATAATTCAGAATTAATCAAAATCCCGTTTTTTTTCATTTTTTTTAATCGTTTTTAAATCAAACGTAACTTAACCCACGTAGAGCAATTTACGCATTTAATCTAAAATAGCTCCAGCATAACATATCTTTCGGAGAAAAGAATATTTGGGAAAAAAAATTCTAAATTGTAAGATGTTCTCTTACTAAACACATGTTCAATGCCTGTTTAAGTTTCGTAATAACAAATAATATTTGGATTATGCATACTCCTCCACCCGATGATTTGCCGGCAATTAATCATCGTAATTGTTTACAACTAGACCGAAACTAGTGCAAATTACGATACGTATGTAAGAATACTAAAGAACCAATAAATCTTAATGAACTACCATCTATATAATATGCTTTGTTGGTAATAAATGAGAGCCGTATGTAAAAACAATAAGATCAGTAGGTATAGGATGTCTACTAAGATCGCCTGACTCTAGGCCTTAATGTCTAACACACTCGCAATCGCCACGGGCTTCAAAGTGGAGCAATTGTTTTCATTTTGTACGCAGACAAGCCTCCGATTTTCAAAATGAAAACTATCGTGATTGCGAGTGTGTTAGACAATAAGCCCTCAGGTCCTGTATTATGTATGGTCTCCTTTATCGCAGTGGATAAAGAATCCGTCGCTCTCGCACTTACGTACTTGTCAGAAAGTGACAGAAGTTTTACCCACATTTCTCCACATCGATAAACACGACCATAATAGGCCCGTAGGTGCAATAAATAATAATCAAATTAATTATTCCGGTTCCTGTCAGGTGTATGCAGTAAACATCACGAAATATAATAGCGGCCTGCACTAAATGCTCTTACGACTCAATTATAATAATACATTTAAGACCTTTTGTTTCTGATATCATATTTATACGATAGCCGTCGTAAAAATAGACGCATATTCGCCTATTTGGACATCACACTCGGCTATTTGCATAGGTATTCCCATTTACATTTAAATCGAGTTCTCGACTGAACTCGTTTAGTGTGTCTCTATATTATTACACACAGGGATTCCCCGGAATTTTGCACAATATTACACAGTACAAAACCTGTAATTTGCGTATTTTGGTAAGGTTAAGAATTTATCTTTAATTGTAAAGTAGCCGTGGTTAGGGTAATTGGCAGTGCAGATTGGTTTTTACTGCGTAACTGGTTTTTCCAACGCAAGAGTGCAACTTTTATTGCAGTACGTAAGAAAGAGCTGTAAAGACTATAAAAGGTGCTTTACGAACGTGTTACGGTTTTTTACTATGAAATAATATTAAACGAATCATATTTACTCGATCCATAAAGGACTGATGCGGTGTTTTGTTAATAACTAACCTTATTCCGGTAAGTTAAGATGGACACAAGCACAACTTAGAATAACACCTCCTTACATAATTAAGTACCTATGTGAAAGTAAAAAAAGAGTAAAACTTCCCTTACGCTTTTGCGTAGGTAGTCAATCTTAACCCTCCCCTTTGGCGAGGAGGGCTTTGTGATCCTGAACCAGACTAGTTATCCCTGATCCTACTTATAGTATAGGTACATGCCTTAATGTAAAGATGGCAATGATGATCTGAGATGAGATGATACATGTTAATTAGATGATAATGAGAATTAGGACAATAACATGACCAACGGGGAATAACATGAGGTACAACCAAAGCGAACATGTAAAATGGAAAACAATACGAGAAACAGACCACGACGGGAAGTCGGCACGAACAGGAATCCAGGCCCCATCCCTAATGAGGAAAATATTTTTTATAGCTCTATTTGCAACAATGAACAAGATAAAATCGAGCAAAAGAGAGCAAATGAGTAAGAAGTTGAGTAACATTGAATGAAATCTGTGCTAGGATATGAAACATACCAAACAACCTTTTAATTATTACAAACACTTATTATGTGATCTGTTTTTATGCCAAAAGTTGTTGCATGAACCCAAAAAAACAAACAATGTTGAACATTGACCATATTATAATATTAATTACTAATAAATAAGTCTCCATTTTACTAATAGTTAGGTAGACAAAAGTCAAATAGGGTTAACACTTTCACTCAATTTGATCTCGCTAATAGCCGACAACGAGCAAAGTGTCGACCTCATTCGCTAGATAAATAAAACAGTACCCTAACCATGAGATAGAATTACCGTACTCGCTAGAGAGTCGAATGCTCTGTCCCTCTCACTCTATAAGGATACTATCAGAGACAGAGCATTCGACTCGCTAGCGAGTACGGCAATTGTAACTCATGGAGGGTACTGTACCTACGAGTAGTCGATTCTCGACGGGTTTCCCCAATCATTGAACTCTGTCGATGTATGTAATTATTACACTTGTTAGACAATGATGTCATTTTATTTTATAGCAATGCATCATTGATATCTGTAGATAGTTTTGGAAATTACTGACATCAGTTAATAAGCTCTTTTGTTTTTGAATACTGCGCTTTTTGATATGAAAACATAATTGTACTGTTCTGCGATTCAAAGCTTCGTCTGAGTGAATATGAACTGAGATATTTAATTTAATAGGATTTTTTAACACTTTTTTAGCATGTTGCTCGGATCAAGACTGTAAACTTTTATGTAAATAAAGGCCAATGTCCTAAATTGCTATGAGGATGACCTTTTCAAATGAAGACTCATTATATTGAACGATGATTAAAAAACAATAATGTTTTTGGGTTCTTACAGTAACACCGAAGGACACTGGACGTAAACAGGAAATCAACGAACAACATACAGGTTGTATGAGAAAGCCGATGAAACAAAATAAACGAAAAGGTAACTACCGCTGTCGTAGGTTGACACCGACCGGAACCCTTGCCCAGGCCACCTTCCTAGCAAACAGAATTAGTTCTTACGTTAAACACTAGTAGGTACATAATGCAATGTTAATTACATGCAAATCACTAAGACAAGCCATATACAGTATATATAGAATACAGTGTGAACAAGTGTACAGACAGAAAATTATTTGCTAACCGTAACGTTATCCATTGAAGATTTAACGACCATATGCGATATACTTACCTACTTATGTATGTAGGTTAACTTCTTTCAATGTACGTCGGACCAGTGAATTACTTTATCGATTTAACTGTTTTAGATCGCGTAAGTAAGTGTAATTTTTTCCATGCAAATTTTGATACGGGCGGTAACGTTTCTCAACCCCTAAATCAACCGATTTCCTCGATTTTTGAATATGTTGTAGTTATTTATAAAAACTAGGTTTGTACGTTCCTATTGCTTTTCTTTATATTTGTTTCTTAGGAAGAAACAACATAACTACGACATACTTCCCCGGTCTTACAGAAAACCAGAGTCACTGACATACATACATAGAATGACATAAAGCTGAGCAAAGACCATTAAGGTCGTAAATTAAAAAATGTATTTAGGTTTAGACTTTTTTATTATTTGTAAGCTGTTGCTTAATTATGTTTTTCCACTAATTTCAATTAACATTAATCATTATACTACACGTATGACCTTGTTAGTTAGCATATAATAATAACATTTTCATGGTGACATTAATGTTATTTAACTATCTGTTTTACTTATTCCTGCACAAACATGCTCATGTGTCTCATCCAAGGTCAGGGACATGACTTTGACGTTCGTTCCCGGCCGGTTATCGGGCCAGTCCCTATACTGCCAAACTGCCATCCAAAAGAAGAAGGCCGTATAAGAGTATGAAGTCCATATACGAATACTGCCTTTTTTGCTTCGATCGGCAAGTTTAATTTACAGACTTATATTATTATTTCCACCGACCCCTGTCCCTTTTTGCCATGCTGTCATGACTGGGGATTCCCAAAGTTTCACGCACAGTTGCATTAAACTATTTTTTGTACAGATGTGTCATATTATTTCCATTTGCCGTCGCAAACAGCCTTACCCCATTTTTAACGATGCTCAGTTTAACAACAACTTCGATATTTCTTTTTTTTTAAACAAAATTTGTACCATATCGAGCCTTCAACAATCGTCCAAAATCCCCTTCTCTGTTTACTTGTTTCCTGTTTGTTTGTGATTTGATTAGTATGTCATTGAACTCATCGTCAGGTCAATTGTGATTGAAGCGACTGGCCAAAATTACAGTGATGTCATGTCATATTATCAATTACCGGTAAAATGACTAGCATAGAGGCATTCTTCAGAGTTGGCAACGCATTTATAGTCTTGAGATCGTCATCGTAAGATTGAAAATGCCTATGAGCTTCAGAGTCCATTTACCATCAGCCCCCTATTTCACCATTCTGACAATAACAGGTGACAGGTGACATTTCAGTGTACATGCCGCAGCTTATATGAAACCCAGTGATGTATCAGCGTGTCAACTTAGCGATGTATACCGAATTGTCACCTGTCACGTGTCATTGTCAAGATGGTGAAATAGGGGGCAGGTGGCCTGTGTGCTCGTTTGCCTGGTCTATGGCATAAACAAACGATTATCAATTGAAGACATTAATTGTCACTACCACTACATATTGTTAGAATCACACGAGGTTTCTACGTGTGCGTGGCGCCGCCATAGGAGACCATAAATTAATTAACATGTCTAACAAACAGCAAACTATAAAAACGCGACTGCATGAATTGCTATTTCTCTGTCCAAGGTTGTCTGGAAGAGATTGCTATTTAGCGGTAAAACCGCCTGTTGTATACCTATAATTTAAAAATTCTGTTCTGTTTTTTTTTGGTGTTCAATAAAGAGTATTTGTATTGTATTGTATTGTCGTCCATATAATTATTAAAATATTTTGGATTTAATTTCAATCTAACTATCCAATAACATTTGCGATGCTAAGACGAATCTGATGACACCTCCTTTGTCTATATCGGACCATCCGTTCAGCATGTACGAGGGAACAGAGATCCATACATACATACAGGTCAAGAACAACACCCACCTTTTTCGGTTGTCGGGTAAAATTAGTGCTTAGTCCTAGAAATTCGGATGTAGATTATCCTTCACTAATAGTTTTTTTTTTTTAATTTAAAACATTGCTATTTTTCAGATCATATCATACGTTAATTTTAATACATCTATCGCAAAAGTTTCATTTTAACAAATATTTAGACATATTTTACACAGTATACCGATAAGACTCATAACTATGTTTTACATAAATGTTTAGCTAATTCAACAAGCAATATGTGTTAAGTAGGTATAGTTTCTAGCCGTCTTGACTACACCTAAGCTAAGACAAAGTGTGTTCAGTTCCCACGAGCAAACGTATTAAGGAAATTATTAAGTCACGACGCAACTTATTACAAGAATGGTGGACATTTTCAGTTTAGTCGTTCATTTTGTTATTTATCTACGTACTAAGTTAATTAGCGGGTCTATATCGGAATCCATAATATCTTTTGTCTTAATCGTCATTTGTCCTAATTCATCGTTTGTCCTAAAAGCCATTTCCGCCTGATGTTTGAAACTTTTTAGTGTTGTTATAACACAACTCTAACCTAACCTAACCGCAGGTATTTTTGGAAAGCTTAAAAAGTAATCTGACTCAGCTGAAAACCAGTTTAGGACAAACGATAAATTAGGAGAAATGACGATTAGGACAAACGATATTATGTATCGTGAATGACACCCTTAATTAGCAGGTTTGGTTGAGGTACAAATGGTACAATCGTCCTTATTTCTTAAAGATTGCGCATAGAAATTTCATTTGGCAAGTTGTCATTGGTTAAAAGCATAGACAGTGCAAAGTGCCTTTAAGAACTAAGGGTTTTCCTTAACAACGTAAAAACCTAACATCAATGGTAAACGTAATAGTTCTATAATTTTCTGTCTGTACTGAATATAATTCATATTTAAATAGTGCACTTTATTACTTCCTTAAGTTAATATTAACGCGCATTGACGTTGAAAATTGATAGGGAAAAATTAACACATACACACTTAGTATAGTTTTAACAGGATAAATAGTTTCGGTAATGTGTTTAAAATCACGCTATATGATCTCAGCAACATTTAAGTAGGTAAATGTTCCGTTTTTTTAATGCAAACAAATGCGATCAGTGTTGACAACAACGACGTCAATATCATGCATGAGGTAGAATTAAAATACCAATAGGACTTAACATCATTTGTGGATGACTTACAATATTTTACACATGCAATATGTCCAATTAAACTAGAAGAACTATATACAAAACCATGCAATTATTTATAAACAATGTGCATAATATAAATCTCTTATAAAATCAGTGTTCATATCTACAAATATGTGTTAACACACTGTGCGGGCACATTTTTGGATGTAGCAGTGTAATTGAGAACAAATTCGACGCACACACATCTCGTTACTTGTATAAGATGCTCTAAGAAAAAACGTTACTTGCAATTCTGATCATTCATGCATGCTTGCAAACACACAGCTATAAAAAGGCACTACCTATACTTGAAATATTTGTCGAAGTTGATGGAAGTACAAGGTGGGCTATACTCCCGGTAGGACTCGAGCATTTTTTTGGAGTTTAGATTAACCTACGTTTCAAAAATAATCCCTTTTAAATGGTCGCTATTTTCGCTCTAGGTAGAGAGCTTGTCATTGTGAAAATTTAAAAGAGAGATTTTTTTAAACTTTGAGTTAGAAGATCTCCAAATTTAAATGATAATAATAAAATTTATTATTAATGAATCATTAATAAAATAAAAACAGTTAAAATGCAAGCGTAACTTATAGGCCACCTTGATGTACAATAAAACCATTAAGTTTGAGGGTAAAAGTTGGATCAGTTACCAATTTCACTCCCAACAGCGCCATTATTTCTGCTGGGTCATGAAGATAAAGGGGTAAATTAGATAAAATGTCAGTTGTTACTGTTATCTTTTTCTATATGCTATTACCACGGCAAGGCTGTAGCGAACGCTTACAGGGGCCGTAAAAGAAATGCAGTGACGTATGTGCGTCTATATTGTTCTGAATCAATATTGTGATGGCTTGTATAGTTCTTCGATGCTATTATCCATCGGCCGCATATTTAATGTAGGTAGTTTACATACAGCAATAATTAACTTACCGGTAGTATCAACCGGGCTACGATGGGGCACTATAGAGTGGACGTATCTGGCCACAAAGTGTCCGAAGACAGCTTTGAAGTCTGGGTTGTTCATCATCTCCACGAACTCGGGGAAGTCGAGGTAGCCGGAGTTGTCGCGATCGGCGAGCGCCATGATCTTATCGACGACATTGTCCGGGAGATCATGCTCGTATTCGCGGGACTCGATGATCTCTTTAAGCTCGATGTAGGATATCCGGCCATCGTTGTCTTTGTCGTACTGGAAAGAGAATTGAATGTTTAGAACGGTTATTTACAAGCCCTCTTGTGATATGGAGAATGCACACAGGTCGTCTAATTAGTAGGCTGTAAGGCCCATAGACATCGTGCAAAATACGTTGCCAACTCTGAGATCGAAGATGGAACGCTGAGGTATTCCATCTCGGTGGATTACTCATAGAGATGAGCAATTTCATTAACTGTCTTACCTACACACAAAAGCAACCTAATTATCAGTACTGTTTAGAGAAAGGTTAGCGGATAAGGTGGTGGTAGCAATCCGGAAAGACACTGCTTTAGATTGTCTAAAAGATATCCGCTGGACATGGCATTCCCCCAAGGATAACCAATCGGTTACCAAAATACTAAGATGATACTAAGGATCTTAAAATTCAGGCGGAAATGGCTTTTACATGATAAACGAAGATTCGAACAAACGATATATTAGGACAAATTACGATCAGAGATTCGAATATAGACCCGATTTATCCTTCGTTGACTTCAAATGATCCGAAGCTATCCGATCTTGATTTACACTTGTAGGCAACCGGGTCATGCTCCTCGCTCCGCTACTCGGATCGTCACTTCATTGCGAAACTTACTTTCAGAACTAATAAATTTATAACTCTTATAAAAGGCATCCGTTTGGACAGACAGCATAAAACGTGTGTTGCTGTTGTTTTTCGAAATGATTACTTAATATTAAAATAGACATTAGAATATATCTGTATATAAGAAGAAACTCAATTACTGACATATCAACGATAGCCCGATCAGCTGGACATAGGGACTTGAAATTTGGAGGGAATTTTCCTTGGACATCCTAGGGGAGCACTAAAAAGGGTTTTTTGGAAATTCATCCAATAAGGGCTCAAAATAGCAGGGCTTAGAGTAACGGAAAATGTATTATGATTATTTAGAATTGCCGCTAAACCAATTTTGATGACATTTGGTAAGAGAGCTGGATTTCTATGGTAAAACATGGGATACTTTTTTTATACCACCAAAATTAGATAGTTCCCCGGGGAAATTTTCCGGAAACTAAAAACGAGTTCTACGCGGACGGAGAAAAGAGTAATATACAAATATCTTAACCATTACGTGTGCATATATAGATTGTGAGGCATTGTTATCTATGAGTAGACACATACCTGCATTAGATCATATATCAAACAAGGATGAAATAAGCGAACATAAATATTTGTAGACTTTACAAAGGCTTTAAGGATTTGTTGATTCATTTGCATTTTATTTATGAGTAGTTGAGTAGGTACCTATAATTTCATTTCATTTAAACAATAGGAAATTAGGAAGTGTAAATCGGTAAATTACTGTGATATTTGGTTCACGTAAAATGCCCAATGAAAAACAAACTTGGTAAAATGAATATAGGGAAAAAAATTGTGACATTTTACCCAATTATCGCAGTTTAATGTAGTGGTTGCTACAAAAAAACAACTACCACCTATTACGAGGTCAAACTCATTTATTCCACTATTACACCTAGCCTCCTAACCTAACACGGATAAAATAATGAACTCAAGCTACTAAACTTTAGTCTTTTGGATAAACAAATCCTATTTTTCACAAATAAATCTTCATTTAGCGAATTATAATGCCAAAAGGAGTCTTCATCACTCGCTGGACGCTCAAATCAAGGGCAATCACAACTTGACCTGGCCCGCAGGCATTATGCGGCGGTACGTATCATCGATCATGTCATGCCACTCGTGGGGCAAGGCAAGGCAAAGAGTGGTGAATAAACCAAGGTCGAACAAAATAGTAGCCTCCACGATCTCCCGGATAATGTTGAGGTACGGGTACGATTGATTTCTTATGAACCTAACAGGACGTAAAACACAAATAATTTTGCTGTTGTTACCTCAAGTGAATAACATTCCTGTTCATGATTGAGATTTTTACTCGAATATTATTTTATTACATTCTATTCATATAATAACAGCAACGCAAAAGTAGACGGACAGTCGAAGACATTAAAAATATTTACACTTACTTAAACGATTCCATTGTCAAGATAATATAAGATTGCATGTCGATAATTTTGAGTTCCTCTACTGTCCAGCTACTTCTGCTGCTACATCCACTATTAGACGCACTAAATACGCTCTAAGGGAACAGTGTAGCTCCTTATTATACAACAAACCCATTGATTTAATTTACTTTAAACATCTTTGAGTTACATCAGTTATTATTTATTACACTTATAAAATGGTTCTTACAGGGTCTCTACGGGTTGTATATATTCTAACCGCGGTAAGAAGCCGTTTAACTGACTTTAATTTGATTTTCCCTAACAGTCTTTGATGAGTTTGACGTCTCCTAGACGTTCATTCGCGCAAACCGTAATCGTATGACGTTTTATTTGTAACGGAATAACGTTAATCGACGTCAGAGCGTGCTTAATCAAAGCTCTTATAAATTCGAACGTCACACGCAGATGCCGTACGTCACGTGACAAACCTGACCATACTTGAGTCAGACTCATCGTCCTAATGGAATGGATAGTTACGAGTATTTCTACTTGTATGTTTAGTCTACGATAATGTAAAGTAGAAACGGAAGGTTAAGTAAGAGGTGATTCAGTAGTCACCAAGAATAATACGTTATGAAACGGGTTTTTTCGCGATACGGGTGACGCGATCTTCCACCGACATAAACAGACATAAGAGCAATAGAAAAATCAAGCGAGCCTTTATGAAGAATATACTTATGCTAATCCATTGTCATATTCAACATTTCGCTACAACTGTCGCGGTAACAAGATTCTCTTGTCTTATTTTAAATATTTCGTGAATAATTCAAAAAATACTTTATTATAACGGTTTAAAAAAACAAAAAACCGCCTTCAAAAAGCAAAAAATAACTTCATTTAAAATGGTAGGTTATAGGTCAGTCCAACTGAAGTCTGCTTTTGGTTAAAATATTGTTGGACGCCGACTTCAGTTGGACTGACCTATAACCTACCATTTTAAATGAAGTTATTTTATGCTTTTTGAAGGCGGTTTTTTTGTTTTTTTAAACCGTTATTTTATTTTATACTTTTTAGTGATCATAATTATACTGTTATGTTATGTAGTCCCACTTTAATTAATAAGAATTAATAAGAAACTATAGAACATTGAAATTCAATCTCGCCGCAAGCAACGCCGTGGGAAAGTCATAGTCAAATACTTAAACATACATATACTTCGTCATAGTCGCTCAACTATCTTAATCGAAATATCTTGTCGCCACCCTTGAAATATATACGGTTTAGGAGTTCCGGTGGCCATCTGTGGTTTCATCATCAGTTCCACTTTACCAAATAGTGTTTTCCAAGAGCAAATACACGAGTTACAATGAAAAATACCAAAATCGCTATAGGTGTGCCTATAAATTTTGAAGAGTTCCGTCGATTCCTCATGGACTCCATCATCAAATCTTCATTATGATAAAAAATGGGACCAAATGGGAAGCACCAGCTTTCAAACAAAAAAAGAATCTTCAAAATCGGTTCACCCAGTCGAAAGTTCTGAGGTAACAAACATAAAAAAAAAAAAACATACAGTTGAATTGAGAACCTCCTCCTTTTTTGAAGTCGGTTAATAAACGATCTTGAATCATGAAGGATATGTTTACGCTACACGCACTTCCAGTAACGTGATTCAAGGTTTTGTTACGGCGCTAAATTACTGATTTGGCGTGCTGTAATGAATTCCTGAAACGTTGCTAAGGCCGGCGTTAGCTGATCCAACTCGACTTTTGCAATGATTCATAAAATGCTAGTTAAAATTTTTCATCAACATCAGTTAACATTCCTTAAGCAGACAGATCAATTTTATTCTAAATTTAACTAGAGAGGACAAATAAAGAACACACGAAACTAACAGACAATGTACGGAATCGGCAAACCACCAAACTTGAAGAACCGACACGGATAGAGAGCTTTTACTCAAATGACGACCTCGCTGCAGAAAACGAATATTTCAAACTTTTCGAGGATTCAAATTGGAAGCAAGTTGGTCGCAATCTTTGGAATAGGTACCTACTTCAAAAGGATAGTTATGTTTAGCTGTCAGTTCATTTACTTATATTATTGAGTCACCGACGAAGTATGAGCGTATCAAATTAAACAATACATTCATTGCCTGTAATCAGTTAGGTACTTCGTGTCATCTTCTCAGAAGCCTCCTCTCGGAATCAGTGGCAGTTAAAGTTACCCATCACGTTTATACGACTGTTAAATTGAATAAATTCCTAAACGATTCAGTTACTTCCAACGAAATCAGTTACTCTTCATGATCCTGATACCTTACTTCTTCGTAAACCAACCAGTGTTAAACTACACCAGGAAATATGAGAAACAACTGAGTACATCTTGATAGCAAAGTCCAAGAACTGTTAAAAAAGGCTTGATGAGACACTCATGGCCTATCATTGTATATCTAAGAAGGAAGGGCAAATGGCTGAAAATCAAGGCTGGATCATTTGCCGGGATGACGCAACAGATCGACGGACAGGATAGAAATGAATTAGTAGTAGTTAACGCCAATTCATTAATTTTATCCAAATAATTGGTTTCGTGTACTTTGGAACTACGACGTTAATACTTAATCTTACCTACTACAACAATCAGTAGATAGAGTTAACTTTAGCAATTTGAACGATGGAAATATTTAGGATGTTTACCGAATAGGGAATTTGCATGGATTTATTAAATCGAATTTCTGAACAAAATATGAAAATACCGTAAAGAGATCACCAAAAGTGAAATTTAAATTAAAATCGGCCTAAATACCTACGGATGATACAAGCATTTTAAACGGCTAATTAGACAGCGATTAGACAGAAAGATCCGATATGCGCTGTGAAGTCATGTAACAGCTCGGCCATATAAACTCCATGTTAAATTCTGTTTAACTAGAAAGAGATAGGAAAAAATCTTTGTTTGCTTATATCTTGGTTATTTTTATAGCTATTCAAAAAATGATTTTTGCCAACTGTTTGTTACATGAATCAGCTTTTATTGAAGCAGTGAAAAAATCATAAATATTCCCTATTATCATTTGAAAAAATCACTGATCTTTACCTAATCGGACGCAGCCTTACGGTTAAAACACAAAAACGTTTTTGCTTAAATCATGAGTTATAATTTTGCCAAACGCACCTTTGGTCAAATTGACAGATATTTAGTCTTTTGGGGCATGTATTAATGACTGATAGTTAAATATCCTGGTGAACGCCAGTCTATGGATTTCACAGTTCCCTGCATGGACAACCGAACCTGGCACCCCATGACAAAGACTGGACATCAAAGAATAAGTACCTATAAGATGACGTCATCTTATAGGTACTTATTCTTTGATGTCCAGTTATGTTATTTTTAACATTACAATACAATACAATACAAAAATAATGAAAGACAAATAGATTAACTTCAAATATATTATGACAAGTCTGAAAAAGTTTTACACCTTCTCCAACAAAGTCAGAAGTTTCCAATACTATAAGGGACTAAGGAGTACTACACTGTACATGTTAACCTATCTAAAAGCAGTGCAGAGTTTTGGCCCCACGCCAATCGTATTGAGGAACTAAAATAAAAACAATACTCTAGGTATCTAAGATCAAGACTGAAAATAAATCGGTATTTATAAATCAATGTTTAAATGTACACCTACCCACATTGATCTCGAGAGTAGCTGTCAGATGAAACCTGTGGGGGTGATTATAAGTAATTTCCATTGGTAACTAGGTACCAAATTAGCTTATGCTAATTTAGAACTAAGAGCTATATGCACTCCTCGATCAAAACAGTAGGTAATTCAACTCAAAATACAAATATAGTTTAAAATCCATTTCAATACTGCTAGGAATGTACTTGAACCCAAACTTGTAAGTTTTATTGAGTTGTTACTGTTTACATTAAGAACTGTAATAATTTTT
Source organism: Acleris cristana (assembly GCA_948252455.1). Classification (NCBI taxonomy): domain Eukaryota; kingdom Metazoa; phylum Arthropoda; class Insecta; order Lepidoptera; family Tortricidae; genus Acleris; species Acleris cristana. The sequence goes on along the minus strand of OX411792.1, from coordinate 8,601,448 downwards.
TTCTGTCAGTCTTCAAATTTTTTTTCTTGAAGTAGATTTCTTTAGAAATAATACAGACAGATTGTTATTGTTAAATGAAAAAAGTTGAATGTACAAATAAATATGTTACTTTAAGTAGATAGATTTTGTCTGCAAAGGATTTTATTTATAACAAGGCAAAGTCAAATTATTATGACACATGAACACATGATAGTAATCTAACTTTTGATCTAGATTTCTTGATAATTTTAATAATTGCACATTATAAGAAGCCTTGATTGAAGTGCAGCATTAATAACAATATGTGTTTCCTTATTATCCTTGTGAAAATTGTTTTATGGATGCTATAATTTTCACAATATTCAATAGGTATCAGAGCAGTTGCAGGCACTAGAGTAGATGTTACTTTTATTTTATGTTGTATTATCATTGTATTAAATTGTTGATGGTATGTTAGCTCCTTTTCACTTGACACTAAGAGCTACTTTAACTTAAATAATATGATTAAGATGTAAAAGAAAGGTTGGCTAAACTAGTCAGCCACAACATATCCAGCCTTTAAAATTGCTACTTTATGTGGCCATGGCCACTTATTTTCTTTAGTCCCGGGATTTCTGGTACTGATTTTGTATAGGATACCCCTAAAATCCAGATTTTGCTGTGTACATTGGGTACTGGAACTGTAACCCTACATTTGTCACCACACAAAACTATTGTTTACTAAGTTAAGCCTATACTCAGTATCCCTTGAAAATATTGTAGTATCATAGTGTCTTGGTTTGATAGCAATGTTCAGGGAGGCACGGTCATTGTCTTTTAGTACACAAAATTGAAGAAGAAATAATATATAAAAAGGCAGGTGTCATGAATGTAGCTGCCAAACATATAAAACAATAGCGAAGTAAAAAAAAAACCAGTTTAACCAGGGCAGTTTTTAGCTAGGTATATTGTGGGTTGGGTATTATCTTTTTAATTGTGCTGGTTTTGCTTATCATTGATAGGTTTTTTGTTGCCTTTTGTGTGATTAAGTAGTACCTGGGTCATACGCAGATTTAGGTTAGCATCTTTCCTGTGGACATAGCCGAAGTTAATGTTTTCAAGGCCTAATTTTCTGGCTGAACCAATATCCGCATAAACGGTGTCAGGTCTACTTTAGTCCTATCAAATTAAAACATAACTTATATGCACACAAGCCTTTAACTATTGACCACAGGAGAGACAACTTTTGTTTTTGTGAGTAAGTACGACCCACCTACCTAAACATATTTTTAAATATTTATGTTTACAAAATGAATGAAAGTTTAGTGTGGAGAGTTATCTTGGAACAGTAATGAAATGTGCTTGTGATGAAGACTGTCACACAATCAAATGTAAAATCTAATTAATTTACAGTAAATAGGAACATAAGATGTTGTATAGGTACACATTAACCCGTAATAATTTAGGGACACATTAAGACAGGTATTTTGGCAATCAAACCTAAAAAGTTAAAAAGAAGCAAAAACTCGGAAAAACCAGAGTAACGGCAATGGGGCAAGACATACTTCTGCAACCAGTTTTTAAAATACCCAAGAGTAAAACCATTGATTGTCAGCAAAGTATATATTTTAATATTACCTAATTGTGATTTGTGATACTAGTGAAAATTCTGGTTGTCTCTGTTTGATTGTTGAAGTCCAGAAAAGTGTGTTTTCATCACATTTTATTAGATAGTGTGATGTTTGCATATCAATTTCTATTTACCTAAAAAAATAAATAATTAATGATAATCTTTTCGCCTAAAATTTCATTCTGGTGACCTCAGAACTTGTTTTTAGTAATTCATAAAATTCAAACGCAAAAAACTGGTATTAGAATGCGAACGTACGTCAGTCGATCAGGTTTGAGTTCAAGTTGAATAGAATAACATGTAAGTACGCAAACATACCTTGTTAAAAATTCTACGCCAGTACAAGTCAGACCTCGTTGGCGTCAGCGGCACCGAAACGGTAGTTTCTCCCTGCCCAGGCATTTTCTTTTCACTTAAAAACAACGCGTGACTAACAACTTATACAATAATATTCGCAAAGTAGCACATCATAACACAGCCGGTTCCTGGGCGCAGCAAGGATTACTCATGATCGATTAATCTTTAAGAGCGTGTGATAAGATAATGTTCAGTGAAAAGTTCGATATATGAGATAAGTTTTTATTATATCCGTATATTACGAGTGACGCCGGACACAACTCGACAACACAACGACCCCGTTAGCGACTGACCACAGACTGAGCCAGCGTAGCTTAACGTAAGCTGTAGTGATGTAACTGACAGCCTGAAGTGACACCATAAAAATGAGAGTGAACTGAATGGCAAGTGAACGATTTATTATTATTATTATTGTTTATTTATTAACCAAAAAAATTACATATTTTTCTTATTGATATTATTTAGCTGTTCAGATATTTCTATTTCTCTCGGATTTATTTCATCAAAACATAAACACATCATTTGATGTCCTTAACAAACATAAGAACCTAGTGTACCGGTTATGAAGAATCGGTTTCGCAAATCTGTGGTGTTTGTATCCGAACGCACTGTTGTCATGGCAATGGTGTTATCAGTTTGAACGTCAAAATATACTTAACTAAAAACTGTCACTACACAACTGATATAGAAAGTAAATAACTTACTTCTTCAGCATTCATTTAATTATTTTTAAATAATGAACGACTTTGACCGCTGTAATAAAGTGACTGGAGTATACTGGCTAAAAACACCGATTGAAAATGTTAAAATCAAGTAAGTACTTGAACGAAACTCGGGGTAGAGTTGTCGGTTCTTGGTTTTTCTCCTAAATTGTTAGATGCTTAACGAATATATGAATAAGTAACACGTTTTAGTAACTGTTTAAGTAGTTTAGTATCCCTGTAAACTTGAATGTATGTAAACACTTTTTGCACAAAAGAAAAACAAAAACAATTCAGTGAAGATAAAAAAAAGAATGTAAAAAGGCGAACTTATCCCTTACTTGTATGACTGTTATCTTAGCTAAGCTGGTAAAACACATAATATGTAGTAAAAATATTATTTGAAATGTTATTTTCAGAGTGTGTCTCAAACCTCATGATGGTATAAAAATGTTACCCAAATTCGAGAACTACAAAAATGATTCAAATAATACCATACATCAATTAGAAGGTAACTCAGTACAGGAATATAAATTCAAATGGCAGGAAAAAGTATTCAGCATGTTTGAAATCCAGCGCTACAGTGATATACATAACTGTATATCTGAAACTGATTTGTTATATCACGAAATGATACAAAATAGAGAGCACCAACATGGAAAAATATATACTTGTATACACAAAGACTGCCATCTACCAATTCCTTTGAGTAAATTAAGTAAGTCTGTTGATTCGGACATCCTGAATTTGAGTAGCTGTTTTGTAAAAATGAATCTAAATGAGGACACAAGTTCAATTGGCCACTTGTTTAGGAGTGAAGAAAATGTTGCTATGGAGGAACCGTGGCAAGCAATGCATGTTGTGTATGATAACTCGGAATATAATGAGTAAGTATGCGATAGAACTAAAAGGATTTTTATGGCATGAAGGAGGAATACTATAATATGGAGTATGCCTGATGGTAAATGGGTCCTGGGACTCATAGACAATTTTACTATCTAAAGATGGAAAATTTGTTGCCAACTTTGGGTACAAAAATAGATGCCATTAATTACATTTCATTTATTAATATTATAATGTAATGTCTTAACCTACTCCAAAGACTTCTATTGTTGTTCTTTCCTTTTCTTGACAATAGACACTTATAACAAACTAGCTGTTGCCCGCGACTCCGTCCGCGCTGAAAAATAAAATATAGCCTATGTTGGTATGGGATGATGTAGGATTCTAATGGGGAAAGAATTTTTCAAGTCGGTCCAGTAGATTCGGAGACTATTCAATGCAAACAAACAAACAATCAAATCTTTCCTATTTATAATATTAGTGTAGACAAACAAAATAGCTATTTGCTTAAAAAATATAAATATATTTGGACTTATTTGAACTGAGTTTCCATGTATTGGTTTTGTTCAATTGAACCTATTGAGGTAGGACCATGTAGGACATGGTTTACATGGAGAAGCCTACTGAGGACTTCAGGAAGTGTCATTTCAGTGGTCCCTTAACAATTTAGATTAGACTTTGGACACTAAATCTCAAATGAGTAAAACTTTTACTTTCCATTCACCACCAACAAACTATTTCATCAATGAAATAGGGAGTAAAAAAAACTGATTTTTACTATAAATATCAAAATATCCGATATAAGATATAATATCTGATGCAGCATATCGGATGTATTTCTAGGCATACGTAACTAAAACACTTATTATAATTTGTCATATGTGGGTTTAATTTAATTGAAACAGTATTCAATCAACTTTTTTAATTTGTTTATATTACTAGAAGTGTAAGTAGGTAGTTATTGAACTTACTGGAAGTAAAGTAAACTTTAAGTACTTAAATTTAGTAAAACTCGTGACCATAAAACTTACGCAATATTTTTCTAACAAAGCTCTAAACAATAATAAAATAAAAAATCATTTGCAAAATAATTCGAAATGTAGGTACGCGTGGGGATTCCCCTAAATAAGTATTTTATTTTTAGGGAAAAAACCTTGTTCATGGTTAGGTATAAGGTTTGTAATTTAATATAAAAATAAATGAGTACATACAAACAATACATGAGGTAAATCCCTGAAATTTGTATATAGATTGCACTTCATTAACTGCCATTAAAGTGGTACCTTTTTGTGTAGTGGTGCCAGTCTATGACTGCGATCTGACAAAAATACTACTTTTAAAGATAAATATCTATTGATACCTAAATTTCAATGTAAATAACAGTTAAATATGTATCAACGTAAACGTAAATATAAATTGATACACACATCAAAAACGTCAAAGGATCAAATTGAAACTACCCTGCATACACCATAGCCCAGTGGGTAGTGCCCTGCCCGGTCCCGGGTTCAAATGCCGGTAAGGGTAGATATTTGTGTGGTGAGCGCGAGTAGTTGTTCCGGAGGCTTGGATGTTTTTTATGTATTTAAGTATGTATTTCTCTATATGAATAAGTGTATCATTATCTTAGTACCCATCCAGTTGTTTCGTGTTGTTGTTGTCGAAGGGTCGGAACGGGGCCGCCCTAGGCGTACTTTTTCGATTCAAATAGGAGAAATACCTACTGGAAAAGGGGCGAACCTTAAGTACCCGAAACCGACGTGCAAGCATGGCTCGATGCATGAATGTGGAAGAAGTGAAAGAGATTTATTAGGATCGTAGCAGATGGAAAGAAGTAGTCTCTGCCTACCCCTTTGGGAAACAGGCGTGATTTAATGTATGTATGTATGTATGTATGTATGTATGTATGTATGTATGTATGTTAGTACCCATAGTACAAGCATAGTATAAATAGAGAAGTAGGTCGTCTTCAAACAAAGCACGCACGCACGTGTGCGTTACGCCGACCGTACGGCTGTGGGCGGGGCGAACGTCGCACACGAAACTACAAGCAGAGGTGCGGGTATGGTGATTAGACGGGGTCGCGGCGTCATTGCGTTCGGTCACGTTTGGTTGTTTGTAGGTAGTGCGCGTTAAATTAAAACATCGAGCGACAATGTCTTTGTCGAAAACTAGAAAATATTGTTCAGATTACGGGTGTTTAAATAATGGTGTAAGAAATCCGGAGCTATCGTTTTTCCACATACCTTTTGAGTCGGAAAGGTGAGTACCTACATACCTATTTAGAGTTTGTGTTGTGAAGAATGCTGTTTATTTTTTTATATTTACCTATAGCTTATAGCCCACTTGCAGCTTTTGTTAAATCTATTTTCATTTTGACATTTTCATTCGTTTCAAAACGCCTAAACTGTGCCCTAAACCTAGCTTAGGTAGGTACAACTATTCAGATTTAATAAAAGCTGCTAGTGATTAATGTAATTTTTTTTTTTTTTTTTTAATTAATTAGGTATTTCGTGCCGGCTTGCCTGTAGATACCTATAGATAACTAATTAGGAGAAATAAATACGTATTAAGTAGGTAATTTAAGTTATTGAGTGTGACGTGTCAGTTAACATGTCACGACGTGGATGGCCTAGGTAGATGGTAGTGACCTAGTGACTAAGTACTGTTTACGAAGCTAGCGGTCCTGGGTTCGATTCCCGGTCAGGGCAAATATTTGTGTGATGAGTGCGAGTAGGTATTTGTTTCAGAGTCTTAGGTGTTTTATATGTACCTATATAGTAATATTAAGTATGTATTTGTCACTACATAGGTAAGTATGTTTATCGTTACGTAGTACCCAAAGTACAAGCCTAGAACCTAGTTTGGGACTACCTAGGTCAATTTGTGTAAGATTTTCCATTAACATTATTATTCAGATATTTATTCAATGTTGTGTAATATCGCGCGGCGCGAGCTGCCAATGCTCAAAGAAAGACGCGCGGCGGCGGCGCGTGCCGCCAATAATAGGTAAGTACCTAGTCAAAGGAAGCCGCCTTGCGCGAAAGCGGCATTATCAAAAGGTCGAAAAGGAATTTACATATCACATCAGCATCACATACCTTTAAACATAATTAATATTTAGTGTCAACTGATAAAAGTATGTAAGTAAAATAATTTAAATTTCGTACTTAGGTAACTAACAATATTAATACTTAGGTAGTTTAAGTTTGTGTAAAGTATGAAAATTACTATGATTTAATATGATTATAGATCAAAGTAGGGCCAAGTAGCTGACTAAAATTTTAAAACAAGTTTGGACAACCCTTACGCCCGAGCGGCAATAGGTATCAGAATCTCCTAAAGGGCCGGAGTCGAGCTACTTGTCTATTTATACTATGGTACAAGCCTAGAGCTTAGTTTCGGACTAGGTTAATTGGTGTAATATTTTCCCTTGATATTTATTTATTATTTTGTTATTTTTGCAATATATCGCAACTAGGGAATGCAAATAACCGGTTATAACCGGTTTTAACCGGTTATTTTCATAAAAAAACGGTTAATAACCGGTTAAATTGCATTCCCTAATCGCAACGCAGTACCTACATCAAAATAATGTAGGGATATATTTGATCCTTAAACATTTTTGATGTGTATCTATTAAGTAACCTAAATATCTATTGATATACTTACATACCTTATATCATGTACCACGGTTGGCGGACATTTATCAAGAAACCCTATTGAACTTACCCAATGCTTAAAAAATAAATTATAAATTACAGGGACTCTCAACTACTATTAAAGCAAGAAGTCACCCTCCTCTCCCTGTACTACAACTCTTCACAAAACTACCTGATTGTGTCACCTGACTCCAACAGCCTGGAGCTGAACCCATATCAGCTGGACTTCGGCCACGAGTATTCTGTTGATGTGACGTTTGGGACGGCTAATGGCGAGGAGCTCATGATTTTGGTAAGTTAAAAGTTGTTAACCTTTTGTACGCTACAGACGGCTCTGGCCGTCAGCTGAATGTCGTGCCACTGACGCCACGACGGCTACAGCAGTCACAAGTTCAAGATTAACCTTTTTAAATAACTCCTACTAAATGTGTCACTTACACGCCAAACATGTTTGCTATAGGTACTATGCAAGTTACACCATATTGATGCGAAACTAAGTCTCTTTTAATCTTGAACTTGTGACGGCTTTAGCCGTCGTGACGTCAATGGCACGATTTTCTTTGATGCGTTCAACATGCTTGTATATATAGCCCAAGTAATGTATAGATAAATGAATATCAAAACAAATTGACTTAGTAACAAACTTATAGGCTTATACTATGGGGTCTACAGTCAACGAATTACTTACCTACATACTTAGAAATATAAACCTCAATATACAGAAAACATCGCAAGACTCAGGAACAAATTCTCGCGCTCAACACACAAATATTTGCCCAAACCGGGAATCAGCTGCGATGGGGTATAACGGTATAACTTAACATTTGTCCAAACATATATTATTAGACCTACACAGCCCCCCCGTTTCACGAAGCTACAAGTTACAAATTACCAGCGGAAGTCTCTTGCTAACTCCTTTTGCCAGTAAGAGAGTGGTCAGAAGGCCAATAAACAATTGCAAACTCAAGACTATGTGTTAGAAAAGTTGGTAGTGACTTGGTGGCCCTGCCTACGAAGCTAGCGGTCCCAGGTTCGAATTCTGGTATGGGAAAAATATTTGTGTGGCGAGCACGAGTATTTGTTCTGAGTCTTGGATGTTATCTATGTATTTTAGTATTTATTTCTCATAATAAGTATGTTTATAGGTGTCTAGTACCCATAGTACAGTCGCCATCAGATATATTGGAGCGGCCGAGGTACTCAAATATTTCTGAGCAGCAATAAATTTCAATAAATTCTTTACGGTAAAAAAGGTCAATAACATCTGAACATCCAATTCCCCACAAATATATGAGCAGTGGTCTTTCAATTAAATCTGAACACACAACGAGACAATAATATCTGAAAGCACAACTCGTCAAAGTTATCTGCACAGACAGGGTGATCATAAATATCTGAACATTTAAGGAAAATATACCTTAAAGCAATAGGCATACAGTTTAAAATTCTTTAACGTACTACGCTGGAATACATATGACAAGACGATAACAATTGCTAGATAGTTGTCAACTTCGACGGAATCGAAAAAGTACGAGTATTATCTAGTATTAGTTTGAAGTATGAAACTCTTCTAAAGAGTTTGCACGTGTGTAATGAAGTGTTTATTACTTGCTATGAACTATGATCATTGATCATTACAATTTTACCCCTTAAAGTAGCAATGTATGGCCGTTTATACAAAATCAAAGACCATCGTTCTGTAAAAAAAAAAAATATTCGGAATCATCAAGAAAATTTAGCGGTACGGAGGCTTGAACTCACTATGTTTTGTTTTTTTTTGTAGTTTTGAAAACTAACGAGTTTCTATAAATGTTGATGTTAAGTTTGTTTACAGTTTTCATTAAATAAAAATAATAAATTAGAAAAAAAAAGAACATTAATTCTTAATAAAATACAAAAAAAAGCACAATTGTGGATTTGAACCCTGACGCAACGGTATTATAACTATGATTTCTAATTACTAAACCGCTAGGCCATGGCGACTGACACAATAGTGGATGAAATATTGCAAAGCATTCGTACCTATTTTCATTTGGCAGCTTCAATATTACATATTTACATTTGATAAAGACACGCAGTGAATTATATGCAATGACAGTTATGTTACCGTTTTTGTGAATTGCCAAATATTTTATTCAAATGTGTCTCTTGTAACAAGACCGTGAAGTTGCGTTTCGCAGATTTATATTTTGTATACCTACTTATTTTGTAAAAGGAAATTCATTACATCTGTACGATTACCTTTAAACTGTATGCCTATTGCTTTAAGGTATATTTTCCTTAAATGTTCAGATATTTATGATCACCCTGTCTGTGCAGATAACTTTGACGAGTTGTGCTTTCAGATATTATTGTCTCGTTGTGTGTTCAGATTTAATTGAAAAACCACTGCTCATATATTTGTGGGGAATTGGATGTTCAGATGTTATTGACCTTATTTACCGTTAAGAATTTATTGAAATTTATTGCTGCTCAGAAATATTTGAGTACCTCGGCCGCTCCAATATATCTGATGGCGACTGTACAAGCCTTAGATTGGGACTACTCATAGGGCAATTTGTGTGAGACTGTCCCCTGGTATTTATTAATTTATTGCTAACCCTGAGGACTAAGATGGAATGCCTCTGTTCTACTTATTTCACCAATTGTCTTACCACCATTTGGGAAAAACAATGCGGTCACTGCCGCTTGGTGGCAGGTTTAAAGGGTAAGATGGGTGGTAAGACTGCTAACGATTCAGATAACAAAGGAAAATTAATAAATTAGGTCAGTCTTCATATTTTCTGATCTCATTTCAATGACATAAGGCTTATTGTGCTTGATTGATTCACACGCCATAATGCTAAGTTTAATATATTTTTCGTGTTTTTATCCAGTTACAGAAACTGACCAAGAAATGGGAAAAGAAACAAAAACAATTGGTGAAGTTTGTCATGCCGCCGATCGGCAAGAAACATTATTTCGTGACTCTGGAAATTTTGTCCGCAGAAAAATTCGACTTTGATCATTTGTATATTGATTTTCACATCAAGGTAAGCTAATTTTATATTGATTAAGTACTTATTGGTTACTTATGGAGCAAGTTTTTTAAAACAAGAACAAAACCAGTTATTTATTTATGTTTATGATTAGTGTGTTTAGTTATAATAGCTCAAACCCTGTAAAATTGGTCTGAACGTTCAAATACTAGCAACTAATTTGATTAAATTTAGACGACCTAGAAGATTTTTTTAATAAAGACAAGAGTACTATTCGTTCGCAAATCGCAATGGTTACATGAACAGTATTAATAGATTGAGGTGTTACTCTTTTTTAACTGTCTGTCGCTCGCATTTTATTATTTGATTAAAGCGGGTAACTTGACAATGCACGCACTTAAATGTGGTTTTCATGACGGGACAACTCCAATTCGTCAGTTAATATTTGGTGTGTCGAGATCAAAAACGAGTTGTTAAAGAGAACCAGAGGGCTTATTGTCTAACGCACTCGCAATCGCAACCGTATGTATGTAGACAAGCCTTCGATTTTCAAAATAAAACGATCGTGATTGTGTTAGACAATAAGCCCTCAGATCTAGCCTGAGGCAGCCATCTTCACACTTCAGAAATGACAGTTTTCTATGACTGACGTTTACATTGACATGTCTTAAGGGGCTACCATGGGCCTTCGATCTGAAGCTCTAAACTTAGTTGTTGTTAAAAGCTATTTGCATTAGGTAACACTGCTGTTCTAAATTAGCTGCCATCTCAACTTTTCTTTTACAAGTCACTGATATCGAGATTTATGCTATAAAAGTTTGACATTTGTACTCCAAAAAAATAGTTTTTTTGGGCTTTATTTCCATATTTTTCACTTTAGAAAAAAAACCTTCGATGATTTATTAGATATATATTATGTATTAATGAAGAATATTTAGATATAGTTTCCATATTAATTGACGCCAAGATGAAAAAGTTATATCCAATTTTGTGTTTTTATAGTCATGTTTTTTAAAATGAATTAAAAAATAACTATGGGTTATGTTGAAATTCTGTTCGACAGAATCAAAGATGAATATATGCATGATATTTTTTTTCATAAATTTACATTCAGTTTTGACCGAGTTATATTATAAGAACTTAAACTTCATCAAAAACGTCTGTAATGGGCATGGTAGCCCCTTAAGGCAGGCATCTTTCAGTTAAGATCAGTTCGAGAATTACCGAGGAAGCCAAAAAGCAGTATCTTAAATTCAATAACGTAGAGCAGTTTAAATTGTCTTCGTTAGTAATGTAATAAGGTTGATATTGCTACCGCGTAACTAGCAAATTAAGTAAGGTGAAAAATACACCTTGGTAAGTCGCTAAGGTACATTTTGCAACTTATTAATATTGATAGTTACGTGGTATTGCAGTATCACCGACGAACCGCTGTAATAATTTCCAAACGCCTGTGTATTTTTAATATCATTATTTTACCTAGGTGCCAGATGAGCTGCATTGCTCTGACGCCCTGCGCGGACGCACACACGTCAGCAAGTCGTACACACACAAATCAAGTCTTACCAATGACGAGAAGACACAATGGAATTTTGGACACTTAGTGGAACTTCATTTAGAAGCACCTATACAAATAGGTGAGAATTGTTTTTTGATACAAGATGGTTTTTTTTATTTATTTCATAATTCATGTTGGTGTTATACACCGTTACATATTCGCATTTGGCTTTGAGGGGGCGCTCGCTTGTGGGCGCCTCGGCTCTGGTTCTTATGCTAATTATTCACTATAATGCCGCCCGAGCGTGGCGAGGGCGGTCATGTCGGATTGGACAAGATTCTGTTACTGGCTGTCCTCTTTTGTAAAGTCATCCTCATTATTAACCTCGAAAGGCCCACCATACTATAAACGGGGAGTTTTTGTAAGTGGGACCTTGAATCTACCATCAAGACAATAAAGTTCCATTACGTTTGTTCGATAATGCCATTTTCAGTTTAACAAGATAGGAAAATAAACCTTATTTTTATAGCAACACTGGTCAAATTAATTTGCCTTGATGATGTACACCCTATTGCATACTATAAGACCAAACTATCGAGTCCAAGGACGGTGGATCCGGTAACCCATCGTTTTATCGAATTTCACTTCATCGATTGAATTTTATCGAATTTCATTTCATCCGACGCTTATTTTTGCTGAAACCATGATGTTTTCAGGATATCTTAAACGTACGTAGATTGCGTTAAGTTAGACTTGTGACTACTAAATAAAAAAAAACTACTGCGGCGAGAAATGCCTTTCGATGAAATTAAAATTCTGCGTAATGTTACGTTCGTTAAAAGGTGTTTTGGTAAAATAATAGGTATTTTGATAGTAGTAAGTTCATTACAATAGAGAGCCTGTTACCACCTTCCGAAACCATCATTAATAGAATCAGTTACCATCAAAATCATCAAATCATGAATTAGTTTAGGTATGTATACCTTGAATACGGACGAAGTCGCGAGTATAAGCTAGTTAAAAAGTATATTTCTTCCAGAGCCCCCGCCCCTACGACTTTTTTTCGAAGTCATATCCACAGACTGGTGGGATCGCCACCGAACCGAGGGCTACAGCTATCTCCCTCTTACACTGGACCCTGGGCGTTACTGCAGGCAGCTGTCCTGCTCGCGCCCTGAGGAGTTAGATCTGGTTACTGCAGAGAGCAGACGGTTTTTTGTGGGGGGCTGCCATTTGATTAAGGATTTGGAGGTTCTTGCCAAGCCACAGTTGCAGGTAAAACTCATACTCTCTTGTTTATAAACGCACCTAACTATTATTATTGTGATTTCTAATAAACTAAAGTCACCTTCAAGTTCACCTCTGCCCTTTTTCTTTTTCTAAAAGTAATTAATTAACAACAGTAAACAAAAGCAAGGACTTTTGTCCTTGGCCCTAAGGCGATTACCACAAAAAAAGTAATGTCTTGAAATAAAAGAGTTGTTTTTTGTTTTTATGTACCTACTAATAAATGCACTGTTTAACGGAAAAAAGTGGCCACAATAATGTTATTCATTATGTATTCATTTCTACATCAAAGAACTACTCTTTGATTGTGACGTTAATCGGTTCCATAACACGAAATTAAAAAGTTGAGCGAAACTTCGTGGATTGAAAACACTACATCCAAATTGCATCCCTCAAGTGGTTAACCTATTATAACTTACAATAAACCTCTGACGTCGTAAATCCATTTCTCCAGGACGCAAATTACATGTTCACCACAACGGGCGTCATCTCCGTCCGCTGGTCTACCATCACCCAAGTTCCTCTGCCAGGGTTCCGGAACCCAACCCCGAGTCGAGCAAGCCACGCCACAGCTGTCTTACGGGGAGCGGAGGCGGCGTTGAGACAGTACAGGAAGGCCAGGGCGCGGCTGGCTGAGGCTACTAAGGACATAGACAAGCCTGATGACGATTAGAAAATATATTGCTCATGGTACTACTATGTGGTACGTGCAAATGCAAACAGCATCTGTTTTAACTGGGCACTAGTGAGCCTTATTGTAAGGTGACAAGATTCACAAATGGTCAGTTAACTATGTTGTTGATGGTACTACTGGCCAAAATGAATATCATAAATATGAGGTAGGTCTAGAGGTCATGTGCGGGCTTCAGCTGGCACGAAGGGCAAAGACTCAGAGATAGGTTCACCGCGAAAGCAAAACTCCGTCGATAGACGGGACTTTTATGAGAAAGCTAAAGCAGTGGTCAACATAAAAAAGACTACAGATTTGCCGCATCAAGATATCATTACCAGACCTTCGTCGAGTAAGTGGCTTACGTTTTGCGCTGGGCGCAGATATGCCGAGTGAACTTATAAAAGTGATAAGATACAATTAAGTCTTTCCCCCTTATTTATAAACATGGAATAACCTTGGAGTAGCTATGCCATGTTTTGTCCTTATCCGTCGAATTCAAATGTCACAACGACAGGTAAGGACAAAACATGGCATAGCTACTCCAAAGTTATTCCACGTTTTTAAGTAAGGGGGTTAGAATTTAGAATGTTGATAATATAAGAAAGAGATTGATTGCAATTGTTTATTTTACTCCACCGGTTTATCACAAAACCCGGGAAGTTCCAAAATTGATTTTCGAAGTGATATTGTAAAATTTCCTTTTAATAATAGTTCAGAATATACATTTTATATATATTGGACTATTGGAATTTCCCGTAGGTTTTACGCTTTCGTAGTTGAATTCAACTTAAGTATTTTTAAGAAACCTTGGCTACGAATCGCTGTGACTAAAATCAAGTTAGGAGGGAGAGGAGGGGGGTGGGGATAGACTTAATGAATCATCTGTATACCTACTCTGTCCTCTTATGCAAACTACTCTGCTTATTAGGTTGAATTAAAAATTGGCCGGCATCCACGCTAAGCATTCCCAAGTCCCAACACGCAAACCGTCTAAGGGTCGTATTCCACTTGTCCAATATCTTTGTCCAATGTGCATTTGATCAAAGAAATTGGGTGACTTCATGAAATTTACTAGAAACACCGACATTTGATCAAATATTACGAATGACATTTAATTCAAAATGGCTACGCAAATAGTATAAAACTTGAACCAAGATATAGGATAAGTGGATCGGGCCTCCTGCAAAGAAATCGTTTCAATATTGGATATAGAAATTGGAAAAAGATATTCGACAGATGAAATAACCACCCTTACACCCGTATTCACAAACGTCACTATGGGGTATCACAGTGCTCACGAACGCACAGAAGAACAAAAGGTCGGTCAAAAAGGATCAACCTCAAAGCTGTATTGAACGCAGTGCGTTTACTCAGTGAAGGATCCCTTAAGTATTTTTTGTAAATACGGGTGTAACATCTGTACGCGCGTCATCAGCTGACCGAGGGGAGTAGACATTTGCTGGGCATCGAATATGCGCGGGCGGCGCGCCGCGCTAGAGTTGCGCCCGCTCGGTCTTTAATGGGAGCGCTCCGATCTCGGTCAATCGGTCAAAGGAACTAGTTCGGTCTTTTAGTTCCTTTAGGTCCTTTAACTTCGGAGCAAATTTTCAGATCTGAGCAGGACACGCTTTGAAATAGGTACTATTTGTCTCGTTCACATCGAGCGCCGTAGCGTGTGCTGTTTACTCGTTCGCTCTGTTTCGCTCATACGTTCTATAATTGCTACTGACCTAAAGGACCGAAGACCAATTAAGATCGTTTACTAACTAACTAGTTCCTTTCGGTCTGTGACGGGAATGCATTCCTTTTAGTTTTTAGTTCCTGACCGACTCACGCCGCGCCAGTCCGCCACCACGCCCATAACTATTCACACGAGGCTGCCGTCCCGTAGAGCCCGACATTTTATTAAAATCCAATTGATTAAGGCTTGTAAATTAATTGTCAATAGACGGTTAAGATTTCTTGAATTTATTGTCCAACCGACAACATCGCACTCTATCTCAAAATGTTTGGAAGCATAGGTAATTTTATCTATGTCTAGTAATTTGCCATAAAAAAAAGACAAATCAAATGATTTTTGAGTAAATACTTTATTTATTTCGTTTAAAAATGGCCATTAATGTCACTAACAACTTAACAAACGATCATGGGTTTAACGATTTGTTGGGTTGGGTACAACAATTAAATAAACACACCTAGGGTTCCGTACGTACCTACACGAGAACAAAAACATATTTTTTAGGGTTCCCTAGACAAAATACGGAACCCTCATAGTTTCGTCATGTCTATCCTTTTATTTATTATTTATCCAGCATTTTACTCATTTTACGAAATATAGATTTTTTATCAACGATTTTTTTCTCCAATTTACAAGTAGGTATTAAAAAGACGTAGGTATCTGGCTAAAGTATAAATTTTAACTCGAGACACATGTTGTACAGATAGTGTTGCCAGCTTTGTATGAAATTAAATAGTGATGTATGGTTGGTGAGGTTTAAGTTGGTTCTCCTCTTTGAAAGCAGGAATCTGAATTATAATTTTGCCGGTTTCTACTTCATAATTAAATAAGCTTTGCACTTAGCCCTCGTGCACCCGAATGTATTTTTAGTGCATGTAGTCAGCTGCAGAGAAAAGTAACCACCCCTGCATGCAAGTTTCCTAACAAAGGGGGTTACATTTCTCTGCAGCTGAAATGTACGTTGGGTTAGATGGCCCATTTGCGTTGAAAAACGACCGTATGAATGAGTAGCACCCGTCAACATAGACTTTACAAACTCTTGGATCAAAGAGTTTGTGACATTGTACCTTGCTTGGATAAGAATAAAAAATGCGATAATGTATAGATGCTTCTGACATGTGCATGAAATGCGATTAAAACGCTACGCTGTCAAAGCACTAAAAATCACATAATATTGAAATATTGGCCAGTTAGTAGTGCATTTACATTTACATTTACATTGAGATTGAATGCGATTATATATATAGACCTATTTAAACTATCGTGAACCTAGTGCTTTCTTAGTTTCAGAGTTAGAATCGAATTCCAATCGGGCTGGTAAATAATGGAATTTTAACGGTTCGTAACTGCCCATTTTGCATGAACCATACCATAATATGTATTTATTTTACACTTAGTATACAAAAGGCGAATTTAATACCGTAAGGCATTCTCTACCTGAGGAGCTCCATCCCTTTCTGTCGATTTAGTCTCGAGTGACGAGTGACAGGGACTCGGCAACCGAAGTTTCGAATTTAGTGGTTCGTGGTAACGGCGTAGTTATGTATCTACCACGCGATTTATAATAATATTATGATAATATTATGGCGCGCAAATGCCTTATTGTGTATCCACCTTTATAAATTAATGTAAATATCGATATGAGCATCACTACCCTTGCTGTGGTAACATTAATGCATTTGATTTATCAAAACCGGTCTCTCGAATTAAAATTTCTACTTTACCTACTAGAACCTTCAAATTTGTTATCATTCCTAAAATACTCGTAACTTAAAGTTCGTAGGTTAAGTTTTCACAAAGAAACCATATTGCGTATGGCGAAGATGGTAATGCAAATAGGAACGTTAAAAAAGGTGCTATTTATAATTAATAAATTAGCTGGTGGAGGTGCTCTTAAACCCAATAAAATATTTTTTCTACTCGCGTACTATAAACCGCTAATATTGATATCGTTAATGGTGTCAGAATACCACCTATAGCGTAACCGAAGAGTAAAAACAATTCTATAATGAGCGTTGCCATGGTAATAACAGTTCTATAATTTATTATAGCATTGTTATTACCATGGTAACGGTCATTCCGGATATCAGTCTTGAAGTTTAGTTAACACTTGACATCCTAATAATTTGTTTAATACACCGTTAAAAACATTTAACACCAATTACAATTACGTATATTAAAAACAAAATAAATTTTATGAGTAATTATGTGTTTAAAATAACATTTTTATTTAATTACTAAAAATAGATGGTTAATATCCATCGATTTGTTATTTGGTTACCATGGTTACGTTCAATATGGATATCAACAAAATGGCGTTTCGTTTGTCATTCCAACTTGTTTATGATAATTTGATAGAACTGTTTTTAGTATCTATTAAAATTCGCATGAAATTTGTTAACATTTATCAATAAAATTCACAAACTATTTACGCGCATCGGAATAGTGAAAATGTCTTTGATGACAAGTAATTTGTTAGCAGAAAAATCGAGTAAAGTATACGAGAAAAGTTAGCTATTGTTTATTTTTATCATTATCATTTTAAGCTTGTAGAAAAAGTTATGTATGCAACGGTTCATAATTAGCTCTTAAGGTACTCGTGCCTGTAATTAGAGCGCTCGCAAGCTCGCGCTCTAACTTCGGCTCTCGTACCTTAAGAGGCTTCATTATGTACCAGTTACATAAATAACTATTACTTTCTTTATTTCTTTTCTCAAAGTTAGGTTGCTCAGTACGTCGCACATGCGCTGTTGCGTTAAATCACACCTGGCTGGTCCAGGCACTAGTAGCGCCCATATCGCACTACTTCGCGCAGTCTCTCGCATTGTTCCGCGGTTACCCTTGCGCGATGCCGCTTAGCATTCAGGGCTCGCGTCACCTTCTCCCCCCTTTCTTCCGCTATCATTGCCAGGGCGGAGTACTGCGCCCGGCGTACCGCGTCCGCCGCCGCCAGCTGTTCACGCTGCATGGCAATATCCCAGTGGTTAATAGCGCTGGAGGTTGCGAGACGCTGTAAATTAAAATTTAGGGTAAATATCGAGGATTCGAACCCAAAGTTTTGTAACGAGATTTCTTAAGAGAATGCTACATCCGATAAAACTCACTGTAAGTAAACTATTCACAACTATTGACAATCATTCCAAAGTAGCAATGATGACGAGTTAAGATATATCCCCGAAGAGTTAAGATATAGAAACCGAATTCAGCACGACCACATCAGTCCACCTCGTCGTTTTATTTGTGTTACAACACACACATAAAATACATCATATTCATCATCATCATCATCATCATCATCATCATCATCATCATCATCATCATCATCATCATCATCACCATCATCATCATCATCATCATCATCATCATCATCATCATCATCATCATACATCTAGTGAGCTATCCTTAACGCGCTCCTCCTTGGCTCATCACCAGTCAAAAGATTACCAAAGAAGAATTCCGGAGTATGTTGTTTTTCCTCTTGATCGCATCGTCCGTTCTTTTCTTCGAATACTCCAACTCCTGCTTCTTTCTCCACTGGTCCAAATGCTGCTGATGATTCCGTCGCTCCGCAGCAATTAAGCCCCTCGTTTCGTCTTCTAAGACCCTGTTCCCCAGCACTGTTGCCTGGAAAATGCGGGATCTTTACTTGTGTCCAAACACGAAAGCAAAAATGTCACTGACATTACAATTAAGGATTTACAACCACTTACGGTTGCGTTAATCGCTGTCGGTAAGAGTGGTGAAGCTTCTCTGTCACACTCGCAATTACATGCCTGTGAGAAAGAGAAGAATGATTTCTCCTCATTTATCCACAGCGATAAACACGACCATAATAGGCTCGCCTATTGGCTCGTATATTGAAGTTCTTGCGAGGGGTCCTAGGAAGTAGTGGTTAACAAGTATGCTTTAATTCACAATAAAGTATACAACTCAGGACTGCTGAGAATCGAAGGTCGCGAGATCCCGATGGATATTGGCACCAGTATATGCGCAGCACAGGGCCGGTCGTCGTGGCCTTTGAGGAATCTTAGGTCCATCTGTGGACTTTTAAAGAGTTTGACGAAAGATAGTTCCAGGCTTCAGGTATGATACATGCGTTGTGCAATGGAGAGCCTTTTACATTGGTAGACATTTTATTATTTCCACAATAATAGGCTGATAGTATACACCAGGATATAAAAGGACTTAAAAACACATGTTTTTGTTGGGAGTTGATACCTTCTGGCCGTCCCTCCACGCAAGCCGTTCGTCAGTCTCCCGCTCCTTGTGCCTGATGGTGGCTAACAGCCGGCTCTTCCTCAACTGCTGCTCCAGGGTCTGCTTCATCCGCCGGTGCTCCAGCCACTCGAGGTCGTCCTTACGCTTGCGCTTGATGAAGTTTTTGTACTGGAGGTTGGTTTGGGCTTCCATCTGTAGGATATGCACAGAATAAGCAGTGGGGTATATTTAAGGTGTTTGGTTACCTTAATATGACAACACTGAAGGTCAAAATCAAGGTAATATGGAAATAATAATTAAGAAATAGCGACTCCATGGATACTAGAACCACGGTATGATAAAAAAAGGTAAAAGAAGTTTACTCAGTAAGTAGGCCACACGGGTACTTTGACACGTTAAAAATTTACCAGCGCTTCCCAAGAGGAGACCACTGCTGAGAATGTCACCAAAATCCTAACCCTCATTTACCTACCTCACTTTTGGCCTCGCGCAATTTTTAAATAAATATCACAGCCACTCACTTGTTCCCTCCCCTCTTTTTCCTGCAACCACATCTTCCGAAACTGCTCCGCTAGATTTTCCCTCTCAGCCTTCTCCTCTCTCTTCCTCGCCAGCACCTTCAACAGCCGCCACTCCTTCTTGGGGATACAATCTAGGTCGAAGTCACAATTTAGGGACGACATTTCTTCGAAGGTGCTCGACCCTATGGAAACGATAACAGCAAGCTTTACTCTTTTTGTTATCACTTACGAGGACGCCGACCGTCCAGTGGTGCCGTCATTAATATTATTGTGTTTTCTAAAAAATCGAAGGAGGGTTTTTTGTTGTGCAAATGAATGAATACAAAATTTATAGGATATATGACAAAATTTCGTAACGCCGCACAGTAGGTATTATCCCGATTTTAATTCGATTTCGAATCGAATAAGCACGAGCGCAACTGACAATTGACCATTTTTTAGTACCGTACTATTTATAACCATACCAAATTTGACTCTTGTATGTCTGACCGTTTTTACGATACAACTTAAATCAAAATACGTTGGGTCCCCCTTAATTATTTTACTTTTTTTTATTTTTTATTTGTTAGTAAATCTGCCGTAATAACAGATATTCTGAAATAAATCAACCCATAGATATATTACGGTTCTAAGATACAGCTCTTCAAAGTAAGGGCAGACGGACGGACGTGAAGACAGTGCCTATGCCTACGGGTACGGAACAGAGTAATGTAAACGAGTTCACAAACTTAAGCCCGCTTCACGTAAATGTTAATTCCAGGTTAACAGGTTAATTTAACCTGGCGTTAACCTAGGGTTGAATATACGTGCAGTGCAAGCGGGCCTTATTTGTGTTAATTAACTGGCCGAAAATAAACTCGACAGGTGCTCGCAAGGCTTAATTAATTGTTCTCATCTCACTTACTCATTTTTCAAAACTTTATCGTCTGGTCTAAATTTATGAGTTTTGCTATTAAACTTTTGTCAGGCGTGCTACCTATATGGAAAGAAAAATAATGGCAAAAATAACTTTTGTCAGGCGTGATATATGGAAAAGAAAAATAATGGAAAAAAGAATTACTTAGTGTTACTTAAATTTTGGCTTAAAAGTCTTATTTTCTTGTCTATACTCACACTGTTAGAATTACTTAGTTAAACTTGTAACGTCTGTCTGTCTTAATACTCTTAATACGAGCATAATTTCAACGAATTATGGTGATACAAAAACTATACGCAAATCATAAATTATTCAATTGATTTTGCATGCTTTTGGCACTTTTTATTACACAGAAATAAAATGAAGTATTTTGCTGTGATATCTGTTGATATATCACACCGGAAGTCATGAGATCGGTTACCTAAGTGCCAGTTACGACCGTCTTAGTACAACACGCAGCCAAAAGCAGTTAAATTGCATTTCGTTATTACACTGTTTATAGCATGCGATATGTAATAATATTACCTAATGCTAATTAGTGACATAAACTATCGTTAAGCAAAATGTATCTACAGACCTTTTTTGCTGAAAAATAGCTCTATTATGCCCTAAAAGGAATGTATTAAATAATTATCAATATAAATAAATAAATATCAGGGGACAATCTCAAATTGACCTATTCCCAAAATAAGCTCTAGGATTGTACTACTGGTACTATTAATTAGACAACGATAAACATCTATATATATAAAAGGCAATGTCCCGGGTGACATATCAACGCCCAGCCTAAACCGCTAAAGATACAAATTTGAATTTTTGAGGGAAAGTTGATTTTGTAATGGAGGCGTCGTTTAAGAAGGGATTTTTCGAAATTCAACCCCTAAAGGTATGAAAAGGGGTTGCAAAGTTTGTATGGGAAAAAATATTTTTATTATCTAGTTTACTTGAAACTTGGTAGAAATGCTCTTCAATGAAAATAATGAAACACGTATTTCAGCGATTACTAAAATTCAACCCCTAGAGGGATGAAAGGGGGTTGCAAAGTTTGTATAGATAAAATATTTTTATGATCAAATTTACTTGAAACTGGGTAGGACTACTCTTAAATGCAAATTATGAGACACGTATTTCAGCGATTACTAAAATTCAACCCCTAGAGGGATGGAAAGGGGTTGCAAAGTGTGTATAGATAAAATATTTTTATAATCAAATTTACTTAAAACTTGGTAGGAATACTCTTAAATGCAAATAATGAGACACGTATTTCAGCGATTACTAAAATTCAACCCCTAGAGGGATGAAAAGGAGTTGCAAAGTGTATATAGATAAAATATTTTTATGATCAAATTTACTTAAAACTTGGTAGGAATGCTCTTCAATGCAAATAATGAGACACGTATTTCAGCGATTACTAAAATTCAACCCCTAGAGGGATGGAAAGGGGTTGCAAAGTGTGTATAGATAAAATATTTTTAAGATCAAATTTACTTAAAACTTGGTAGGAATGCTCTTCAATGCAAATAATGAGACACGTATTTCAGCGATTACTAAAATTCAACCCCTAGAGGGATGGAAAGGGGTTGCAAATTGTGTATAGATAAAATATTTTTAAGATCAAATTTACTTGAAACTTGGTAGAAATACTCTTCAATGCAAATAAGGAGACACGTATTTCAGCGATTACTAAAATTCAACCCCTAGAGGGATGAAAGGGGGTTGCAATGTTTGTATGGGAAAAAATACTTTTATGGTCGAATTTACTTGAAACTCGGGAGAAATGCTTTTCAATGCAAATAATGAGACACACATTTCAGCGATTTCTAAATTTCAACCCCTAGGGATAAAAGGCGGTTGCAAAGTTTGTTTAGGAAAAAATATTTGGTATGCTCAAATTTACTTTAAACTTGGTAGAAATGCTCTGAAATGAAAATAATGAGTCACGTATATCAGTTATAACTAAAATTCAACCCCTAGAGGGATGAAAGGGAATTGCAAAATTTGAATGGAAAAAATACTTTTGTGGTCAAATTTACTTGAAACTTGGTATAAATGCTCTTCAATGCAAATAATCAGACATATATTTGAGCGATTACTAAAATTCAATCCCTAGAGGGATGAAAGGGGGTTGCAGTTTGAATGGAAAAAAATAATTTTTGGATAAATTTACTTAAAACTTGGTAGAAACGCTCTTCAATGCAAATAATGAGACACGTATTTCAGCGATTACTAAAATTTAACCCCTAGAGGGATGAAAGGGGGTTGCAAAGTTTGTTAGGAAAAAATATTTGGTATGCTCAAATTTACTCGAAACTTGGTAGAAATGCTCTTCAATGCAAATAATGTAACACGTATTTCAGCGATTACTAAAATTCAACCCCTAGGGATAAAAGGGGGTTGCAAATTTTGTTTAGGAAAAAATATTTGGTATGCTTAAATTTACTTTAAACTTGGTAGAAATGCTTGCTCTGCAATGAAAACAATGACTCACGTGATAACTAAAATTCAAACCCTTCGGGGATGAAAGGGCGTTGCAAAGTTTCTACAGGAACGAATACTTTTATGTTTTGATTTATTAACTATCTATTTATTAACTTGGGATCTAAGACTACTGACTGTAAAGTTTATATCGAAATTATGTAATATACAAAGTTACATACCTTCAAGATATGAAAATGGGTATTATTATTACATACAGAAAATATTCAGCTTCGATGTTTTTCGAAAATCTTCTGATAAGTGGGTTAATTGTTTGTATAGAAATGTGGCAAATTTATCTAGAATCGTATAAAAAAACGTAATGGTGAAAGAGAGGCAGTGAATTTATTTTGTATGACAATTTTGTTGTTTTAAAGGTTAGTGCCACAAAATTAAAGTTGTTTATGTGGACTGCTTACTTAAAATTCATACCCCAGACTTTTTTTTTAAAAGCCTTAGAAGGTGATGTAAACTATAACTGTACTTTCAACAGAAGTTCTGACTCTCCGCAGACGAAGTCGCGGGCGGAAAGCTAGTATTTATATAAAGAAATACATACATAGAAAACATTCAAGAATCAGTGACAAAATACTCGTGCTCATCACAAATATCAATGCCATTACCGTGAATCGCACCCGCGGCCGCTATACTTCAATTGTTTAGGTACTTAACTAAATGTAAACAAAATAACCACCGGATATAGTTCGTCAGCCAATAGGAGCAGAACACTGATACGTCAAAGCTCGACGAAACAGTTTTGATTGGCTGTTTAACTGAGCCACGTGGTTTGGATTGTTTACATTTAGTTAAGTACCTAAACAATTGAAGTATAGCTTAGTAGGCAGGGTCACCAAATAGGCTAACTGCGTTGTCAAATACTAATAATCAGACCTCGGAATATACGGGGCAATATTAAATGACAGCTAGGGATCGCCCATATCGATAAAGTCAATTATCGATGCTTTTCCCATTTCATGATCGCTCCAAGATTTGTTTGTAAAAATAAAATTTTATTGAAAGTATGCAAATGAAACAAAATAGCAACATAATTCTGGTACGAGTACGTCATCATCATATTTTTTTTCCTCATAACAAATTCTGATCGTTTATTTTCACAATAGTAAATGGGACGGTAATTCTGAAATACTTACACAATGAGGAAACAAAATATGTTGATGATAAGTGAAGGTGCAAACATCCTTTAAAAATAAAAAATAACTAGAATTATGTTGCTATTTTGTTTTATTTGCATACTTTCGATAAAAAAATATTTTTGCAAACATAACGTGGAGCGATCACTAGTTATAGTATAGTTAACACTAGGTGTAGTAGTTAGGCGATGGGCCTGCAACCTGGCACTAATACACTGGTAAACATCTTAGCCTGATTGTGTAAAATGTGGTTACAGAATTATCAACAAGTTTTTAGAGTTGTTGGTAATTCGGTAGCTCTCCCTACCCCACTCTAGGAATGGGAGCGATCACTTTCATTCACTGAGACAATTTCATATAACTAATATGAAATTGTCTCAGTGAATGAAAGTGACAAGGTACTACAGTGTAACATGTTTATGAAGTCGACTGTACAAAAGACCATGTGGCGTTTAAGCTCTTTAGCCATTACCAGAAAGTTTATTTATTTTCTCAGTAAATAAAAAGTATGCTTTTCATTCACACATCTATAAGCGTGACTATTTTAAAACACTAGTCAATTTTTACAAATTGGTATGAATGGTATGAATTAATTGTTATTAAAAGCAGTTATCGTATCTTGTACATACATCAAATAACAAGATAACTCACAAGGCACTCCCGACAGCTTCCGCCGCGGCGACTCCGTTATTGTTTTATAACAAAATACCATTATGTCCCACGTGGGAAACTTTTAATTAGGCGTTACGCTACAGTTACGAACAGCCAGATAACTAGCTACACGTTCTAATTGCGCCTCAAAATTAAGTAAGTGGCAATTTTTTACAGAATATTTCCCAAACACTTTATCGCTATTTACTTTTTTTGAGAAACAAAAAACGAAGTCTCGTATGTAAATAGTTTTGGTTAAAGGGGTTATTTCCACTTTAAGTAAAGCAAATGCAGTCCTTTTATGCAGGCCATATGTTGATTTATTCTGATATTGTTAAGTGTCTTGTAAATCTAAGTTTTAAATTTGCTAATCACTAAAACAAGTAAGAATAAAAATTAAGGGTCAACGATAAAACATATGGCATGAATCTTTTATATCCGAAGTACGTTTGAGAAAATATGTAAAAATAATCCGTTCACTTTAGCATTGCATTTCTAAAATATTTATCTTCTATAGACATCTAATACAATTTTAAGTTCCTACGAAGGTTCTCACGACACACAGCATTTAAATTTTACTATTTTGCACCGTTCCTTGTACGAAAACTGCACTGTTGTTTCACAAATTCGTTCTTGAGTTGTGGATCGATACAAGTATTGATCCAACACTCGAACCAAGGTTACGCCGACATTGGTTGGTTCAATATGTATCTTACTGCACCACGTAGAACCTTGGTGTTATATTTAAAACTGTTTTTTTTTGCAAACATCATTTTTGTTAAAAATATACCATTAACTATTCGTATTTTAAAAGTCCGGATTGTAAGGAGTAGTTTAAATACGATCTAGACATCCTCCATTTTCGACCTAACTAAACTCGTAGCTTTGCAAAAAAGAGTTGAACGTCCCTACAATATTCTTAATTGGAAACCACCACATAAACAACAGGTGTTGTATAAACTGGACAATGTTGCCAATGTTACTCTGAAAAGCCCTCATTTTTAAAGTCTTTTTTTCTCAACTAGGTATAGTTTACGTAAAAATATGCGTTTACATTTTCGTTTAACGTGCACACGCAACACAATCAAATTATGTGTTACTTTCTTGAGTTAATATTTGCGTGCATGTTAGGTATATGCCGGAAGCACAATTTAAAACTTACTTATACCCCACTACATGCTTATACGAATCTTTTCTCCATTAAAAATTCAAGAATTTATCTGTTGGCATTCCTACCTAGGTACCTACCGATACTTACATGTAAAACGTATACCTCTAAAAGATCAGAAAACAATAACGTATGTAGATGTTTTAAAATGATTAGCAAGCAAGTCTACCAGTTTTGCATTTTCTGACACGCAACGGACAAAGAAATTCAAATTATATCCTCATATAATTATCATTTCCTCAATCAAACCACAACACAAGTAATAACTGAAACGCAATTGTTCACATTCATAAAGTCGGGTCGTTTAAGAGCTGTTATCAACGTTTATCAGTTCCAAGATATCGCACGATAACGCAGTCCAAAACGCACCGCGGGACGGTGATGACGCGACCATGGATAAAGATAAACCAAAAATCATGCGGAGGCCTGAAGTCTTGAAGAAATTCAACGCAGAAAGCCTCCTAGCTATCGAAAGAGGTTTGCTTGGCGATCTACCAGATAGGTTAAAACCGAAGCCACCCGAGCCTGTCCGAGGACGCCCGAACAACCTACAATTAGTACCTAAATCCTCAGGGTTATTATCTTCATGCCTCCCCGTCGTCACAGAGTCGGCTTTGTCACCACCACTCACGCCTACCCTGGCAGATGACGAAGTCTCCCCACTCAAGAAATCATTGAGTTTTAGAGACAAATTTTCAAGAATCAGCTTTTTTGGAAACAAAGAAAGGCAAGACAGAACCAAATGGCAAACGATAGAAGAAGATGAAAAGAAACCCGATGACCTTCAAAATGTGCCAATGGAAAAATCAAAGACAGAGCATGATAACAAATCTAGCAAGCGGTTTTGGTTCTTCAGGAATAAAGAGCTAATGGAGAATAAAAAGCAGCATTCACCTATTTATAAAAGAAGTAAGAGTTTTGAATTCTTACCTAAAGCGTTAGAGGAAGAAGATGAAAATTTCCAGAATACAAAAGCGTTGTCGAAGAACCAATCCTATGTATTCGGGAGCACTGATACTATGGGAGACGCGTGGACCTCTAACGAAAGCCTGGAGTACATATCAAATGTTTATTACGACAATGAAGATACAGTATTCCTTAAAAGCATTAAGGAGTTTCCTTCAGAACTATCTTCACTAAACAACTCAAGCATATCAGCAACAACATCCGAATCTAGTGGTTTAGTGGTGAATATCTTTAAAAGAGAATCTGTGCAAGATCTTCTAGACGAATTCGACAAAGCAGTGGACATGTTCAGTGAAAATTACTTGAGTGATTGTGAGCCGTACACTAAACCAAAGAAAGAACTGACAGTGCGGGAGAAACGTAGAAGTTCTTCGTATGACACGGTACATTTAAATCATCAAAGTCCAAAGATAGTCCCAATGTCGAAAGTGAGTGAGTTAAGTGAGGATTTCAAGAAAGAGTTATCTAAAGCTTTGGTGGAGAAACATAAAGGTGCGGGCCGGTCGCCGACGGCCAGGCGGGGCTCGGTGACAGACTGGTTTGTTCTCGAGGACACAGCACATGGCACCAGTCCTAGTAAGCATCACGCAGACAAGTACCGGAGAGCCCAGAAGAAACCTATCAACAGGGTGAGGAGGATTAGCTCGACTAAATATGTAAGTGCTTCATATTTCCGAACTTAGTTGCGATTATGCGAATGTGCTGCCAATGTTTGTTGCCACTTTATATCGCGGGCTGACACAAAAGTGTTGATACAATGATATGATTAGTACAACCTACTATAGAATAGCCCAACGTACCCCTACTAAATTTCCTAGATGTCTGCGAAACTCTTAATAAAACTTTGTATTTATTAAAATACTTGGGCTTTTTTTGTTGTTCATGTTAGTGAGTGTGACGTGTGGACATGCTTCTTGTCGCGCAAATTTATTTAATCTCAATCTTAAAATTCTGATACGCGAGCCCTCTGCGATCATTGGCGTACCCCTGGGTTCGCGTACCCCAGTTTGAAAAATACTATAGGTACTAACGATAATAATGTTTTTCACCACATCACCCCACGCCGTATTGTTTTACAATTAATTATTCTCCTTTAATTCTACTGAGGTAGCAGTCTGGCAATTGTATTAAGGTTATTATTCTCGTATTTGGCCAGTGCAGATACGCGTTATCACGTGTTATCAGGTCAGTGATAAGCTGACAACGGCCCTCTAAATGCTCGAGCAATCAATGCTGACTAACCACGGTAATGTAGCAAGTCGCTCCTCTTTTGACGTCATCTGATAATTAATAAAAGCACTTACCGCTACCGATTTATTAAAAATAAATGTGCCCCTTGCTATAAAACAATATGAACTCTGTACAGTCAACAGCATAAATCAGTGATCATTTATGTACCTTGTCGCTTTCTATCGTTTCAAAATTTTGTATAACATTTCAAACACGACGTTAAAGTGACTAGGTACATAAATGATCACTTATTTATGCTGTTGACTGTACCTATCTGTGCTCTTTAAATTTGGAAAGTACTTATTACATTTTACGACACGTTAGCCTAGTTGTTAGTGATCCTGCCTACGTAGCTCTAGCGGTCCCGGGTTCAAATCCCGGTCAGGTGAGGGCATAATTTCTGTCCCTGAGTCTTGGATGATTTCTATGTATTTCTCTATATAAGTAGGTTTATCGTTGTCTAGTACCCTTAGTTAATGTTAGTTAGGTTAATGTGTGTGAGATTATCCCCAGCCTGTTTTTTCTTTTCAATAATGAGTTAATTGATTATAATAATAATATAATAATAAGCCCTTTTATTTTGGATCTGCACAAAATTTATCCATAGATTTTAAAAATTACATCTTATATCTAAAAGGTGCAAATTATACAAAAAAGAAGAAAGAAGACCGTGCCCTACCAAATGTCGCCTAAAACTTTAAACTTCTTAAAATTGCTAGTGAAATGTTCTACATACATATCTGTGTAGGTATGTTTACTTCTCTCTTAAACTGTGATAAGTAAGAAACTAAATAATAAAAACTTAAGGAAACCAGGTTATTCAAATTCTGGTTTCCTAAAATTATAAACAATCGTGCAATCACCTGCCAAATCTAAAGGTGATAATGACAATCTGTGAATCTGTCAGATAAGCAGCGAGAAAGTTAGAAAGATTACGAATACCACCTCTAAAGTGAAAATAATAGCGTCGAAAAACATTTTTGAAACAAGCTTAAATTACTACTACTGGAAGTATTAATATATACTTCTGTATCTATTTATGTAGGTATTTGAATGTAATTTAATTTTTATCATTTTTATATAGGCTTTATTGGTTAGTTAATGTGTTATGTTCTTCTAGTCAAACAGCTTAAGTTTTCCAAAACTACCCGTGGTTAATTATTAGGTTAGGTATTTATTTATTTACAACTATAAAAAGTTTTGAAATTCAAGTGGAACTGGCTTTAGGATAAGTGAAAATAAGGACAAGCGATGCATTAGAACAAATGATGATTTGGGATTCCATAAGAGAAACCAAATAAAAACTTGTAAAAAGAGCAAAGTCAAACATAAAACAGGCTCTTCCTCAAATTCATATTTTTTTTTCACACACTCAGATTATTCCTTTTAAAATGGATACATATAGGTACTTACAGGGTGTCCCATAAATCGACATCAACCCGCCTAGGGCTGATAGAGCTAAAAAGGTATCGATTTAACCCCTATGTATGTTCAGCAATTGTTACTAGCTTCGGAGATATTGAGCATTATAATCTGAATTTTTTAACTTATGTCTTTGACACGAAAAATCCTAAACTTCATGTTTTATTTCAGAAGTCTTTCAGTGGTATCTTACATTATTAGAATAATTACGAATCAGCGAAGTTTCTAAACTCTTTTGCTCGTTTTTTTATCATCAACTTTTAAAGTAATGACATAAAGTTTGTTTCTACATAATAGGTGTCTCAGTGTTTGTTTTTCACTTTGTATTGACGTGTTAGGTACTATTTTTGACTCTGCCGCCATTACTGTCAAGTAAATAAGAGCTATCAAAACGTCGACAATACAGGCCCCGTAGGCCCGTAGAATAGAGGCCCTGCACATATATTTCTTGGGGTTAATAGTGAGGTCATGTGATCTGGCGCGTTTGGCATTTCGTTCCACACCCTCTGGTACGTTGCTGACCGACCACACCTAAGAATAACCTTTCTATTAGGTAAACCGATCGTGATCTGACAATTTAACTTTGGTTCCCTGTCCCTGACAAGAGTGCATTTTCAACGTCGTACGTCTAATGCTTAGGTACTTCTGTACGTAAAGTTACACCCAAATTCAGATTCTTTATTTGCAATAAACGTGCTACAAATGGTCTTAAATTTCAAACATAATCCGACACATTTAACCGTCGGTGACAGCATGCAAATGGACATTAACCCCCTTACTAATAAACGTTGAGTAACGGTGGTATAGCTATACAATGTTTTGTCCTTATCTGTCATTGTGACATTTGGATTTGACAGATAAAGACAAAACATTGTATAGCTATACCACCGTTACTCAACGTTTATTAGTAAGGGGCTTAAACTAACAATTACAAAGGTTTTATAACAGGTAATGTCTTAAAAATTAAATCATTGAAATGGGAAATAAATTAAATTAAGTACCTACATGTCAATTTTTCATTATTAAATATTCATTTACGGAGTAGATGCCTTTCTCAACCAACCAGCGGAAAAGTATCGTTTTAAATCGATTGTATTTGAGATTTCTTATTTCCTCAGGTAAGTTATTGAATATTGTAACCGACATTGCATAGCAGTTTTTGTTACAAATGGTTGTTTTAATTTTTGGTGCTACCTGTCTGTCGGGATAGCGTGTATTAAAAGCGCAGACTTCTTTTTTCCTATCCTAGTCTTTACTAGGTTACCTGGTTTCTTTAAACCAGGGTTCATCCTCACGAAAAGACACATTTCAACCCACACCACATTCATTCAACCTACATGGGAGAGTCAGCAACCTCAGCTGTCGAAATAGGGGCTTGCAGCTTGGTCCCCTGACCTACGTTACATATTGCACGAATGCACTGCTTTTGCGCGATGAAGGCTTTATTGATGGATCCAGAATTACATTTCACTCATGAACGAATCAGACCAAGTACAAAACTGCGTGAAATGAGTCATATGTGATTCATGGGATAGTGAACCTGGTACCTAAATGAATGCCAGGGGCATTCATTTACTAGGTTCCTTCATTAATTATCTAGCGCTAACGTGTTCGAGTATTATCTGTCTGAAAGAGAAACAATGTGGTGTTGATAAAAAAAATATCACATTATAAAAAATGGGTGTTTTTTTTATCAGGACAATGGTTACAGTGGTTTTAATTTAATCGAAACTGGAAATAACGGGTCTAAAGGAGAATAGGTATATTTTGATTGGTTTTAACCCACCTTTTCCAAAGCAATGGTTTTTTTACGGTAAAGCCGCCTTTCCTGTTACGATATTGTTTAAGATAAAGTGGAATATAGGCCATAATTTTCCTGAAAAAACGTACCTAATACAGGCAAAACAAGAAGGTAATTCAGCTGTTTATTGTAAATTAAGTAAAATATCAATGTGATTAAATAATATTGCATTTTAAACCTCGTAAGGCCCACGTCAAATTTAGTTAGTTCGAAAAAGAATCTTATCTCAGTCAATTAAAGTCAAAAGTCACTTTGACAAAGTCCTAAATAAAACTTAGGACGTTGGGCCTTACGAGGATGTTGATGTGTTTTTAGATATGATTGGAATATTGATGCAAGATATAATAGTTCGAGCAACGAAGACCAAATACTGCCTCTCGGGGGAAATAATTCGTGTATAAGCGAATTTTGGCATAGTTGTAGGGAATGGTGTTTTAAACCACATACTAAAAGTACTGACGGGTGGGGGTGGAGCGTTCGGGTGGGGGGGGGTCTAAAGGTCCCTTTTTTTAGTTTTTCGTAAATAACTCGTAAACGGTGGCCCATAGCAAAAAGTTTTCCATTACATGATTAATCTGCATAAAATTCTGTACAAAAAAGTTTTAGACATTGTTTCTCTGGGATCAATATTTAATGAGATATGGAGGGAAGAATGATTCCCGAAAGGCCATAATCGGGTTTCCAATGTAAGTCGGACCTTATATCAAATGAGCTCGGGTTTTTTTTGTGAGTGCCTCTTATAGTGAAGATTATTTATGCTGAGTATCAACATCTTAATTGTGACAGTTCGCGACTTATGATTTTTTTAAGTTTTTTTTTAAATTTCCTTTTTTTCGGGATGTATTCAAGCGATTTGGTTCAAACTTTGGGATGATGTTCTTTTTATAGATTTGCATCGCCTCCCAAAAAACAAATACTAGTTATCAAATAAAAAAAAGAAAATAAAGACCAAATAAAAAAGATGCATTTTTTTTTCTGTATTCAATAAACTCGTGAATAAGCGAATTTTGGCATAGTTGTAGGGGATGGTGTTTTAAGCCACATACTAAAAGTACTGATGGGTGGGGTAGAAGCTAACGGGTAGGGGGGGTGTAAAGGTCCCTTTTTTTAGTTTTTCTTAAATAACTCGTAAACGGTGGCCCATAGCAAAAAATGTTCCATCACATAAATAATCTGCATAAAATTCTCTACAAAAAAGATATTTACACTTTTTTACTGGGATCAACATTTAATGAGATATGGAAGGAAGAAGATGGACAATAAAAAACAAACTTACATTTCTTTAAGTATGGCAGGTATATAAATGAAAATAAAAATCCTAATCCTAGTAATATTATAAATGCGAAAGAGAGTGTTTTTCTTGACCATACAGAATCCAAATAGGCTTGGTTATGTTAAGTTATTTTTTAACCACCCAGTACCGAAAATTAACCATGTAAAAATTAAACAGGTACAATAATTATTTTTCGACCACCCAGTACTAAAAATTAATCATGTAAAAAATTAAATACCGATGTACACTAACTATTCTTAATTACCTATTCAACTTTAGAAGTAAAAACTAATTGGACACTTACATCTACCTAGTAAGTACCTACTATACTTTACGCACTAACATCTAAATCGTAAAATTCGTTCAGTGTGAAATTGTGCGACTTTAGTTTATACATGGAAGTATAATATACTGCGACAAAGTTCTTTGCAGGGAGTGTAAATAGGAGCGGCAAAGCCCGCTCGCACTCAATGATCGAAGACCTTCGTCCTTCTTGCTTTGTTTAGGACATTGTCAGTTTGTATTATTCAATACAAAATTAAGATAAAAAAAACATTTCATTACAAACGATGGTAAAACACACAAGCGACAAAATTGGCATGATTATTATGTACATAGTACTAACACTAAAAAAACAAAAAAAAACTGAAAACCGGTCAAGTGCATAATGGTTTTTACGCATAATGTATCATTACGCATAAAACCTTTTGTCATAAAACGGTTTTTACAATAGAAAGGGTTTTGTTTTAATTATTATTATAACCTAACCTTACCTAATTTAACTTAATCTACACAACGGACGTTTATTAACTTCGGCAATGTCAGCCTAAAAGAGTGTTATGACAAACGATTCTATGCGTAATGATACATTATGCGTAAAAAAATTATGCGTGTCAAAGGAGTCCCGTTTAAAAAACCGGCGTCCTCTAAAACTATGCTAAAATTCGCTTATAAACGAGTTTTTTCCCCTGATTTTGCCTTATTGCTTAGGGTATTGGCCACACATATTGCTGATTTTTGATAGGAAGTACCGCCTGGAAAATTTTGTTATTTTGGCAAGTAGTAGTGCCAATGTATGGTCTATTCTGAGAAAAAAATCTAGAGGTGTCACTATTTCACAACCACATAATGGTCTTCATTTTCTTTTTTTTATTTGATAACTAGTATTTGTTTTTTAGGAGGCGATGCAAATCTATAAAAAGAACATCATCCCAAAGTTTGAACCAAATCGCTTGAATACATCCCGAAAAACAGGAAATTTTAAAAAAATCTTAAAAAAATTATAAGTCGAGAACTGTCACAATTAAGATGTTGATACTCAGCATAAATAATCTTCACTATAAGAGACACCCACAAAAAAAGCCCGAGCCCATTTGATATAAGGGCCGACTTACAATGGAAACCCGATTATGGCCTTTCGGGAATCATTCTTCCCTCCATATCTCATTAAATATTGATCCCAGAGAAACAATGTCTAAAACTTTTTTGTACAGAATTTTATGCAGATTAATCATGTGATGGAAAACTTTTTGCTATGGGCCACCGTTTACGAGTTATTTACGAAAAACTAAAAAAAGGGACCTTTAGACCCCTCCCCACCCGAACGCTCCACCCCCACCCGTCAGTACTTTTAGTATGTGGTTTAAAACACCATTCCCTACAACTATGCCAAAATTCGCTTATACACGAATTATTTCCCCTGAGTTTGCTTCGTTGCTTGAGCTATAAGGCAATGGCATTATAATGGGACACAAATTCTAAATGAAAATAATTACTCTTGATACAATAGGATACACTTCTCCATATGACACATGCGCAGTGAAAGGCTTGCGTTCCGCCCTGAATGCAGCGCAGTTTCGCTTTTACTATTATTCTCCTAAATACAATATTAACAGCGAGCTCGCTAAATAAACGATTGATGCGGTATGTGGAAACGATTCACCTTGCGCTTTATTTGTTGATGCTACTGAGATTTAGGAGTTTGTATCCATATTTAAAATCAAACTAAACCCGCTTTTTTTCTAGTGCCTATACTATATTTTGTCGACCGATTAGTTTTCGCTCAGGAAAGGTTTATAGGTACATATCAAGCAGAAAGTTTGAAACTGACTGTTCTAAAGTTCTTAATTTTTTACTTTTAACGGACTAACTCCAAACTCATTTGAATTGTGGTGTACAAAACCTCAAAAAATATAAGCGCTGAGTCTCGACCATTTTAACGACGTGAAATGATCTAGGGTAAGGGCCTTACCCAGTTTTCACGAACTCGCACGAGATCCTTTGCTTCTTGGAAAACTATGTTAGTTATCTTTTTTGACGTGCTATAAACCTGGGTCAGTGACCCTAATCTAATTTATTCCCACAAGGATAAAGTACCTAAATGGATTTAACATTTGCTTCAATAAAAGATCTCTCCTGGATTCATCATTATCAGCCGCAAGACGTCCCACTGATGGAACCAGGCCTTCCCCAAGGTTTTCCACAACGATCGGTACTCAGCTGGAGTCATCCAGCGATTTCCCGCGACCTTTATCAGATCATCGGTCCACCTTGTGGAAGGGCTGCTGCTCTCCTGTATTAAAGTACTAAATAACGCTGCTCTCTGAAGAAAATGAAACGTGGAAAGATGTTCAGAAGTGGTACAAGGAACGGGTCGCAGGAAATCCCAGTTACCTGACCCAACAACGCAACAATTAGTAGAAATGCGTCAATTAACCCATCCACAACCGACGCCACGACAGCTACCTGCTAATCAGTCACATTAGCTCGATTATCGCGCTTGCGCATCTAGACTAGAAAGTTGATAACCATGAGGGTTACGATAAAGGGAAACTCAAAGAGCGAAGAGTGCTTGCCGTATCATTTGTGAACTACAAAGTAAAACTATGATCAACGGGTACACAGCATAATTCCGAATTGATCAAAATGCCTAATTTTCATAATTCCGAATGCATTGAATGGACAGAAGGCTTAATTATTTGATGTTGCTTATAAATTAGAACTCACCTAACCTACATAATAGCAATTAAATTATGCATTTAATCTGAAATAGATCAGGTATAATATATCCTTCTGAAAAATTAAAAGTAGGACAAATGAATATTCGGACAAAAAACTGAAGTTTAAGGTGTTCCCGGTATCAACTTGTCCGACGGGTGAAAGTATTCGGACGCGGCTTGGTATTTCATACAATCATCACTAAGTACTACCTATAGATTTGACACTTCATAAGTGAAGTAGCTGATCTGACTTGTCATTCTTTATAGTAAACCTTGAACTCGGGATCATGAGGGCACAGCGGAGCACCCCGGCCTAGACTCTATCATTACCGATTTTGAAAAACGGACAAAATGTATGCAGTTGACATAAACGGCCGACGCGATAGATCGTCAGCTTCAATCCTTATACGTTTAGTATGTTTTACAAAATCGTCAACACTAGCGTTATCCGTCTTGTCTAGGACGCTGGATTTACACGCCGTGGATGGAGTGTGGCTCATAATTTCCGAAAATCAAATTTTATTCGTTGCAGAATTTATATTCTTATTTTTTCCCGATCTTAATTTTTCACTGTCGTGTTTTTTCACTGGCTGGTTTTTTCGCTGACGCATTTTTTCCATTCCAGGAATTAATTTGATAAGTGTCGATGGAGCTCCTATTTCTGTGCGGTTTGGCCCTTCGGGCCTGCTGCAAAACTAACATAACCCGAACCTACCTTCCTTTTTCGACCTAATTATAAGTGGAAAAAATTGCAATTGGAAGAAATTCGTATAGGAAAATATGCGATAGGGAAAAAATAACATCGGGAAAAAATGGGAATGGAAATTCTACAACCAATAAAATTTGATTTTCGGAAATTATGGGCAATACTCCGTGGTTGTACTCGTATAATCTCCGATGCATAACGCTATGTTAGCGTTTTTCGGAAATCGACAAAATGTAATGAATACGTTATGAACCGCTTACGTTAACTCCATACATTTCTAGTCGATAGAAAACAGAAACGTTAGCAGCGTTTGCATCTAGGCTAGGCAGCTACTGATCAACGTTCATATGACGCTTGGCATTAGTGTGGCACGTAGGTGCAATTGCAGTTTACCGTGGTCTTTACAGTTTTGTCAAGTGTTATATAATAATTACAAAGCTCGGTATAATCGTTTTAGCTGGTAAGAATCTGATGATCTGATAAATAAATAAATATTAAAGATAAAGAGACATTAATTCACAACAATACAAAATTACATTAAATAGATACAAAAAGAACAAGACACAGAGAAATTGTTTTGAAACGGTCCCAACTCAGCATTCGCTAGCCGTAAAGCCAGCACTAATAGAGGACAATCTCGCAAAAATTGACCTAGTCCTAAACAGCTAGGCACTAGCTTGTACTAGACAACAAGTAATAAGTTAATATTTAAAGGCTATCTACATGGGAATTTGAGGTCTTGCGTCTATATGCGCATTGATATTCCTAATTCCTATCTTGAAGCTAAAATTTCCATAACAAGCACTAGTGATGTACTTGCGCTAATAGTATGAAAATCGTTTTTAAATTACTATTAGGAGCTTAAAACGATAAAAACAATGAGCGATCGTAACGCTCAATTACGCTCAAGTAGATTACAATGACGGCGCACCTTTACCTTTAAAAAAAGCCTCAGTGTGACAGTTGGCGATACAAAAATATTTTTAAATTCTACGCATTATATGCCGTTTTAAAATCAAATTAAAGCCTTGATCCAATGGGATAGAGGCCACAGTAGATTTTTGAATTGCTTCTAGGATTGTAAACGTTCTGAGCATGAAGGTGAAAGTTTGATACAGTAATGGCGGATAAAATTAAAATGGCGTAAGAAACATTCGGAACTTTCGTGCGGCCTTGCGAAGTTAAAATACCAGAACAAACGACCTTAATATGGAGCGTTAAATTGAAACAGAAATGTGAATACGAGTATGCATCTTACTTTCGGAAGAATCGTGGATGGACTTTACGTCGGTAGCCTAAAGAATAATAGATTTCAAAAAAAAATAAAGACGTTCACATCTAGTGTCATTAGAAACACGAAAAATTATTAAAAGAGTGCATTTTTTCTGCCAAATAAAGCCACAAGAGGGGAAAATGAGGAAGAAGGAACACGATTTAGCGCCATCTGTCTGAATACTATACCTACGCGTGGAATGCATGCATCCGTATAGAACATACAAGTACCTATTCCAACTCAATCATAGACAATGTATTAGTTCAGTCCTGCGCCCGCGTCCCCGTTGAGACGCGAATAGACAATAGGTTGCGACACGGTGCTGACATCTATCGAGTTTGGACGAAGTTATGAGAGATTAACCCGCTATCGTTTCCATTTTGATTAGAGACTATAGGACGCCCGCGACTATTTTAACTTCTTAGGTGATGAATTCCCGAAACTCCTTTCTTAGTGCACCCCTAGGATATCCAAGGAATATTCTATTTCTATGTTGATCGATCAGTCAGCCAGTCAGTTTCTCCTTATATATACAGGGTGCCCCATAATTGGCACGTAACCCTGACACCGGAGATAGCCCAATCCTAGACCTAGCAAACCTAGTGTTTTATGGGACACCCTGTATAGAATATACTGTTAAAGCAATTGTCAAAGTTATATTTCGTGTTTTCTTGGCAAAGGAAGATCAAGACAATTTAGGGTCGTATAAATAATCTTGAGTAAGGTGGAATCAGTGATACCCACTAAAGTAGCAGAAGAAAATTGTGCAAAATATGCAAGGTTTGTCAGAATTGCCACCACTTATACCTTGTATACCGTAAGCAGCAGAATACATTGTTGTTTTTCAGCGACCTAAGAACTTTACTGGTGAAATAGCTAACATAGAGGCATCTAAATCCTAAGAATGGGCATTGCATTTATTATCTTGAGATTTTAAATGTCTATTGGCTTCAGAATTTTCTTTCAAATGAGAGCTAACCTGAATGATGTTGACGGATCCAATTTTAAATCGAATGAGCGCGATCCCATTTGATCTATAACAATACAACAAAAATTAAAATACGTTAGAAAAAAAACGTTTCTTGTATGGGGACTTCACTTTTTTATTTTACTTATTAGTAAATCCGCCGTAATAAAAAATATTCTGAGAAAAAAATCAACTCGCTATCTATTACGTTTCAAAAGATACAGCTCTTTAAAGTTAGGACGGACGGACGGACAGCCTAGGCATATTAATAGGGCCCCGTTAGGGTATCCTTCGGGTACGGAACCCTGAAAAGAGCATTGCCTATAACTATTGAAGAATTGGTAGTACTGTACTACGCCCTCCGTTCATGATCTACGCCGCTGGGCGCGCCCTGCGCGTGAGCGGTATTCGTGACCGGCGCCGGCGGCGGCCACGACGACGGCACTCTTACTTTCACGCCTGTATTTGCATTAGTTCATATTTGATCTAATTGAATCGTGGTATAAGTAAATCACTTGTAGGAATTTAGGCGTTATTAACACTAAACTATGTAGGTAGGTTTAATTATTTGAAACAGAATCTTGTGACGGTGCTTGACAAAGTAACTGTCGAAGTTGTACAAACGTATGAAAACGGCATCAGGACGTCCCAAATAAATTCATTCATTTTGTATTATGTCAAAGGCCAAAATACAACTGTCGAAAATGTCACATTTCAAAAATCTGACTAAGTATAGGTATATTTATGTAGATCAGTAGGTAAGCCTTTCAAAATGGTTTTTTAATTTTAACACATTATAAAATGATGTTTCCTATTTCGGTAACAGGAACAAAAGAAAGCCGTCCAATGAGAAGTTTGCGGCAGAACAACACCGGCGACTTCTCTAGCCAGACACAGCGATGTGGATAATGTCTGACTGAATTGCTTTCGTTTCGTTAAAAATAAAGGTTTAGGGCTGCGACAATTTTTTCACTGCCAAAGCATCATGGTCTTTGGACGTATTTAAATAATTTATTTATTTAACATCGAAATTAATTAACACCACACCCCAGATAGGTACGTGGAGACGCTTGCAGTGAATTTGTGGTGTTAGTTGATTTCGAAAATAATATTTCATCAAGTGCAAAGACTGACACGTCCAAAATATGTTTTGGCAGTGAAAAATTCACTGCGCTGTGCTTTGCTCTGTAGATATGTGCGCCGGCCAAAGGAATAAAAAAAAATTGGAAAACATGGGTGGGTATTTGCTCATGGTATTTTTTGAGAATCTAGAATAACTAGATATTAAGAAGATTTGGTTCCCCACTAAGATACTCTACACCTTTACAGTTATTTCTAAAGCTAACCCTCTACCAACATCACATCCGCTAAACTTTCCGTTCACCAGCAGTATGCGTGGTCGGGACTTTTCAATTAACGAGGGCATAATTGGACTCTTTTCAATTGACCTTTTTGTACCCAGTTGATCCATAAAGTAAACAAATCAGGAAGTATTTACTAAGGTGCGACGTTACGTCTCGCAGACGTACACCCTCACATGCTCGTCTATTATCCGGCCACGTGTGTCCGGTGTATTATGTGCACGTGTCCTTAGACAAGCGTTAGTTAAACTAACCACGTTCACTACGATGACAGACTAGGTACTTTGTTTACTATACGAGCTAACGTACTACCAACACAATATTTAGATCAATTATTACGTACACACACACGTTTCGTTTGTAATAAAAGATTGGATGATAGGCAGGTATTTATCATTTATTTATAGAGCAGTTGTCGTTGTCCAAACGTGGATCCACGGGGGTTATGTTATGAGCATGACTCCCCACCCCCCCTAAGCCTTGTTAATAGTTAATACCCACTTTACAATGTGTGTTAAAAATCAAGTGTTTCAGACTCTATTTTGGGACCGTGTGATCGAGATTCTTTTTATTATTTATGACACGCCTGTTTAGTTTATGTATATTTTAATGAATATTGTAAGCGAGTAATAGTTTGGCATCGGTTAAATAAATCACGCGTCAATTAGTGAACAATAGGCAATCAGCTGTTTCCGCAAGTGGGAAGCCGTAGATATTTAATTTCTCGCACTTGAATGGGCTCTGGTTTGTACCGGCAGAACTTTATACACGATAGAACGAATAATAATTTATTTAATTATTAAAGTTTAACTAACGTTACAAAGTTACCATTTTGTTATAAGGAAATTGATTCCTAGACCACTTTGGACTATGTCAAAGTGACGTAATCAATCAAAACGTAAGAGACTTTTTATGATTGTATTTCCAGTGTCTCTTTGACATAGTCCAAAGTGGTATAGGAATCAATTTCCTTGACTGAACACCTAAACCTAAAAAATAAACCCTAGATTAACATTTAGAAAAACATTTGAAGAAACATAAAATGTATAGAGCGTAGAGGTATTCCATCTTAGTCCTCACGGTTGGCAACGTATTTTCTTCTATCATTGCAGTCTTGATATCCATCTGGACATGACAGACAGTCCCAGACCTAATGAAGACATATAGCCATACAACTGTATCTAATTATATACAGAAAGATCTGCGCGATACCCTAATAACATCCTTCGGGATTTTAATTCTCTCACTTGCTCACATACGATCTTATGCGAGTCTAACCAAGTTTACTCGAACCCGAAAGTCTTTTTGAAACCTGCACTTGCACAACAATAGACATTACAACATTTGACTAATTTTAGAAAACCTTTTTAAATGATTTTTTATTACAAAACAAGCACACTACATTGATATTTCCTTGAGATTCTACTGTATTATCAATAAAAATCTATGTTACAGTTTAAATTTTCAAAACCGCGCTAGGAACGCTGTTTCTATCATATATATGACCATATATATGGCCATATGACAAGTGTGACTTCACACGCAAGTAAACAATAAACAATCATTTGAATAGATATGCCCTAATGATCTGTGGTTACTTGCGTGTGACGTCACAATCAAGTAACCACAGCTACAAACCAATCACATAGCGTTTCTGCCTCAGATAAAATTTAAACAAATATTACAATTTTTTCGTGTAATTTCCAAAAAAATATACGTAATTTAGTTTAAAGTAAAGTGAAATATGTTGTTTTACGCTATTATCTGATAGGATGACCACAATTTGACCACTATTTGTGGTATATTTTCAATGTTGCCAAAAGCCTATTACCAAGACATCTGACTAATGGTTCTACTTGCCGCTACTTTGGTTGCGGTTTTTTTTTAGGACTATGTTCTTCGGTGCTGTCTATTTATTACGATAACCTTGCACTCGTAGTTATGATGATGACTTATGACGCAACTAAACCGCCATAAACACCGTACGTGCGTCACACAAGACGCTGAGAACGCTATACGAAACAACCTGTCAAAACAAAATTCAACAACGAAGCCAAACTGATGAAAAAGTTAATGAAATGCATAGATACTTTTGACAACACTCAATGCTTGGAACAAAAACATGTTTGGTAACTTTTTCACAAAAAAAACAGACAAATGTCTGAAAACTTATTTACTTATCGTTATTTCCTTGAAAACTATTACATTTTCTTTCCTTTGGGCAAGCCAACTCCGCTACCTAATTTACCCAAAATTCGTTCAACAGATAAACACGCAGACAAACTAACTTTCACATTTATAATTATGTATTTGTGAAGTTTTTATCTTGACCTTTCGTTATACTTAAGCAAAAGTGACGTTTACAGGAATTTTCCTTTTATTGCCCAACTAAATCTTCTAGCTCTCCAATTCCGTACCAACAACTCAACATCTTGTCACTTTTGTATGAATACCAATAAACCCAAATCAAACTAAAATCTCAAGTGCTCGTGTTACGATCGTCCAGAAAGGTCAGACAGTTTTGATTCCAATCAATGATTGCGGCAGCCACGTGCATATTTCATTACGGGGTTGCGATGACTCACGGTGATCGATTTATTATTTAGAGAATCAATGTTGGAAGGCTTCCCGGATGTCTATCTATTGCTGACGGTAATATTCTAATATTCTTATAAGTAGCTGTACACTTTAGTACTTTGTCACTTTAACGTCATGTTTGAACTGCTGCACTAAAACATATTATGGTACAAAAATATAAGGCCGACTTTACA
Organism: Acleris cristana; assembly: GCA_948252455.1. Lineage (NCBI taxonomy): Eukaryota > Metazoa > Arthropoda > Insecta > Lepidoptera > Tortricidae > Acleris > Acleris cristana. The sequence continues at coordinate 8,558,254 of OX411792.1, read as the reverse complement.
TTTGCCAGGGGATTTGGCTATCGAAAACAGATATCTGACAGCATTACGAGAAATACCAGCGAAATATATTGGTATACCTATATATATTTGTCTGGAAACTCGTGGCAGGGGTAAACCGAAAAAGGAGTTGTCGGGACGACCTGGGGGCCTAATAAGATCTCTCTCTACCGTTAACGATTGAAAACTGACAAAATGTAAGGAATTGAGTATCATACGGTACGGCAACTCTACATTTACTCAGTTTTCGATAACATTTATCGTTAGAGTTGTTGAACCGATCTAGGCTCCCAGAACGCGTGTGTATGCAATTGGTCCTAACGTGGAGAAGAACACGTAAACAAGCTACACAAATATTAACACGAAAATCAAAACAAGCTTACATCTTAGCTTGGCTTACACGGACAAGCAGTACATACAAGTAAGTACCTACCAGAAAACAATACTCAATATTGCATTTTTATCTCTATTTGAGTGTCAAATTAATTCGTGGTCAAACAATAGCAAACGTAGCGACCTTATGCGCATCAACAGGTCGCTGCATTTTCGGTCATTTCACCGTTACAGCCGCGAGTCGACGAGTATGGCGAGAGATGACCCAGTATTTTGGGCTTTCTTTCTTTGTGTTTGCAATACCAGCACAGCATGATGTCTATAGTGTGGGCGTGCATGGTTCGATGTCAATAAGTTTCTATCAATTAGTTTGAACCATATTTTTACAATGTATCATTTTAAATGCAAAAACTATTTCGAAGAATAGGCTTCTGACCCAAATTAAATTTTGATTTTGTATATAGCATTTGTTTGACGGTTTAGAACCAAGCAACATCACCGGGAAAACGCTGTAAAACATTTACTATAGAAAAAAATGAAGTCATTGCAATGTAAAATAGACGAAATTAGTTTCTTAAAATGGTCTTTATGTAATGGTGTTTATGGGCGGTGGTAATTACTTCCCATAGATAACCAGCATGCTCAGTTGCCACTCATAAAAAAAAATATTATTCAATAAAAACAGGAGGTATTTTTTCTAGGACTATATGTAGTAGGTCTAGACCTATTGTAGCCAGTCGGTGGCTTAGTGGATTAGGGTGCTTTTTGCGTCGAGTGTTAAAAATGGGTTATTTCCACCTGTTACCACCAATTTGTTACCACTGGTAACAGCTGGGAATTGTTTTCTTATCTTTTACCAGTAGTAACTAATGGGAATAAAAATTCCCAACCGTCACTACTAACTACTGGGATTTTTTTTCCCAGTAGTTATAACCAAATATTTTAGTGGTAACAAATGGGAAAAATATTCCCAGTTGTTACCACCGGTTACTTTAGTGGTAAAATATGAGAAAAATATTCCCAGCTGTTACCAGTGGTAACAAGTTGGTGGTAACAGGTGGGAATAACCCTTAAAAACTTTATACATATACAAAAGTAAGTAAGTACGACGACATTAAAAATGCACTTCTGTATGGGGAATTGGGGACAAAGAACCTGTTACATAGCATACGGAACCCTTAAATTGAGCTAACCTACCATACAAGTAACTTGATAACTACCTCAATGGCCACATCCGCTGTTTTGTATTTATCGAACCCGCATTACGTAACCTATCGAATAAATATCAACCCAATTACCACAACATAAGACCAAATTCCGTATACCGGTAAGTTAATAATAGTAGCCGAAATGCTGATAAAGAACGACGGCGGAAGTATCGGATTCTTATTGAACTTGTATTTATTAGAATTTGCTCACGACTTCGCATAGAGCTCGATTATAAATAAACTAGCGACTCGCCCTCGCTTCGCTTCGGTATTAAGTATGTGAGTTTTCTGTAACGGCCGTACAGTCAAGGTCACCAATATGTATACACCACAAAGTCACAAAAATATGTACATGCACCTTATTACTATGGCTATAAGGTCGCTATGTGTATATATTTTTGCAACTTTGTGCGGATATTATTTTTAACCTTGACTGTACATAATCCAGAATTTATTATACATACCACATCTTCCTCATGAATCACTCTATCTACTCGTATTGATTAAAACCGCATTAAAATCCGTTGCGTAGTTTGAAAGATGCGTACATACAGAGGGACAAACGGCAGGAAGCGACTTTGTTTTAGTGTCTAAAACACAGTCCAAAATTTAGACTATTGTAAAGATAATAATAATATCTGGGGACAATCTCACACAAATTGATCTAGTCCCAGACTAAGCTCGAAGCTTTTACGGTGGGCCTTATGAGTAGCTAATGACTTTAATGCTTCACCATCTTCATCATGTTAGAACTGCTGTACTAACAGTCTCATATCTCACTTGATGCTGCAACCAGCTGTTGTAAACAGCACCAGCCTTAAATAAACCAATAAATTATGGGCTGTACTGTACGATGCATTTTTTAACTATTAAGGAAAAAGAACTTGCTTGGATGGTAGTCATTTAACACTTGCCGTTTAGGTAAGCGATGTTAACTTTCAAATAATAAAACGTAATTATAATCTTACCCAATAGTTGCTAAAACCCTCAAGTAATAATATTCAAATGCACATAATCCCCGTCTTTCCCAACAACTATTGGATTAGTAAAATTAATAAATTGCAAACATTTCGCAAAGGCCGTCAGATTATACATTAGAACAAATGAAAAGAATAAGGCAACATCTCTGTTATTGAATACAATCTCTTTATCAATGTTACATACACTAGTATCTGGCGTGGATTCACTCGTACATTTGTGCGAGTATTTTACAGTGAGTTTTGTTTTGGATGTTTTCTTTTTGTATTTAAGGATGTATTTCTCTATATACTTAGTATATTTCTTGTTACCTAGTATGTACCTAAACGCCTAGTTTGGGACTAGATCAATTTGTATGAGATTGTCTACTTGGTCAAAGCCCTCCCGTCTAGCTCTTAATTTTACTCTGGGCAGTGCGCGTTCCCTTCAATATATAAATAGATATCTGAGGGGCCGTGAGGGTCCGTGGTTAGTTAAATGAAATTATACAAAATGTTTCTATACTGATTGAAGCGCACCCGACTTTTTCGTATCACGTCATCTACCAGTGACGCGATTGAGTTCAAAACGAATCAAATAGAAACGCTAGTTAGCGTAATGCAGCTTGGCAAGGGCCTCAGATATCTATTTATATATTGACGGGAACGTGCACTGCCCAGAGTAAAATTAAGAGCCAGACGGGAGGTCTTTGCCCAGGAAGACATAAAACGGGATAATGGAAAGGAAAAATATAACGACATATTTAATGCTCCTTCCGCTACAAAAAACCACAAAATATTCTCGATATAAAAAATATCCTGTTCATTATCAAAAATGCCATTCTATATTAACGGATAATACGTATAACAACAATAGCTTCATTCTGGTACTTTTGTATACTGTGGGACAAGCTGTATCAATTTACGAAAACAAATTGATCAATGTATGAGTTCGTCAGTGGACTGGTATATTTGAGGTTCTATGAACAAACAGATATACAAATATGGTTATTATTACATAGTGCAGATTAAAACTAATTACGGTAAAGTTACATCTCCATCTCGATCACTTTGCGCGAGTTGCTCAATTTATACGATTGCTGTGATATACAATGATACGCGACCTGGTTCCTTTTGCATTTATTAATGGATATTGGATTGCTAACTTGCTGCTTGTAAGATTACAGTTAAAACATTGGACTGGGCGGCTACGGGATTTACGCGTTGGTTCACTAAAATCGCGTGGCTGTCAAAAAAAATCCATACAAATTTAGTTCCGGGCGATAACGTTTCTCACCCCCCTAAATCAAGCCCGATTTAAACGATTTTTGAATATTTTAGTTATTATAATGAACTAGGTCTGTACGTTTCTGTATTTTGTTTTTTAAAATTTGTTTCATTCTTAGAAATATTTTTTTTGGAAATGAAAACGTACAGACATAGTTTTTCATGGTATCTACAACATACCTATCCAAAAATCGTAGAAAACTGACTAGGTTAAAGAAACGTTATCGCATTTTGTATGGACATTTTTAGCTTCACAATCGTCTAAGAGAATCACATCCCAGAACAGAAAATACATGATTTTTCTATTACGTGTCCGTCAGTCTGTAAGTAAAATCATGGAAGAGTTTTATTATCTATATTATCTATATAATATAAGTATATAAAAGGCTAAACTGACTGACTGATGTATCAACGCACAGCCGAAACTACTGTACCTACCTAGAAACTTGAAATTTGGTACAGGGGTTCCTTTCATGATGTAAGTGAGCACTAAGAAAGGATTTTACGAAAATCGACCCCCAACGGGACGAAATGGGGGGAGTAGCGGGAAACTAATTCTACGCGTACGAAGTCGCGGGCGTCCTCTAGTATTATATAATTATAAAGATAGACTGTTATAAATAAGTACTGATATTACTTCAAACGTAAACGAAAAGTTGAAATCATCGTAGGTCTCCAAAATTTCAATTTACTAACGAAATGTCCCAAATTCCCAGACGCTGGCTTAATTAGATTGTAGCGGCATTTCGACGTTGCTCAGAATTAGAAATTCAGTTTGAACATGATTACAGGACGTTATTTTAAACTGTAAGATAAACTCTATTATAAATATTATGGATTATAGTGTCGACAAAGTGAGAACGTGCTGTTTTGTCTTCAAAGAGAAAAACATAATAAAGTTAATGTGATTAAATATAACCGTCATATAATGTCTACACGGACCCCCTTACTAATAAACGTTGAATAACGGTGGTATAGCTATACAATGTCCTTATCTGTCAAATCCAAATGTGACAATAACAGATAAGGACATAACATTGTATAGCTATACCACCGTTACTCAACGTTTATTAGTAACGGGGGTAACGTTTTTCATATCTATACTAATATTATAAAGAGGAAAAGTTTGTGAGGTACCTACTACTGAACCGATTTAAAAAAAAAAAACCAATAGAAAGCCACGTTATTTGTAAGTGTCATAGGCATATATTAACCCAAAAAATGTTTATTGCCTAAAGAAGTGAGCACGGGAACAGCTAGTCTTCTATATATAATTCTTAGTTCTTGGAAAGATCGATGAATTAAAAGGTCTAGTTTTTAACACATTGAGTTCATATTTAAAGGGAGAAACTGACTGCCTGATCGATCAACGCACAGCCGAAACCACCGGACCAAGGGACGTGAAATTTCGAGGGAATTTCGCTTGTATATCCTTGGGGTCCATCACGAAGGGATTTTTGGAAATTCATCACCTAAGTGGTTAAAATAGGGGGAGTAGCGGGAAACTAAGGGTCTCCCCAGACCTATCGACGCGGAATCGGCTTGAAAAGCTTTGACATCCATGCGATAAGAGACAAAATGACTTCGCTTCGTTCGTAACGCCGAATCGAGCCGAGCCGAGCCGAACGAAGCCTTTTTCACTCTTACTGTACGGACATAAACCTTTTTCTTACCAGCTCAAGCCGATTCCGCGTCGATAGGTCTGGGAAGACCCTAACTCTACGCGTTCAAAGTCGGGGGCGTCTTCTAGTAGGTTATAAACAGGCTGATCATGTTTAATTAAATATTGTTAACGTTGAAGAAATTGTTCAATTTGATAATTAAATTGATTAAATCTCTGCTAAATCTTTGATCACTTTACATAACAAAACGATCATCTGATTACAAAGCATAGTGAAGTATTGCACGCTGTTACGGACTGTGTTGTCATCGAATTCAATGGGTCCGTTACAAAAACTATGTTTTACGTAACTTGGACACGATCACTATTACTATAATCGATTGTTGATACCGACCGGCCGATAACGAACGAGATGATTGACAATGTCGTAACGTATCGCTTATCTTGAGAATACGCACCTGCTCGCTAGAAGTTAAGTATATCTAAATTGTAATGCATATCGTTATTTTCATTAAAATAATTGACAAACAGAAACTAGTGCCGATATTTAGACAAGTATAGGAGTGGTATATTAGGGGTAGATATAGAGATGAGTAAAACATGTGACGAACGTTATCTTATACATATATAACTACATATACTTACTTACAATAAATGTTCTAACACTTTCTATATTTCAGGACTATACATGGTGTTCACAAATGTCCCACGTACAGTGTTCATAAACGTACCACGTACATGGTGTTCTAAAGTTACGCAAGTGACGCAATCTTAATAACATTGGATTTTAATTAATGCGCGTGCGCGGTGAAAGCGTATGAAAACAATCGCGAGCAGTATGGGGTGTTCCTTATAAAGATAGTTTATCTGGCTTTGATAATTAATAATCATAGTACCAAGCACTACCAAGTAATGAATATTGTGTTAATTTAGTATGGAAATCAAGGAGCGTGATACGTTGGCTTTGTAGGTAGTACAACCTGCCTATTTATTTTATTTATTTATATAGGTCATTTATAACTTAACAGTGCCAGAGAGTGAGGCGCGTATTGTGAAGTTTATGAGTTTATCCCGGCAAGGGTAAACTTTTTGTGAGGAACAAGAGGAATATTTACACAAGTTCCTGTTTCTTTAAGCCTGTAAATTTAGTATAAAGTTTGGTGTCATTTATTTATTTAATTTAGATTGCACATAAACGAGTACAAATGGCTGGCTTAATCAATGGCATTCTCTACCAGTATTATAAGGTCGTATATGAGAGTTCCCTTTCTGCCAACAAACTGCAGCGCAGCGAGCCGAACGTTTATCCACGTTGAAAGACTCAACTATAATAGGTTGTGTTGATAAAACAGCTATCACTTTCTGACCAGTGGCACGTTTCACGAAGCTACAAGTTACAAATTACAAGCGGAACTCTCTTTCTAGCAAATAGAGTTATAAAGAGACTCCCGGTTGTAATTTGTAATTTGTAGCTTCGTGAAACGTGCCTCTGTTGTTAGTCCGAGAAGGAAGAATGCTTTATTTACCACGACAAGGCTACCAGCGGCCCGTTTAATGAAGCTACAAGTTACAAATTACAAGCGGAACTCTCTTTCTAGCATAAGGAGTTACAAAGAGACTTCCGCTTGTAATTTGTAACTTGTAGCTTCGTGAAACGGGCTTTAGGGGGCGGCGGTTTGGCAGATGCTAAACTTGTTGTGCAAAAGTATCGTTGACTACATCTGCATATTTTCCAAGATTGTTAACGCTTTTTTTATTGAGGTACAATTAGATACCTATTTAAACACAATCTCGCGTGACTGAAAGCAATGTAATGATACGGTCTATGATGGATCATGGTTGTCGAGGAAATGTCTCGACTTCCTGAGTATAGGATATCAGAAAACAAGATCATACTGTATAAGTAGTGGTTTAATTTCGAAGCACAGGTTACAAACTTACATACAAATTGTGTTTATGTATTTTTACCATTGTGTGTATGCATCTATGCATACCTAAGGTACCTACAAAATATTATAAATATGTGAAACTTTTTATGGATGTAGGGATATTTGATTTAATTACGCCTAAGCAGCTGAACCGATTTGGTTTAAATTTGGCACACAGTAGAACTTTATCCTATTTTGACAAAGAATAATTTTTATCCCGGAAAATGTGATAGTTCCTGAGGGAACAGCGATAAATTTCTACGCGGCCGCAGGCGCGGGTAAAAGCAAGTTCATCATTAATCACTAATTAAACAAAGTCCCCCACAGCGTCTGTCTGTATGTATGTTCTGGATGATCTCAAAAACGGCTTAAACCGGCCATAAGTACACGTTACGGTTACCGGAGAGGTCTACCTGTGTAGGCGACCGGAGCAAAACCAAAAACCAATTATTTCGAGTGACACCGTACGGTGAACCTGTGCGTGTGTGCCGTGTCCTCCGGTCGCCTGCGCAGGTAACCTCTCCGGGTGGACCGTAACGTGGATGGCCTGCTTTAAGGGGTTTTCAAACGGTTTTCACCATCAGTTAGATATTTTTTCACGGAAGTTATTTGTGTATTATAAAATCTGATTTTTGTACGGGTGTTACAGAAAACTCTCATAAACCGGAGCAAAGCGAGGGCGGGTCGCTAGTCATATAATAATTTAATTCGATACTTAACGTCAACTCGACCGTTGAAACGATCGGTGAGTCCGGTTCGGACGCCTTATCTTTCATGGCGTCTGAAAAGAATTCGGCGTCCACTTTAACACATAACATGCTAAATGCTATATGGAAACACCGGTCAGTGGTAAACAGGTCATTGCGTTCAATGCCCGTTAAAATTTGAGTACAACATAATAGTATTGTGTGCGAATTAGAGTTTTTTTTCACATTTTATAATTTATGTTCTGTTTTTAAATTATTTTGCGGGTGTTACCTTTCGTGGTTTCACCTGATGGTTCCAACGTAAGACCAGAGCAGACTTTAATGTTAGCATTACGCCTGTGTTGGGACCATTTCGTGGCTACATTCTTCTTGTGCGTATTTGTCCATTGTTTTGTCACGAATATAAATGTTTGTTTCTTTCTTTTATAACTACTTATACGATTTTAAAACCGCAACGTTTTGCGACCCTTCTTTCAGGGCTTGCAATGGTCCAATCAATTTCCATAAAACCTAGTTAAGAACCACTTCGATTAATTCTACTATTAAATGAAAAAAAAACCTACAGTAGGTATCTGCCTATTTGTGGCACTGGAATACCACAGGTTAAGGGGTCAACGTATAACACCTCTGTTTTTTAATTCTGGGGTTAAAAATACGATCAAATCTTGTTAACATGGCGATCTAGATTACAATTGCAAACGTCTCAACTCGCAACAGTGTCTCGGCATTTGTTTACGTAACAGCTAGGAAGCGGACCGGTTGCAAGCCTCGTACAGTGCAGATGCAATGCAAAGATCAACTTCTTCTCAGATGTGGACGTAGGCAGAAAATGGGTGAGCCTCAGAGAGGCGGTCGGTGCTGGTGGTTGTACTATTTTTATTCTGTGCCGGTAGTAACTTGGCTTTAGAACCGTAAACCGAATTTGCGTGAACTTAAAGATGATACAAATTTTCGAATTTTGCCTCTGGAAATTAATAATAAAATGATGTTTGGGCTATAATTGGGCATGGTAGTAGATATCAGAAATATAACAACTTTGAATGTAATAATAGTGCATCCTAAAAGTCTTCAATAGCACGGCTTGTCATCCACACGATTTTTTTATACATCTGACAATAGGAGCAATATCGTTTCATTTTTAATCCAAAACTTACCTCAGAACAAAGTTTTGTAGTCCGTAACGAAACTTTTCGGTAATGACCGTGGCCATACATTGAAATGCTGAAAATTCCCGCGCCTGCAAATATTATTTTACAAAATTTGCTAAATACTTATAAAGCCGAACGTAAAACCTTCCTAAATGAAGCAAAATTAATGCCACTTTAATCCAGTTTTGCAAATAAACCTAACTCCTTCTAATTATCTATAATCTAGCTCAAATTACAAGCCATACAACACCAAAAGTAAGCGTAATCACAGTACGATTTAGGCAGAATCAGCATCAAATTAACCGTCCTATCTCCTTCACAATAGTCTATGCCGCCCGCTCATACCGCATTGACACGACTCGCAGTCTCGCTCCAACTATGGAAGCGGCCGCACGCCCCTGCGCCCCTCGCCGCCTCGAATTGTTTACGTGAAGTGTTAAGTGTTTGTGCTGTGAAACATGGCGAACCTGACCCTGCGATACCTTGATGAGCTATCGTATGTCTTAAACTCTCGAAGGCATCTCGCTTACCAGCCGAAGGCCTCTTCTGTCGGTGACCTTCTGAGTCCTGAAGAAGATCGTCATCCGTCACAGGTAACTAGGGAATGAGGGACATGTTAGCATCTCTTGTGGACTAGGGGAAACGTATAGGGGCATAAGGGTGGTTTATAAGGACCCTTTAGTTAGACCCTGTGGCATTAAATAATATTTTCGACACTATACACAATGATCACGCTCCAATCTAGGACGAAGTCGGTATTAAGATTATAATTTATTTGTTTTATTGTAATTAACATAACATGGACATGTCCGGAAAAAATAATTGATAAGGCGGTTTGCCTAGTTGGGAGTGCTTAGGTACAAAGGAGAAGCTAAAGTTCTAGGGTTCGATCAACTTCGATCCTGGGTAAGACCAAGTTCCGAAGTCTTGGATGTTGGTTTATCTAAGTAGGTATACCTATAAACTTGTTTATTGCTGTCTAATAAAGCAAGCAAACGCCTAAAGGACAATTCCTCTGATATTTAGTTACAAAGTTCGTCCCTTGCACGATTTAAACCCCAAGCTCCCCGATAAGGCAATCATTTCAAGAGATAGGTAGGTAGATAGAACCTTTCGCGTTTTTGTATAAGGGTCATGAGCTGAACTTGGTCTGAGATCTTATTTCGCTCCTCCGTCCACTAGGATCCATTGACAGGATCCATTAATGGGGTCAAGTGGACTTTTTGTACATTAAAATCAATTAATGGAGTCGAGTGGGATTTAATGTACACTTAAATCCATTTGGATTCATTTACACTTTTTAAGACGCTGGGATCCATCAATGGATTTAAATACATGATGAAGTCTACAAAGATCCATTAATATTAAAATTGAACTTTTTATATACCGGGATCCATCAATGGATGCTAAATGTCCACGAGTATCCATCAATTGATGGAATCAAGTGTAATTTTAAAGTTTAATAAAATCCACTAATGGATCGAAGTTTAATTAAGAGTGCAATAGAATCCATTGATGGATTCCAGAGTATTAAAAAGTGTAAACGAATCCAAATGGATTTAAGTGTACAATAAAGTCCACTCTACTCCATTAATGGATTTGAATGTACAAAAAAGTACACTTGACCCCTTTAATGGATCCTATCAATGGATCCTAGTGGACGGAGTGTATTTCCGAGCCTAAGAGATTTAATATTATAGGTAATAGAGTGGGCATCGGAGACATTTTCATAGAAAAACTTTGATCATAAGCATCATGAATGCCATCTATGACGGGCGTGTCAAAGTAGACTAAACGACGTACGACTTGTTACCTCGAGGTAACAAGTTTTGCATCACATTTTTGTTCGCTATGCCCCGTCTATTACTACTATACATTTAATGTCTTTGTTCCCAGCTTATCACAGCTATCACACTTGGGAGCGTTTCATTTCAATACATGTTTACGATTTTCGTAATACGCATTAAGTGAACAATGCGTACTAACAAATGAAGAATTTAATAACGAGTTTCATCGACAGGAAGTTATTATCGTTTAAAGCGATCTAAAAGCCCTTGCGCAGTAGTTTCAGTTCCACAAAATCCTTCCGCTACTGCGAAAATGTTTGCAGTAAACACAATGTAGTTATTTAATTATTTTAATTACCTGCATACTTTGCGATGGAGATGAATGCATTTTTGCTGCGGATTATAATTTAGGATAACTAAACGGAAATTTAGATCAAATCTCAAAACCCGTCAAACCCATGTGACAGGCATGACGTAAAAAGTTTTAAACATTAATAGAGAAAGTTTTTGACCTTGACAGCCTTTTTTCATCGTAAGGTTGGATAGGAAAGAAAATTATTAATGCTAACGCTGTACATGCAGGCACCATGCAGCCTGGGGCCCTAATATGGCTGCATTTATCGCGTGACAAAGTTTGGATATGGCATCCGTCACCTTCCTTCTGTCTGAAACGTAAATAAGCACGAGAGTGACGGATACTTTATCCACATTTGACACGCGATATAGACGCAGCCATAGGCTCGCAGGGGCTCTATTCTACTCTTTGATACCATATTGCATAAGACGATTAAAAAAAAACTCTTCGGTGTATGTGCGCCGGCCCCAAGGTATAAAAGGTGTAAAAGTATAAAATAGAGCGAACGCCGCTCGGGTTAAAATCGAGCTTCCGAAGGATGAGAGCATATCGATTTTAAGTACAGCAAAAGAAGTCGAAGAACCCTGTAATATCTAGACGTTATAGACATCGTTAGAGCTGGTTTCAAGGACGCGGTTACATGAAGTTAACTAGTATAGCTCGTTTAAATCTACATAGGGTAGTTTAGTTAGCCTTAGTAGAAGATTACTTTGGTACTTACAAAGTTAATAAAAATACAAACAAATACTAAGATTACTTAGGTATCATATTTTAATTCACAAGCATAAAGCACAACTACAACGTACCTATGATGTCATTGGACAGACAAGACTTATTGGAAATGGTCAATTCCATAGGTACGTTAACTGTCACTTTACAAGTCTAGCTCTGTCCTTTTCTTTCATACTTATGCTTAAGTAAAGGAAAGCGTTAACTTTAACTGACAGATATTTTTATCTGGGGATTATAATTGGCCACGTGACGTAAGTGTTATTATTAAACTAGCTTTTGCATGATATTCCGTCCGTTTAAAACTGTTTATCGCGATTAGGAAATGCAATTTAATCGGTTATTAACCTTTTTTGTATGAAAATAACCGGTTAAAACCGGTTATAACCGGTTATTTGCATTCCCTAATCGCGATCCTTCTGGAACTGTCAAATTATCCGGAATAAAAAGCATCCTATGTCCGTCTCCGGACTATTAAACTATTTCTGTGCCAAATTTTACGTTGATCGATTGAGGCGTCGAACCGTGATAACGGAACAAACAAACACTTTCCCATTTATTCGTAAGTAAAGCAAGGAAGTAAGGTTTGTGCAGCAGTTAACTTTTCGTTCGAAGTGCCTTAATTGAATGCTGCAGTGACCTTTACGAAACGTTAATTGAATTATCTCCGCTTATGTAATTAATTGGATTACGTTAATTCTAATTTTAAATAGCACCGTCTGACTTCCTAGCTTATTAAATAAAATAAGCCGGCAAAATATGGTGGAGTTGAACGAAATTATGGGCCCGGGCTTCGACTAGGTAAAACCATTTTTGCCTTTGACATGTTATCGTATTGTGAACGTTAAAATCAATACCATAACATAACAAATAACATGTCAAAGGCGATATGGTTTTACCGAGTAGAATAGAAACCCTGGTATAGCCAGCGGTGTCCAATCAATTCAACAATATTTCACAAATTCATTTGTGCTCATTCATTTCACAAACATATCATTTTGAAAGACACTTTTTTTCCGAAACTATAAATACCTATTTCAGAATTTATTTCACGACCGTCTTGTAGAACCCTATAGGTTAGGTTAGGATGGTCAGTTTTTGTTTACACTATCCGTGTCACAGAAAGCCAATGATTCGTTTTGACGAAACGTTTTCCCGTGAAGACGCTGTCATTGTGGTGTGAATGTTTATTGGTGGGTCAAAACTGGGCGAGATGAGCTTGATGCCTTCCATCAAGACCTTAGGACTGGTAGGAGAATGCCCAGCAATGGGACTTTACAGGCTGTTCAACAAACATTAATAATAATAAATATAAGAGAGGTCAAATTTATTTACATGTATAGGTACATGTAAATAAACAGTTAACTGAAAGGAACCGTTATAATTAACGGAATGCGCAATAAATTTAATATGGAAATGAAATTGACACCTTCGCTTCCGCGCCATTTGCTGGCTACTGCTAATTAAGGAACCTTGTCGCTGCACATGTTAAAACAGTTTTATAATTACAAACACGACAGTAAGTGTAGCATGCAACAGCGCAGTGCCTAGTTTAACTACTGTGGGCAAATAATGCTACAATTTAACACTTACCACTCTAAAATTGCGAATCAAACATTCCATACCTATACTTAAGTGTAAGTAGTGATGACTAATGACCATTTAGATTATTTGAACAATCTTCGTGCGTGTGTATTGTACAATTTTAACGGTGGTTTTTAGTGTAAACGCACCCAAAAAAAATGTATGGCCGCATAAGGTCCCGTTCGGTATCCCATCATCTATCGAATTTCACTACATCGATTGTTTAATTTCATAGAATTTAATTTCATCTTACACTATTTTCTGCTGAAACTATGGTGTTTTCAGAATATGTGAAACATTAATTACGTAAGTTAGTTAGGTTAGACTTGTGACTACCAAAAAAAAATCCTCAAGCGGCGAGAAATGCCAATGAAATTAAAATTATGCGTAATGATTCGTTCGATGAAATGTGTTTCTATAAAGTAATAAGTAGGGTATCCGTCCCGTTCGCTAAATGTCCCTTCGTCACTTTTTGAAGAGAAATTTTGTGAATGGGAATGGGAAGGGAAATGGCCGTACTTTGTAAGGACAAATTTTCTTACACACTAGATTTGTTAAACCGTCATCACTGATCAAGATCATCACTATACAGAACTCCAAATCTATTTCGAATGCAGTTCGAGTGCCCCGGCACTACGAAACGTGCTCGTAGGCTGGTAGTTGTTATTTTTGTTATAAATGGCATGGTTTGCCTTGCGACACTTGATTCACACGTGCGGGTGCATTTTCTTGATATAATCAAGCCTATACGTGACCATAACGACTGTGCTATATAGACAGATGGACAGACAAAACATGGCGTAACTATAAAAGTTCCTGATCTGATTTCGGGATAACGGGATCCTAAATCGCGAAGATCTAAATATAGATATCCTATCTTGTAAATGAGTCATGTCATGTAGCATGTCTTTGTGACTACTAAATTGTACTTATCGTCCTTTGTATAGTTTAAAGTTCATCATGACTAGGCACGAAAGTGCTCAACATATTTATTAGGAAGTTGAGGACGCTCACAACTTTGTTCGCGTAGAATTAGTTTCTGGCTTCTCCCCCTATCCCGTACCAGTCGGGAGTGGATTTTCGAGAAATTCGTTGTTAGTGTACAGTGGTAGGGAACCTAACGAATATTCCCTCCAAATTTCGAGTCCCTAGGTTCAGCGGTATAGGCTGTCAGTCAGCCAGTTAGTCTCGTAAAGAAGATAGATATTGTGGTTTTGTTAGATACATGGGTTTTGTTGTTCCCATTTTATGGGAAGTGCATAAGGTTGAGGTTACCCTAAAGTTTTTGCTGTGACTCTAGGGGTTTTTTGGTGTGCGTGATACGGCACAAGATACTTGCCTTAATTGTAATCCTACAAGAATGTTTCGGCTGCGGACGGAGTAGCAATTCTGTCACGGTAAAATTCATCGGCTACCAGCCGTGGTGTCATATCACGAGGATTTTCATTTACGTCTGTGGGCGGAGTGTCCGTGAACGTGTTAAAAATTACATTATATACTTTTGTACTTGTTCCGTAAAATGTAATATCAGCTGCAGCAATAGCCCACCGAGTCCGGCAACGCTCGGTAAGTGAACTCGCGACCACTGGACCGCGTCCGCTCCGCGCGGCCATCCGAGCCCGGTGGGATCGGCTATGTACCAGTTTTTATCCTCCGATTTAATGTGGGGTTTAAATCATCGTGGAACATTCGACATGTTTATCGACCGTGCACAGTGAGGCCTTAGAGGCCACCGAGCCCGCATTCGTATGTTTTGCTCGACGATAATAAGAGTAACATTGATCCGATCTTGACGAGATTGAGGCTGCATTTCACCAAACTTGAATAAGACTTACTCCGAGATTAGTCTATACAAATTCGGCGTTTAATCTAGGTATAACCTTATTCCAGTTTGGTGAAATGCGGCCTAAGTAATAAAGTAGCCGAGGCAAATACATTATTAAAGTCTAGAAACTTGACTTGATTTATTGTACAATCTCATTATTACAGTGTACATACTTGAGCCTGAATATGAGCAGGGTCGACCAAGGGGTAAAGTTAGGGGGATAGGAAATGTGAGTTCTTTGTTCGGGAGAACCAGGGACTTGTACAGAATATAATTTGATTAAAGCACGATCTCTCGTAAGTTTAGTCTTTTCTGAATAACTAATTAACTTAATAAATAATTAATTGTTAATTAATTTATGTTGGTGGTAGCTACAGGATGGTCACAGCTGGGATCGTTGGCCTACTTCGAAGTATGAACTTCGGAAACTTTATCCCTCTTTTTTTTTGTTATCAAGAGAAAGGCAATATAGGGTCCCATGTTGGGCGCCCATTTCACGCCCCAATTTCTTTCATTTTCCCTTTTTTCTTTAGATACCTCTTTATTTTCTTGACACGATTCTATCATCAACGCATTTTTCAAATCATCAATATTTTTTTTACATGAATTGTTAATTGTCTTTTTTTTAGGTTCAGTTGTCTTTCTGACCCAAAAAAGGTTATTGCGATTTGCAACTACGGAAATCATGCAATAATATTGTTCATTATTTGCTTATTAGCGCTAGTGATAAGTGCACATATACACCTACTAAACTATTATATTTGTATAAATATTAACCTCAATCAGAAAAACCTACGTTCAAAGTCCGTCCGGTCCATTCACAGTCGAGTTGTTTATAAATTTAGTTGTTTACAAGTTATTATTAACGTGGATCTTGTTTTACGAAATAACATTACAAATTATAATAAACATGTTTTCACCGCCGTTTACAAAAGGACAGTTTACCGCTGTCACTAAAAAATAAAATCCTATTAACACACTCTTATATTATAACTAACAAACTAGCAAACAAATACATCAAATCAAATCTGGGAGTTTATTTATTTCAATTCAATTTTAACCTCCTTCTGATTGTCGGATTGACTTAAAATATGGCATACTTATGCAATTCCGGACAATACAATAAAATGGTACCGAGTCGCCCAGAAGACGTTTTTATAAGTTTTTTTTTGTAAGTAAGTAAATAAGTTTTTTTAATCGTGCAATATTTGCAATGTTTGCATGTATGTCAGTTTAGTTCAAATCTAGCAAGTCAATTTTGTACCAGTTACCGTTTATGAAATGGGCTGAAATTTGGACCACATATGTAAGCCTGATGCAATATCATGGTATCTAAGATTAGGTCTCATGATATAGATATTCGGAAGGTGGCTGGAACTCCGCTATACCTACTCAAAGTAGACCCTCATTAGTTTGGGCTTGATAAGCAGATATAACTTAGCAAAATACGGTACAGTCGACAGCAAAAGCTTCTCCCAGAAATATTTTTTGTCAGAAACTTATTAGAAAAATAACCCGCTGGGTCGTTTGCCTCATCTATCATAAAAAACTCTTCTCTTCAATATTCAATTGTATTTGTGCCCTGAATATCCGTAGGATAAAGAAAATAAACATATCCGTGAAATACAAATAAGCGTCTCGGATATTAAAACGTGAGTAAGCCGTAGGTGTTTGAGATTTATTTAATTATCAATTTAGATGCTGTTGTGGCTATTTTTTTATGTAATTAACTTTGATTAACTACGATCAAGTAATGAACATTTATTGGCTGTAGATTTAAAAGTAATTATGTAATAATAATATCCATTGAATTGTTTTGCTTAAGTATCAAACATTGTTATTGTGGTAAAAACGGACGTTGCCAGGTAAATATGTTGAAATTGTCAACCGAATTGCAACATAATTATGTTTCAAGATTACGCGTAAATATAACAGTCAAACAATGTATTCAGCGTGTAGGTAAATCAATGAATTGATGCTTAACTTAACTTAACAACTAAATAATAAAAGTTTCTATCAAAAATTACTTTTTGAGATGCGCTTTTATTGCCGACTGTACCTTTATTTGCTCAGTCATCATCTGCTTATCGAGAACAAAGTAACAACTCCCGATTCGGTGGGTCTACGTTAATTAGATACAGCTATCCTGGCGCCACCTTCCGACACCATCCAAGCCGCGCATGCATTCTCAATTAGGCAGCCTTATACGTTCGAGAAGCTATGCTGCCAAATTGAATACACGCGCTAAAATGTGTTTTGTTCGCTTTGACGGGACTACTTAAACTCGACGCTTGGACATTCACTCCTGCGTTCGCTCAGCTTTGCTTTTGAAAGAATCACTACCCAGATCAGATACCATAATATTGCATTGTCATCGGGTACATATGTACATGTGTATCCCAGATTTCATTTCATTACGATACCGGGAACTGGTTCAGAATTGACTTGCAAGATTTGACCCAAACACAAATATGCCAAGTTAAATAAATTGTAAAAAAATCATTTTAGGAACAAGCTTTTGTTGCAGACTGTACTTTTTTTTTGCAATATTTTTATCTGCTTAATAAGACCGAACTAAATAGTCCCAACACGGTGGGTCTACGTCAATTATAGCGGAGATCCTGTCGCATCAGCTCTTAGATACCCTATTATTGCATTGTCATCGGGTTTACATATGTGGTCCATTTCAGCCCATTCCGTTGAAGGGAAGTGGGTCAAATTTAACTTGCAAGATTTGACCCTAACATACATACATACATTGTAAGTAAAATAAAAGCTTGTAAAAAGGGGGATCACTAAAATAGAATAATGCGATCTCTCGGTACGTTTAATAACTATATTTAAAACGCAACATTAAATCACATCCTTTAGAAGATTTATTACTAACAACACACAATAGTTCAAAGTAAAATGAACACTATTTTTTACCGGCGTGAGGTTCTATTTGTAGTTTCATACCGATGAATGACAGGAAGCTGGGGACAGGGGACAGATACAGGATGATGTCAATTGTATCAATGTACTTGGTTTTGCCCTTGTCGAGATAATCTCTATGTACGTAGTATCGACCGAAGTCCCCTCATTGTACTTTTAACGCTGTACGTTATAGTCTGTATCTATCGAATCGATTTTGGTTGAGAGTGTTTTAGTATCTACGCTACCTATCCAATTTAGTGCGATTGTGACTTGGTGTATAGTAATAAAAACTTCGAAAGCTCATGGCTCATTCACTTTACAGTTATTACAAGATAGATAGAAGAGCAAGGCTCGTCTGACCTTGAACTTTGATATCGGGATTAGAGAACATTAACTTGAGTTTTAGTACAGTTCGAATAGAAATAATCTCTGGTGTTGAATATAGGATTGAATGAAATGATTATGAATGCGAAAGTGAATGTACTTAGGCATGTTTTTTTTCACGATTTATTTACTCAAAGAGATAGACTTAGTGAGATTAACCTTAGTGTTTATTGGAAAGTATATAAGAGACTATTTGATTCACGATTTCAGAAGTTGATTTCCATTCCTAGTAAATATTTTGCCAAGTTTGTGTGCGTTGTTATTTTTTGTATAAGACAACCTAAACGTCAGAATAATAAAAAAAATAACAAAATACATTAACTTGTCATAGAAAACATATTTAATATTTCTTATTTAATGTAAATAATTTTCCTGTAACTTAAAATGTGTTTTGAATGTTACCTATACTTAAACTTATACCGAATAGATATTTTCCTTTTCAAAATAATAAGGCTTCTGTATATAATGTTATAGGTATATACAGTAGCAGCTTAAAAGACATACTTACAATGATAATGATCATAAAAACCACCGTAAACTCGTACCATGAAATCAGTTAAATGATGACAACCATGGCCTTCGCTTTTGTGCGATGACATTGGACATTGACGATTGTAACAAAATTCGTTTTAAATTTCAGTACCTAAAGCGCGTTGAATAAATTCCTAAACTATTATTATTGTTTCATTCCTAGAAAATGTTTGGCTAGTTTTTTTTGCATGTTAATCTTAATTATATAAAAGAAGAAACTGACTGACATATCAACGCACAGCCCAAACCGCTCGGTCTAGAGATTCCAAATTTGACACGTAGGTTCCTTATGAGGTCTAGGGGTGCACTAAGAAAGGATTTTTGAAATTCGTTCCATAAAGGGTTAAAATAGGGGGGAGTAGCGGGAAACTAATTCTACGCGTACAAAGTCGCGGGCGTCTTCTAGTTAAATATAAGTTATATGGTTTTAAAAAGACCATATATTTTAAGAACATGATGTATTTTAGTTTAACCGGCAACCCATCATTTTATCGAATTTCACTTCATCGATTGTATCATTTCATCGAATTTAATTTCATCGAACACAATTTTCTGCTGAAACCATGATGTTTTTAGCATATCTTAAACATTATTTACGTGTAGGTTGCAAGTCTAACCTAATAAAGACTTGTGACTACCAAAAAAAAATTATGCGGCGAGAAATGCCTTTCTATGAAATGAAAATTCTATGTAATAATATTCGTTGAAAATTGTTTCGTTAAAATAACAGATACCTAGTTTAACCCTTTATTGGGAAGTGCGTCAGAACCTTTTATATCTTATATTTAACCAGTAAAAACCTAATTCCATAGCAATGGTTTTTCCTTTGTTATTCTGTTATAAATATCCTCGTGATTCATCTCGTCCTGATTGCTAATTTTAGTAAGAAGGAAATACTCAATAATTTGACTAGCTTATTTTAAACAAAGCAGTCAAGGTATTGGAATGATAATATTTTTACATAATGATCCCTGAAGAGATCATTGCGAACTGTAAATGTAGTTGAATGGAATTTCTAATAAGTACGCGTGATTAATTCGAAAGAAACCGAAAGAAAAGAAAGAAATGAGACTAATGTACTTACTTTCTTTTTTCTAATCAATATTCTTATTCTTATTGTCCATGCACGTACTATCAGCCCATTGGAACCCTGCCCACCATAGAACTGTGTCACAGTGACGTTATGACTCAAGTTGTAAGAAGTGTCAAACAAATTGTTTTGTAATGTCACTGTGACACCGTACTATGGTGGGTCAGGATATATGTTTTTATAGTGTTCAATATTATTTAAAATTTAATATAAATGTATTATAAACCATTTTTTTTTTGACATGTTAAATTGAATTAATGTAATTGTTTGTGTTAGATTTAAAATTAACAAAATATTTGCACGCTTCCATGCGGGCTGAATACACTGGAACATTATTTTGTAACAACTTAATTACTGTATTCTAGCAAATAAACTTATTTGATTTGATTGATTGGGCTGATAGTACATACAGTATCGACAAAGTTTATAAGGCACTACATTGCTCATAACTTTCTTTGAAATATACAGGGTGTCCCTCAAGTTCTGAAAAAGGTTGTGTTGCTCTAACCACTAACCCGCTGATCGAGGAATTCACTTAATTTATGGTTTTCAATAACTTAAATTCAAATTTTATTAACCTGATTGTGTGTTTTAATGTTGTCTATGCTTGTCAAATACCAGCTTTCAATCCTACATACAACATATGTACATACATATGTAAATTTTGTCAAAAATGTTATCCTTTTTCGGCGGGGCAAAAATAATCATCATTATTTACTTCAGAGCTTTTGTCGGAGGAGTAATTTCCATACTTCCTTATTCCGAGCCTTCTCTTTAACCCACTGATACGGCACGACGCCATCTTTTTCTTAGACTTGTAAAAAAAAAAACAAAAATATCCAGGGTTACATTCAATGGTCAAAATAAAAAATCTGTACTAAGCACTGTCAACTTCCCTATTGTTTCACCCGTATAACATAGGCTTAGCAATTCTGCTGAAGCTACAGCCTATCGATTACCACGGTCGACGGCTGAGCCGGTTAACCACAGCTTGCGGTCGTCTATGTGCACTTGTTTACCGATTGTGATACCAGCCATTGTGTCGCATCACTATTTGACGCGTTTTTGTAAACCGGTGTCGGTAACAAAGAATCGCAATTGTGTTGTGTGATACGAGCATGAACAGTGTTGTTAGGCTTTATTTCGAAAGAGGACAATGTAGTGATTGAAATTGCAGACGTGTTGTGAATTTGTATGGTTAACGAAGTAACCTAAAATTGATTCTTACTGATTTTTACGGCGTGTTTAAGAAGCCACTTAGAAAAGCTGTGCTGCCAACACGCCCCACCGTGCACCGTACTCAGAGAGATTTTAGAGATAATTAACTCGTTCCGTTTTTAAACCATGTGTATGAAAAATCGACACTAAGGACAGACTTAAAATAGTTATTATCTGACCCTAAGGACCCTAAGTCCACTTGCAGTTGGCGTGCAGTCTACCTAAGCGGACTACGCAATTGGTTTGCAGTTTTGATGCAGTTACGTCAACTGCATCAGAACTGCCCTGGGACTGCCATTTTGCAGTTCAAATACTGTCCGCCTGAACCAGCCCTAAGTGCGGTCGATCGCTTTTGAAAGTGGCGCATTGTTTGTTTTTTCTTGAACAGGTTTTAAAATAAAATTGAGTTCAATTCCCAAATGTAATCTATTAACTCACTGCATCCATAGTATTTCAATGTGTAATGCAAATTTTCGTCAAGATCTGGCCTAATAATTGTATAATTAAGTACACAATATAATAAAAATGTGTTCTACTTAGTTTAAAATTCTTATTGATTTCTCTGACTGACTCCTGAGGTATTCATGCGGTTTATTTCATATAGAAGTTTTAAACGTTTAAGAGCAATTTAAAACAATTTTCCCTCTGTTCTACTTAACACTCATTAATCATTCGGAGGCCGTCCGTTGGTTGCGGCCACTAATTTATTAATCGAATTTATTACAATTTAGATTAGATTAATTTAATTCAATATAATGAAGATTATTAATTGGTTTTTGTTCTAAATTTAATGTCGTGATGTTTTCTAATTAGGATTCAGGTTCTGTGTGTGTACAGTGACCCATCATTTTATAGAATTTCAGTTCATCGATTGTATCATTTCATAGAATTTAATTTCATCGAACGCTTCTGCTGAAACCATGATGTTTTCAGGGTATCTTAAACATTAATTACATTGGTTAGGTTAGTTCGACTTGTGACTACCAAAAAAAAATAACTCATGCGGCGAGAAATGCCTTTCGATGAAATAAAAATTCTGCGATAAAATACCCGTACCTACCCGTGTACAGTGGAATAGCACATGAACCAACCTTCAGGTTTATACTTCCATCTCACTCTCTCCCATATGCTCCGAATGATTATCCATCCAACACTTTATCCGAAACCGAAAGACATTGTAAAGGTCTCTTGAACACGTATAACAAAAATGATAAAACTTTACTAAACGCATTAATATCAGACTGTTGTTAGTAATAAATAGGATAGGTAGTACTTGAGGTAAAACCTCAGTTTTTTTTTTTATTTCGTAACCTTTATTTATTGTTTTAGGATTTCAGTAAACCAACCCTTCAAATAGGACCGACTCCAAACGTGACTGGAATAGCAAAGACAATCAAATAAACCTATCTGATTATTTGACTAAACCCAAAGCTTCAGCCTTAGGCCTTCTCGGTCAAATGAAAGGCGTTGCAGAGGGTCCTCTATTCGACTTTGTCTTATACTTATTGCAAATTGTATAGTTGTTCCTATTCATTCACTTTTGTCAGACGAGCTAAAGACTGATAATATGTTTGGAATTGACATAAGTATGACGCGATAGATCGTCAGCTTACATCAATTCATGAGGTTACAGTAATGCATCTTGTCTAGGCCTTGTACAGGCTATCGAATCATTTTGAGAGCCAGATGGCCTAATTAAGTGGAACATAGGCCTCGGTCACGCCTGGGTTAAAAGCTGTGCGGTGCGCGGAGCGACGAGCGGTTAACAAAAATCATAGAAATCACTTTTGCTTTGTGGGATGCGCCGTTTCGTGGTATGAGTAAATCTCTATGCATTAGTTGTGCCGTGCCGCTCCCGCAACTTCTACCGCTCTCGCTGACGCTCCCGCCCGATGTAAGCCCAAAGTTGTAGCCAGATCATTAGATATACCTATGATACACCCTAAATAAAATAATTTTCAATTACCTTCCAAACGATATAAAAACATCGCTTACGTAATATCGACAGGCTCATGCGTCGAATTTACAATCAGACTGGAAATTGAAAATCTCGTCGATAAAATCTCGGCGGTTACAAGAATAACATACCTGAAGCTATTGATCCAAAACATGTGGATAAGCTTATAGTTTTTACAGGTAATAATCCAAAGAAATATCTTAACTAGATACATAAAAGGCAATAAATCCTTTGCAACAGACTAAAAAAGCCATTTACAACGTAATTGGTAATCATAACTTACATCGCCATAAGGCCATCGTAACGCACCATGAAGCATATTAACTTGGTTTTTATGAATCTGCATATGCATAAGTAAAACAGTTTTTATGTAACTAACTGTAGTCGGTCAATTGCATGCGATGAAAAGGTTTCTTTACACTGGTGATATTACATTTCCTTATGACTTTGTGTGGAAACTGCACATTTTTACTGTACAAATGGTAAGTAATACGACAATTATACTTCTCGTTCTTACGGAATGCTTAACGAAGCAAGGGATGTAATAAAATTACAAATAAAGACAGTTTTTAGCCTTTCTATCTGGAAAATGTAGACTGCCAAGAATCTATATATACCTACTTACCTATATGTCGGCAGATGATTGCGTAAACGGTTTTTTGCGAACGATAAAAAGAAAAAGAGGTAGTTTTCTACGATTTTAGCGATATACCTATGAGTATACGCGATGAGTGTGGTTAATGTCAGGGTCCCTCAACCCTGAAAACCTGCGCCGCGGCCTGCTGCGGCACAAAGCTGAGTAGGGCCTCCTGTTCAACGCCATACCTATAGCCATATTAAATTATGATTGAAAAAAAAAAATCTTCGATCTAAATACAAAATTTAAAGATTCTAACTTCAAAACTGACGGACTTTCATACAAATTTTCATTCCCTTTCAGGGACGGAATTTCCAAAAATCCTTCGTTAGTGGATCTCTACACTGTGTAAGGTATCTATGTGCAAAATTTCAAGTCTCTAGGTCCAGCGGTTTGAGCTGTGCGTTGGTATAAGTATTAATTAGAATTTGGAATTTTGTATGTACAAAAAATAAAAATAAATAAAATCGCATA
The DNA here is from genome assembly GCA_948252455.1 of Acleris cristana. NCBI lineage: Eukaryota > Metazoa > Arthropoda > Insecta > Lepidoptera > Tortricidae > Acleris > Acleris cristana. The sequence goes on along the minus strand of OX411792.1, from coordinate 8,533,582 downwards.
TATATATATATATATATATTTAACTTTATTCTATACGTTGTTAAAAACTCATTACAAAAGTTTGTATAAAGAAAGATTCATTGACTGTCCCTGGATTCCGAGGTATAAATCTTACTGCACTCTTAAATATTGGCTTAAACAACAACGTGTTCTAATTCTAACTCCATCTACATTTCTCGTGTCATACATAACAGTTGCATGTCCATGATGTGATGTGAGATCCCCGACACAATGACTCTATTAACCTATTGTTACTTCTAATTTCTTACGCATTACACTAAGAGAACCTTGTGTATTCGTAATAAGGACTATAGTGCGTCATTTAGTATTGTAAATTGATAGCGTGCACCATAGATCATGATTTCTATTTGAAACCAACTGCCCATCACTTTCTAACGTAAAGTCGACGCCATTTTGGTCGGCCATTTTGAAGATTTATTATTTTAGTTTTGCTTTGTTACTTAAAGTAATTCATGTTTATATTCGTATAAGTTGACTGACTTATACATTAAGTTTAAATTTTAAACGTGACGATTGTTATTCGTGATCGATGGTAAATTAACACGCGTTAGCTAAACCACTTTGGATTGCTTCCGAACTTGTGTGTGGCACAAAAATAACGACAACAGGAACTTTTTTAAAAGGTGTTCTGAAAATAAACAAAACAAAAACAAAATGACGTCATTTCGACCACTACTCCAATAGTAGCAAACACTGATAATGTTCAAAAAAAATCTCATTAGATAATAATATTAATAATCAATAAAAAATTGGTACCTATGCTTTTGAGATAAACCTCGACGTAAGTATGATATTTATTAGAACACCTTTTCAAAGCCTGCCAAAATCTGCCAGTCTGCCATAATCATTTTTAGTTATACAATGCGTCTTAGGTCAAGTGATAAAGATTTTTTTTAACCCTTAATTTGGCAGAAATAAAAAAGTCGGGAATTCAAACCCTTTTTGATTTTGAATTAGCAAAAAAATATAAACACATTCCAAACAAAAAAAGTGAACGTTATGGTATGTTCGCTGTGACGAACATTGCCAAATTAAGGGTCGAACTGTTACTTTATTAGGATTTTTACAAATCAAATTTACCGTTACCTAGTTTGTCTACTAGTACACGTCAGATATTTGAGAAATTCTGAAGAGTTTATACTTTTTCAGCGATATAAAAATTATGACTCCCAATAATTACGTCAACAATCACATTATGACCGAAAAAATATTGGAAACAACAGGCTCCCAAATAATTGATTACAGTCGTAATTGAAATTAGGTAACTAATGGAACTATGCCCACTGGTAGCGGTTTGTTAGATTAGTGTAGTTTTAAGTAAGCTTGTAAGTTCGTTCGTTTATAGTATGTGATTTGTATGATTAAGTTATTATTAAGATATTTAGGTGTCTTGTAAAATATTTTAAAATGGTTCTTCAAATAAATCACTTCGATAGTTTTTACTCATGCCAATTTGCATTTTTTTTTGGCACAACCTATAATTCGTACCACGACATTTTGTTTGTATACAGTGCAACGCCGTGCGCCTTTGTAAATGGCGGGGCGCGCCTATAGCTGTTATACTTCGTCTAAGCTGTAATTCTATGCAATGACACGCAAGCATCGTGAGATCGTGCAATGCATACGCAAAGACGCGTCCTCAGTGATTTACTATGATTATACAATATACAATTACATACCTAATCGATAATGTTTTTCAATAAAAATAAATGACAATGGGCAACCTTGTATGAAGTTTGGGCTTGGAACGAAGAGAGCCAAGTTATACGTCATTAACTCATTAAATGGGGTGTTGTATGTGCTTCTTTTTCTATTATGAGCACCAAGCGGAATTCCATCGCAGATTTGTTTTTGGGTATTAAAAATGGGGTAATTTCTCATCTTCCCTTACAACTAAAATATGTTTTTGCAATGGAATTCAGCTTAGTGCCCATAGTAGAAAATGAATTACATACAAATAACTATTTAATGACGTATCACTTCACTTGTCTCTGTTGGTTCTGGTCACAGTTTGACGCATGGTTGTTTATTTATTGAGATAAATCACAATTTTACAAATGCATAGTGAACCCCTAAATTGCGCCTATATCTAAAAGACAAAAAAGTATAGTAAAAATGTACCGTAGCTTATTATTTTAGCATAATAATTACCAAAATGCAGATTACATTTGTCATAATTTATCTTCGATTGTGCTATACACTTTAGTTTTGTTTACTTTTAAGCCTCCGTGCGTTTCTTTCATTGGTGGGAAACCGGACGTAATTGTCACAACAGTCGATACATGATGAATGCTTCACAGTTTCTCACTAACTACTGGTAAGCCTACCGAGAAGCAAGTCGCGTGGCTTGAGAGAAGGAATCGCAGTAAATACATTGTTATGTAAAAGACAAGTAAGAGAAATAAAATTAAGTCACTGGGTCTCTATTCTACTCGGAAGAAACATATTGCTTTGTGTTATCGCTTTTTCACGTGCCAGCTGTCACTTTAGCCGTCATGCGCGTGGCGACAGCGGTGACACGAATTTTACTTTGCATTGCCGGTCTAGGTAGTACCTTGTATACATAGAAGTCTTTACCAGTTACTTGGCCGATTGTATACCTCAATATGTCACGCCAGCAGGTTACTAGCACCGGCGGATTTACGCTCACACTTTACCGAAAACAAGAGACGAAAGAGCATATACTGATTTCTAAACTGTTATCTAGGCCCGATGATTATTACGACTAAATTCGATTTTCGAATGCCCCATTCCTCTCAGTTGTCACTCGAAACTAAATCGGGATGTAGAGATTGGCAGAGATAAAGATAAAGGAACTTCTAACTTCGATTTTACAATTTCTTTCGGCTCTGGGACCTGGTTCAAGGGGTCAATTTTCCAAAAATCCTTTCTTACGGGCTCAATCAGAGTCAGTTTATAACGATTAAGTCGTTCCTTACCCCCTTACTATTAAACGTTGAATAACGGTGGTGGTGGGGGTGGTGGTAGCTAAACCATGCTTTGTCCTTATCCGTCAAATTCAAATGTCACAATGACAGATAAGGACAAAGCATATTTAACTACACCACGGTTAGGCTGCGGCTCCACTGAGACGGAGATGAGCGGAGTGGAGCGGAGCTGTGCTAATATTAGCTAACGTGCGGAAGGGCCGCTCGACTTGACCGCATGCGCCTTCTATTGGTTGATATTGGCATAGCTCCGCTCCGCTCGTCTCCACCTCAGTGGAGCCGCACCCTAACTCAACGTTTATTAGTAAGGGGGGTAGTGACGATTTTTCATACAGAAGTTTGAAAAGGAACGTGTTAAGTAATTGTCTCTCAAATGTTTTGGCGGTTAGAAATATTCCCTGCAAACAGAGGTTTAGAAAAATGAAAGAAAAGGACTGATAATAGTATGTTTCGCACACTAAAGCAGGCAAATACTGTTCTTTGTTGCGATATTTATTTTCTGGCTTATTAATTACTTATACGGTTGGTTGAAACAAGGGAATTCCAACGCAACCATTTGGCTTTTGTTGCGTGCTGGGAAACGAGCGAGAAAAGCGACAGTAACTCCTAATTGCACTGAAAATAGTAATTGCACTATCGAATCCATTATCAATAAATATTGAGTTATATTCGTGCAATAATGACTTAGTGACTCATGCGCTGCGGTGTTCCCATTCGTGTGACCATGTCCTCATATTGATAACGCGAAAATGCATGCCTACAAAATATGCATGTTAGGTATCGTTTCGATGCGATATTATGCAGAAGAATGTCCACTTTATAATTAATATCTTATTAAAAATCAAATGCATTGTGTGGTTTTCCTTTGAGCTAGTTTCTCATAGTTGTGAAGGAAAACCGAACATTTATGAAAAACAATTGCTTTTTCTTTGTCTCAAGAAAACCAATAACAAAATCTTACTCAGGCTCTATTTTACTCGATAAAACCATATTCCTTTTGAAATTTGTTTTTTACTCAGCCGTCGCCATTACTGTCAAGTAAATAAGAGCTATCGTAACGTTGACGAGGCAATAACATGTCTAAAGCGACATGGTTTTACCGACTACAATAGAGCCCCTGGCGATGTAAGGCCTCATTCTCTTTTTTACTCTCCCTTTCTTTTGATAATTTTATATACCTATGTTATGCGGTTCTGATAAGTAAATAAAAAACTTTAATTGTTAAGCCACCCAATTGCAACTACTTAATAGTTGACGCTTTCATTATTTTCTGGTGGTGACTCAGAATCATGAGTAGGTACCATTCTTTATAAAATAGATGTATGACAACCCACGACCATGCCCCGAAACCGAAAAATTGTTCGACAGGAAACTAGAAAAAATGGTTGCTTTAAAATGTAGGCCCTTTACTGGAAATTCCCTCCTCTTAAAAGGAAATTCTAGTAAGTACCTAATGCCACTGCATGACCTCATAAACATGTCAAGCATACCATGAAGCCCTTTCCGATTCGGTTCACTCTTCTCAAGGTTAACCGAATAACCGATCAATCGCGGAAAACCGATACGAACCGTTATCGATTCCGATCTGCGCCGGTAATTAACGATTAGAGACGTGACGGAATCCGCCTGCTCTCTCGGAGACAGTGCGCATGTCGGCATAGCTGTCATTCATTCCGCCAATCGTAATTGATTTCCGTGTGGAGTTTAAAATGAGAAAGTATTTGAGCGGAAGTATGTGGATTAGTTGTACCATCAAGGACTTTAAATGTTGACCCACCATAGAACCTTGTCATAGTGACAGCGCAAGTGACGACATATAAATTACATAGAAATTAATCGAAGGTGTTATGCGACAAGGTTCTATAGTGGTTCCTCAATTAAAGTCCATGACCGTACGCTTCTTCATTGATAACAAGATAAATAAATAAAACCAAGGTATTTTTTTGTTATTGTTTAATCACTATATAGCGACCCGCCCTCGCTTCGCTTCAGTTTATGTGAGTTTTCTGTAACACCCGTACATAAACTAGAATTTATTATACATAAAAACCTTCCTCTTGAATCACTTTACCTATTGATGAAAACCCCATTAAAATCCGTTACGTAGTTTGAAAGATCTACAGAGGGACAGACGGTGGGATCCATTTTGTTTTAATACTTTATAGAGATGTTTACATAGCCCAATCTAATGCCCTAACTTATAAACGTGGAATAGCCTAGGAGAAGCTATGCCATGTTTTATCCTTACCTGTCGTTGTGACATTTGAATTCGACGGATAAGGACAAAGCATGGCTAAGCTACTCCATGGTTACTCCACGTTTATAAGTAAGGGCATAAGCCGACGAAGCCGTTATCAAATGGATTATTTTCTAATCGAAGGAAAGTAACTAATTGGACATCAATAAAATACACTTTCCTCTAAAGTCGCCGTCAATAGAACTTGCAATAGATGTAAACAAAACCAAACGAACCAATTCACCATGATTACTCGATAATCACGTACTTTTAAAGATCAAGCGTCTTTGCAATGATTTATACACTAGATCATTATTTTCATATTAAGTTCAAGATGAAATAACTATTCATTATACGTTTTTTTAAATAAAAACACGCTTCGTGAATATTTGAGGTTATGTGTCAAACAGTACTAATTTGTTTACATCGTTCACAAGTTCTATTAACGGCGACTTTACGGTGATAAATTGGACCTTGAGGACTAAATGGAGCGCCAGGCATTTCACTGGTTATTTTCCTCTACACTAAAACACACGAATGCGAACGCTGATGCTTGGCCGCAGGTGAAAGGGTAAGATGGTGGAATGGTGGCAGCAATCCAGACGGACCCTGTACAAGGTTGTAAAACCATACTAAAAAAAAACATTATAAAACTCTTCCATGACTAGCTGACTGACAGACAATCATACCGCTGCTGGACCTAGGAACTTAATCTCGAGGAAATATTCCTTGAGTACCCTAACCTAAGGCCCACCATTCAAAGAAATTTTTCAATGGAAAATGAACCTGTTCTGATTGTCATAAAGTAAAGTCAATTTAAGTTAATTGTAAGTCAAAAAACAAGGGAATTGATCTTTATTGCAATGGCCGTATTATGTATTTTTTTATGTACGCGGGGTGGCCCTACTAGGCTAAGGATGTACTCGTACAATTATTCGAAAATCGGCCCCAATGTTAAGAAACGGAGGAATAACGGGAAACGAATTTGTCCTATATAAGTCAATATAAATATCAATGAAGTAGCAGGTTCTCGTACAATGCTTGTCCCCGCCTACGGTGTTATGGAATTGAATCCATTAATCAACAGATCGCTTCAAAGAAACCTGGTTGTTATCCGCCATTCAAACTATCACGCGTGGGAATCCAGCACAATGGGTTGAAAAAAGTCGAGCCACGCGAGTACCGAATACAGCGTCGATTCTCAATCCACTCGATAGTCAGTTTGCGAGTTGTGATTTGTGATTGGCTTCAGCAGTTTTAGGGCCTCAGAATAAGAAATATTTATTCCGATTTACGAGGCCCGTAATTATTTTACAAATACCTTTATAGACTTAGGGCCTGTTTCACAATCGACCAGTAGGTAAATTTATCTGCCATTTAAAGTTGGCTTTCTCCTTGTCTATTTTCAAGTGTCAGAAAGAGAAAGGGTTACATTTATCTGTCAAATATGCTTTACTTGTCGATTGTGAAACAGGCGGTAACATACATAAAAACATAAAAGTAACACCGAGGTGACAGAACAGCGTGGTCCTGCTTAGCCAAAATTGGCGTCATTGGCCGTAGTAATAATGGTAGGTAGTTGCCTGCTGCGTAGTTGTTAATCAGAATTGCCTCGGCAACTGTCCGATTTTACGGGACAAAAAGTCTGCAATAAATTGTATGCCAAAATTTTATGAACGCAGACAGACAGACGAAGAACGAAGTGATCCTACATATAAGGGTTACTTTTTCCTTTTGAGGTACAGAGTTATAACAAAACATTAAAATCTGGAATTTCATTCTTTAGGTAAGTATCCCAATGAGGATGTTGGGATAAGTGACTCACAACGGATGCTCTCTCATCCGAACCATTGATTGCCGAGTTTTTCCCGGAAGTCTGCTTTTTTACCCAAATGAGTATCTATAGACCCGACTGGCCCGAGCGACGAAAACAAGTGGTTAATGGTTGGAATAGCCCGTTCAATTCAGCTGCCTGAGTGGACGATTGGTTAAAAGACTCGACGTTGATTAGATGTAAAATATAACAGGATAGAATTTTGTTTTATTCATAAGGATAAATAGGAGAAATTTGCTTGTAGGACTTAATGAACATAACTTATTGTAAGTAATCAAAATAAAAGAGCCTTTACTGTTAGACTTAAAAAGCGCGTCAGGATTGGCCAATCCGTTTGGGAGCTTCGATGCGACGGATACACAGATACACAGACAGACAGATAGACAGATACATACCTCAAACTTATAACATCCCTCTTTTTGTGTCGGTGGTTGGAAATATACGAAGTATATGATCTGTGGAACAAAGATGCGTTTCCAACCATGGGCCGTTTAATGGTCGCCTTTATCGCGATAGACAAAGCGTCTGTCACTCTCGCACTTACATACCAGTCAGATAGTGACAGATGTTTTATCCACGTTTACCGCATCTATAAATATGATATAGTAGGCCCGCAGGTATGTCATAGGGGCCTTGAAGATAAAGAACTTTCATTTCCCTAAGGGTCGGCAACGAACCGAAAACCTTTCTTGAGTTGCATGTTCATGGGCAGTAGTTATCTTTACATAAATAATTATTAGCTTCGCATAATATAAAATGAAGTCTCTCCCCGCCGTTTTTCTCTCTGTATGTTATCTACGCTTAGACCTTAGACCTACGCAACGGACTTCAATGCGGTTTTCATCAATAGATATAGTGATACAAGAAGGTTTTTATGTATAAATAGAGGACGCCCGCGACTTCGTACACGTAGAATTAGTTTCCCGCTACTCCCCCCATTTCTTCCCGTCGGGGGTCGATTTTCGGAACATCCTTTTTTAGTGCTCACTTACATCATGAAAGGAACCCCTGTACCAAATTTCAAGTTTCTAGGTACAGTAGTTTCGGCTGTGCGTTGATATATAAGTCAGTCAGGTTTGCCTTTTATATATTTGTATAATAAATTCTGGATTATGTACGGGTGTTACAGAAAATTAACATAAAAAGAAGCGAAGCGAGGGCGGGCTACTAGTTTCCTTCATTAGACTTATTTGTCACCCTCTTACAAAAAGAAAATAAACTACCATCAACGAGATTGACCTTGTGAAATTGGTTCTTTTTGTTTTTTGGCTTATGTCCGTTGCCAAGATTCTCAACGCGGATTAAGTGACCAACTTTGCCAAATGTGCCAAATAACCTGAAGTAAAGTTTTATACCTTGTCTCTTTTTGTCTAATTCAAATGTCACAATGAAAGATAGGGACAAATCATATTTGAAGCACCCTTTAGCTATTGTGCGTTTATGAATAAGAGGGTTTAAAATATTGGGAAAGAGTATTAGGCTCAGCATCTGACATGCTTCTGACTGAATAAACTACTAAAATAACATTTAAAATACATATGCTACATTCTACACCAATGTTGATTTAATCTACCCCTAAAGAAACCCCTGTAGATATGTGTGTCACATAAATTATAATTGATGATGCGTATTACTGAATATTCATCATATGCCGAAACACATCTATTTCTCGACGTTGGCTTTCACCAAGCATTGGAGACTTTCATATGGTCCCAAAGCTGTACCACCGAGGGGGTTTTTGTGGGTAGGTAATCCCACATAACCCGACCCCTGCCCTAACAGGGCGAAATTTCCTCACCGAAAAAAAAGGCCTTCTTCAAATATTTCCACCACGATCGGCCACATGCTGTGCTTCTAGCATAGGAAATTGCGTCATTAATTACAAGAAATGTTGTTTTGTTTCATACTTGCCAAGGTTAACTGAAAAATATTACTTGAAGGCCTTCCTATAGTACCTAAAGGCGAGTTCATAAATATTTTTACACTTTAATACCTTGTCACTTTAATCGCTGTGACAATTCATGTATGACAGTTTCAACAGACATTAAGTAGACAAGGTACTAAAATGTAGACATATTTATGAACTCGACTATGAAAGTTAAAGATAAAACATAAAAGATGTTAAGTACCTACATATTGGTAAAAAATCGGTTGGTACTTGGTATGCATGTAAGATCGTGTTAAAATACACAATTTTATCATAATCCACGATTTACCACACTGATATTATAAATGCGAAAGTTGGTGTGTTACTTCGTCTCGCCTCTATTCTACTGAGTAAAACCATATCGCTTTTGACGTGTTACGGTATTGTTTTTAACTCGACCACCATTACCATTACTGTCAAGTAAATAAGAACTATCGTAACGTTGACCAATATGATAAAACGGGTAACCTATCGATGTTTCGAAAAACTTTTGTCCACTGTTGCGTTAGTCTTATCTGAAAATAATTTTTCACTTTACCCATTAACTTTTCAAAATATTTAAAAAGATATACTAACAGAACCTGTAGGTAAGGTTAGGTTAGTTTTATAACAATCCAGGAAAGTTAATCGGTTTCAGAGAAAAATGATTTTCGGACTAACGAAACAGCAGACAAAAGTTTTTCGAACTCAAGATAGGTAACCGATAAAACGTCAAAAGTAAAATGGTGTCACTAAGTTAAATAAAGCCCCATTTATCTTATACTAGAGGACGCCCGCTTCGTACGCGTAGAATTAGTTTCCCGCTACTCCCCCCATTTCTTCCCGTTGGGGGTCGATTTTCGGAAAATCCTTTCCTAGTGCTCACTTACATCATGAAAGGAACCCCTGTACCAAATTTCAAGTTTCTAGGTACAGTAATTTCGGCTGTGCGTTGATATATAAGTCAGTCAGGTTTGCCTTTCATATAATACTAGAGGACGCCCGCGACTTCGTACGCGTAGAATTCGTTTCCCGCTACTCCCCCCATTTTTTCCCGTTTGGGGTCGATTTTCGGAAAATTCTTTCTTAGTGCTCACTTACATCATGAAAGGAACCCCTGTACCAAATTTCAAGTTTCTATAGGTACAGTAGTTTCGGCTGTGCGTTGATATGAAAGTCAGTCAGGTTTGCCTTTTTAACCGACTTCAAAAAAGGAGGAGGTTCTCAATTCAACTGTATGTTCTTTTTTTTTTTTTATGTTTGTTACCTCAGAACTTTCGACTGGGTGAACCGATTTTGAAGAATCTTTTTTTGTTTGAAAGCTGGTGCTTCCCATTTGGTCCCATTTTTATCATAATGAAGATTTGATGATGGAGTCTATGAGGAATCGACGGAACTCTTCAAAATTTATAGGCACACCTATAGCGATTTTGGTATTTTTCATTGTAACTCGTGTATTTGCTCTTGGAAAACACTACTTGGTAAAGTGGAACTGATGATGAAAACCACAGATGGCCACCGGAACTCCTAAACGGTATATATTTCAAGGGTGGCGACAAGATAATTTCGATTAAGATAGTTGAGCGACTATGACGAAGCATATGTATGTTTAAGTATTTGACTATGACTTTCCCACGGCGTTGCTTGCGGCGAGATTGAATTTCAATGTTCTATAGTTTTTTATTAATTCTTATTAATTAAAGTGTGACTACATAACATAACAGATTCATTATGATCACTAAAAAGTATAAAATAAAATAAAAGTTTAAAAAAACAAAAAAACCGCCTTCAAAAAGCAAAAAATAACTTCATTTAAAATGGTAGGTAATAGGTTAGTCCAACTGAAGTCGGCGTCCAACAATATTTTAACCAAAAGCAGACTTCAGTTGGACTAACCTATTACCTACCATTTTAAATGAAGTTATTTTTTGCTTTTTGAAGGCGGTTTTTTTGTTTTTTTAAACTTTTATATATATATAGATGTCTCGGGAAATTAAACATTAAAATATAAGAAACTAGAATGTCGAACGCTCGAACGTAAAGTGAACGACGCAAACCAAACCAGTTCCGCAGTTTATCATGTCTTTGTAAACACTTCTGATGTTTCATCCTTTTGTTTTCTTGCAACTACTTTGTCATTTTCTTTTGTACTAACAACACGGCAGAATACTTTGTCATATTAACTTACTCGCTACATTCCTTAGCTCGGTCATACATAGCTTTAAAACGATAAAGTAGCGATTACTGTCTCTACATAAGCAAATGTCGGAAATATGACGTCGTAGCATAAATTAAAAAGTAATTGGCGTCTTTCGTTAATGTATTCGGTGACGTCACAAAGCACAAACGAGAAACCACATTTTATAATTATAACAACAATGTGTTTACTTTCACATCGTTTATTACCTCTAATGTTTATTTGAACAGCTGTGCTGTCTGCGTTCCTAGTGATAGAAAGAGAAGCGTGGTTCTTGGAAAGGCTAGAGTTGGTCCTATTTTATCGGTTACCGGAAAAGCGATTGAGAATCCATTGAGAAGCGATTACGTTTGATATTATTATTTATTAATACGAGCCTTAAGTGTACTGCAGTGCTGTGGGCAAAGGCCTCCCTCTCGTCCTTCGTATAGTATCTTTACATAGGCCCTTACTTATAAACGTGGAATAACCGTTTGATAGCTAAACCATGCTTTGTCCTTATCTGTCATTGTGACATTTGAATTGGACAAATAAGGACAAAGCATGGTTTAGCTACTCCACGGTTATTCCACGTTTACAATAGTGTCATAGTATAAAACAAAGTCGCTTCCCGCTATCTCTCCCTCTGTGTGTACGCTTAGATCTATCAAACTAGCCAACGGATTTTAATGCAGTTTTCACCATCGGTTAGATGATTTTTCACTGAAGTTATTATGTGTTTATTACGGGGGTGTTTCAGAAAACGTAGTAATTGATAAAATTATTTAAGTAGCATGGATGTTCTGTTGTATTAATTGTAAACAATATAATATCTACTGATAGCGTCAATATATTACTTACGTAATTAATTATTGCTTTGTGTAAAAGTCAGATAGAAGTATGGTACAAAAGGACTGGTATTATCGGTGCAGTTCTCGTACCAATAGTTTCCGGAAGAGACGAAAGTACCGGTTTCATTACATAATTATCATTTTTGATTTGTAAAAATCAATAAGTCAAGATATGACAGCCAACTTTTTAAACCAATTCACTGTATACACATTTGCATTGGTTACAATTTGGAAATGTATACTGGAAACACTTTATCACTAAACAAGCAGTAGTGTTTATATTGTTGTGCTCCGTTATGGGGATAAGACAACTGGCGAAATAACTAGCATAGAGGCATGACATCTCAGTCCTCGGGGTTGACAACGCATTTGCTGTCTTAGGGTGGGAGACTTGGGATTGCACATGTATTACGGTCTTGGATAACCGGTACGTATGATAATTATATAAAGTTCAAAATACATTATGAATACTAATTCATTAATGGTCATAATGTACTACAGACTAATGGAGCCCTGACCCACCATAGAACTGCGTCACAGTGACGTTATGATTGAAGTCGTAAGAAGTCTCAAACAAATTGTTTTATAATGTCACTGCGACACCGTCCTATGGTGGGTCATGGTTCCATTGGGCTGATAGTATAATAAAAAAATGAAGCCGTGAACTTTTCTGGATTGTTATGAAACAAACCTCATCTAACCTAACGGGTTGTATACAATGGCCTCATAAAAAAACCTGAAAATTTAGGGTTTCCGAAATAAAACCATTATATATTATGTTATGACCATTATGTATTATGATTATGTATTTTGAACTTTATTTATATTATGATACGATCCCGGTGAGACCGCACTTACCACCACGTAGCCGTGTGGTCATTCTCAATGCCATTAAAAACCGTCTAAAATTTGGGCAGTATTGCAATTTACGGTTAAAACATCGTAACTTTAAAAAAATTGGCCACTGAAGACAGCTGATGAAACTATCCTAACAATGCCTTTCTTCAAGCTGCGCAGACGCCGGCGTCGAGGCCACCCGTTCACCTGCTCTTTGTGAACGCGGTTTCACCACATGCAGTATAACTCCAGTATTTATATTATGACAAAGGCCGAGAGGTGTATTTGTTATGATTATGACCACTATATTATTTGTATGTAACTTGTATATTGCCACTGTATACTCATAGTCCACGACGAGATAATTGCATGTATATAAGTTTGGATCTGTTTTTTTATTAGGCTGACATAAGATGCATGCAACAATGTATCGTTTCTCCGAATTTTCGTTTATCCTAAAGCCATTTCCACTAAAATTTTAAAACATTTTATTGTTGTTATGTTATAATACAACCCTAACCTTACCGAAAATATATAATTAGAAAACTTTAAAAGTTGCCAGACTCATCTGAAAACCACTTTAGGGCAAATTAAAATTCGGACAAACGATGTTGTGTTAGGTTAGGACAAAGGTTCTTAGGGATTCCGAGGGACTCCAAAAAACAATATTATGCGTTACTATTTTGTCGTGCTACTGAACTTGTATATAGTTGTTTTAAGATAGAACAAAAATCTGTTTTTAATTATAATAATAATCATTTTTAAAATTGGTAAATATAAAATGAGAGCCAAGTTCTGTCACTGTACTATTTAAAATCGTTTTCAAATTAAATTTATTTCCACTTTCAAGAAAAGTTAGTCACGTCCCGTCAATAAGTCAACTATAAAGTTGATTTATTATTTGGAATTTCTGTATAAAATATTGAGTAATATTTACTCTTCTATTGTTAAACGAACTTTGTTTGATGATTGCGAAATATCTTTTTGACGTAAAACTTAACTTTCTCGGATCCTATTGTTCATTTATACTGGTACTTCACATTTTGTTTGGTTCCATTGTCTTTTATTAGAAACTTGCTTCGTATTTTTCTTTGAAAAGAGATATATTTCACTAACTTTGTTATTACTTGTAGGGTCATTTGCCTCGTAATGACTCAAGACGAGTAACTTGTAATCTAAATTGAAAAAAAAAAGATATAAATACGTACTTTTAGTAATGCAAAGATAGTGAGTTTAATTAAGTACCTAATAAATGTGACATGATTTATAAATATGCCTTGTTTTTTAATTGTTGTTCATTTATTAGGTATAGTTTTTGCCCGATACTTCATCCGTATAAAAGTATTTTGCCATCTCACAGGAACAGTATTTTATTTCGGTATTTTTTTATTTTATTATTTTTAAGCTATTCTCCATTACACATATAAGCCAAATCCGTTCAGCGGTTTCAGTGTGAAAGGGAATAAACATAACTAACTGCCACATACACACAAACTTTCGCATTTATAATATTAATATAATAATACCCATATTACTTCTGCATTGTTTCTAGGCATAGTCGAGTTCAATAAGATATATTTTAGAATAAAATGGAAAATGCAACATCATTTTGTATTTAAGAATAAAAGAAACTGTGAAAACATCTCCGATAATACATGACACGTAATAACAAAGTTTCAATAACAAGCAATTAACATTAAAACTGTTTAAACAGCGTTCCTTATTACTTGATTGGAAGGCTATACAAAAATTAAAATACGTAACAATTATCGCACAAGTAAACATAATAATGGTTGTAATATTCTCGGCATCGTTATACTCATGTTCCTATGTCAGTTGCGACAAGTCATTTATATTAAGTATGATTTGAAAACTAGCTAATCTGAAAGCCATTGAAACCGGATAAAATTGGTTTATGTATTGAAGTTGGTTCTAGATGTTTTTTGAAACTTAATACCACTTTTTAAGGCAATAAAAATTAAATTAAATTTGTTTAAGACCATTTTTTTCCAACCGACGCGACGTCTTCTTGTATTGACAATGCCCCCATTCCTCATATAGCGATGATCATCATTTACAGTTTTAGCTACAAAAAATAATTCAAGTGTGTTTTTGTTCCCAATGTTCCCATATTGGTTCATATTTGTTTTAAGATAGAGTAGTTATAAATATCCACACACTTCCGCCCGGCTAGCTCGAGTGTCAGATTTCACGTGGGAACCTTTTTTGTCGCCCCAAACATCCCTTATAAGTTTTTGGTATAGATACAGTTTAAAAGGGTGACTTGAGATACTCTCGTTGACATAATTATTTACTGTTATCTTTTTTAAAAATTACAAAGTTAATCCCGAGGAGTACTAAGAGTATTTAACCCTTATCTTTACATCAGTATAAAATAAAGTCGCTTCCGCAGTCTGTTCGCTAAGATCTTTAAACTACGCAACGTATTTTAATGCAGTTTTCAGCAATGGATAGAGTGATTCGAGAGGAAGGTATTTATGTAAAACAATCTAGATTATTTATGGGTGTAACAGAAAACTCACATAAACCGAAGCGAAGCGAGGGTGGGTCGCTAGTTGATATTTAAATGTAAAAGCGTTCTTGTTTGTTTTTATTATTACACTTTAAAAAGGAGCATAAAATTGACGTTTCTGCAGTTGTAATTGAAAAGTACATGTAATTATAATTAACTTGTTTTACGTGTTACTAGTTACTATAAAACCTAGTAGTGTTATGTAAGTGGTTTGTGCTGGTGTTAGGATTTGCTGGATCCATCCAGATAAATCCAGAATAGCCTGGTGATAGCTACTTGTACTTTTTTGGAAGATAAACTATCAGTTAAATTACTAACTAGTATTCTGACATTACATCTTAGTCTTCAGAGTTGGCAACGCTTTTTTTTTTTAAATATAAAATTCGGTTCCACAACTGCCGTCCAACGGCAAAACGCTGCAAGTCAAAAACCCTAGTTTCGATAAAAATGCGTTTAAATATGATGTTTTGGCTAGTCTTATGCAGAGTTACCGCCAATGGACCTCAGAGTCCAGTCATCTTTAAGTACCTAATCATGATGAGAAAACACTCATACAATTGACACGTAATGCAAATTTACATTGTGTTTTATTTTTATGATATAAAAATAATAAACTAAGCTAAACTGAACCCTGTACCCTGTGCCGTGTGTACACAGTTTTCTCCATGCCATAAAAATAGTTCACATTAAAACGTGAACACAAAGTCAAATGCAAAATCTATGCATTTAGGTTAGGCTTTGTAAACGAGTCGAAGCTACATTGGCCTAGTGGTTTAGTTAGAGAAGGCGCGAACCAAAGGTCAGTGTTGTTATTCTTTACTAGATTATAAACTTTAAGAGAGTACAAACAAAGAAGCATTTCATTTAAACCGTTTGATTTATGTCTTGTATTGTATAATCTCGTCTCGTTTTGTACCCTTGTAATTTTTACAACTGCACTATACTATGCAAATATTTGATGAACTTGGCATGTTCACTACCCTTGTTTTATGATATGATCTTATTTCTTATCCTACCATACGCCAAGGAAACTAGCTTTATTTTGAATCGTGACGTGTTGTATTCTTCCGTAGTGTAGCTTTCACAGACGACCTTGTCCGGCAGAATTAATAATATTGTGTTGATATTTGCGTTAATCGAGTGTAAACAATTATGATAAAAATGTGAATGAATGCATTAAGATAAAATACAGCAATCAGACAACTATAAATAATAGTTATATATTGAATAACATACACTTCCATTTATCATTTGAAAACAAATTGTACTTATTTATTATTAGGTACTTATTTTTAAACTTTCGTGGTTTTCACTAAAATAGCGAAACGTTAAGTTTTTGAAGTAAGGCCTTAACTTTAAATATGTTCATGATTGTTGAAAAAATCAGGAGAAAATTTCACACAAATTGGCCTAATCCCAAACTAAGCCTTAGATTTATATTATGGGTACCAGACTCTAAATGGATTTATGTTTGTAAATCAACAAACGTAGGATTATACTCGGACTAAGTGTGTAATTAGAACAGTGCGATGATTCGGCACCGATAACCCGCTGACCGGTGCCATTGACCGCTGGCCCACTTGAGTAATTAATTAGAGAAATCGAAAAAACTTGGCGGTGGCACTGAGATGTTACTGTTTTCGGTTTTGATTGTAAAGTGTTAATTGTTTTTTTACGATGTTATTAAATTCCGTGAGAATATTATTTTATTACAAGCTGTTATTAACTGTCTTTTAAATAAGAGGGATCTCAATTCGTCTGTTTTTTTTACAAGATTTTATTTAACTTGCCGTGTTTGTCTTTTGGGTTTAATCTAGGGTGATGGACACTCTTAGCTGACAGGCACCAGTACCTAATGGACACTTAACTCTTAATTCAAATTTCATACGGTCGTAAATTGATTGTTGCAAAACAAATGAATAACCCTTATCTTCTGTAAATTAAGAATCAAGTGTCCATCATTGGTTCTGGTCCATTACTGGTTCCGTCACCCTAGCTACTTTTGTTTTTTTTTGTATGTAAACCCATGTTAATGCAATATTATGGTATCTAAGAGCTGATCTGATGATGGAGACGGAACATAGCAACAAAATCTCCGTTGTACTTAACATTATACCCACAGAATTCGGACTTTTAAATTTGATTGATCATACACTATGATTTATTAAACATTTTCTTATTAGAAACTATCACATAAAATAAAAAGGCCATGGCATAGTTAGCAAGATATCATACCTATAATAAATGTAAACTATTGGAATTAATAATGCATCATCGTTACTTAAGCCCGCATCTACCCACTGCAGGATAAAGGCCTTTCATTGTTACGCCAATCTGCCTGGGCCTGTGCTTAAGGTCGAATGAATAAAATTGGAAACATCTAGTAATGTTTTTTGTAAATATAAATTTCAACAAAAAAAAAACTGGCCAAGTGGGAGTCGGACTCTCGCACATGTACGTACTATCTATACAACATTAGCCAAAAATGGCAAAAAACGCGTTTGTTGTATGGGAGCCCCCTTAAATATTTATTTTATTCTGTTTTTAGCGGCAACAGAAATACATCTTCTGTGAAAATTTCAATTGTCTAACTATCACGGTTCATGAGTTACAGCCTGGTGATAAACAGACAGACAGACAGACAGACAGACGGACAGCGAAGTCTTAGTAATAGGGTCCCGTTTTTACCCTTGGGTACGGAACCCTAAGAAAATAACGTGAGATTTTTTACTACGAACCTAATAAAACGAATAATCGAATCTAGATTCGAAGTATTTTTAAATTCAATGTTTCTCTATTATTATTCTTTATCAACTGCATGTCTAATAAATATCTGGAAGATAAATCATTAGTTAATGTGTTCAACCAATCATTTTCTAAATCACGCAAAGACCTTGACAACGGTTGAACTCTATCATTAAATCATGCGTCCGGTCCGTTCAGATTTAATCAGATGTTATGTATGATCTAATAGTAGGTAAGTAGAAGTACATACGATCCGATTATAACTGCATCCATAAGGTTGTCCATGACCTTTTTTAAGAAGAAGTTTAAAGAAGAATCGTCCTCTATTCCAACTGCATTAAAATATATGTATATTAGTTATTGTCTTTGCCTACCCCTCTGGGAAACAGGCGTGATTTAATGTATATATGTATGTAGTTATTGTCTTATTGATTGAAAGTTCAAGGTCATATCGTCAAAACATATGACCTTTAAAGCAAGATGGTTGAAATCAAAGCGGAAGTGACATTAATTCTCATTTATGTACCTACTTATAAAAACACATTAACTTAAAGAAACAAATGAACATTAGAACTAAGGTAAAACTAAAACGCTAAATCTAGAAAAGGCCCCTGCGGCATTGTCCCGAAAATTCTGGCAGCATTTCCTCGTTGAATTGCTAAACAATGCATTGAGAGAGCAAACTGCCAGAACTTCGGTCTCTCGTGATCTCAATGAGTAAATTACAGTAGGTATTTAACCGCCGTACTCATAAACATTTTGGAGATAGTTAACTTGTTCCTTTTTCAAACTTGTGTATGTCACTAAGGAATGACTCTAATCGTCATTAACTGACCCTGAATGCAGCCGTTAGTAATTTTACATTATTTCATTTTCATCTTACGCCAATTGGGATAGACCAAAAAAAAATAATCACTGTTTTTACATTCTAATTCGAAAGAATGGGTAATTTTAAGAGACCAAGTTCATTAATGTTGTATTTGACCCAATAGTTTTGTTTGAATATCTTTATTTATTTAGCAGACATTTTATGGATGACATGATTATTTTTAATTTGGGCTGGCATTTTCTTATATATTACAACAATTACATGATATCTAATGATAAAAAGTGATTGTAATAATGTATTAAAACATACTATTTAAAGCGGTTTTCGCCTAACCCGTAATATACACCTAGGAGGGCTTCAAGCCAAAAACGAAAGTCAAACAAAGGTTAAATATACTTTTGTCGAAATATCCGAAATAGATCAATATTTCAAAAACTTAGTAATGCAGAATGGCTTTAAAACCCCATTCCTCGAAATGGTTTTCGAATTAGAGTAATTGTAAAAATATGAACAATCCCAATTATCCTATTGCATCATCAGCTACTCAAACTTCTAATAGTTACATCATTCAGAAAAATTCAGTGAATTCCCTTGTTCAACTTCAAACCATCGACTATATGAAGCTTTCCCTGTTCCAGAGCTTCGCCTGATATATAGCCCAATTACTCCCACGCCACTGAGCTTTTCGCGAACTTTCACCTTTACAAGATCGCAATGTATGCGGGAAAATCGACTTTAAGATTTTTTTATTGGTAGGAAAATATGTTTTAGATCAAAATTTCGTACACGACACAGTATTTTTAATACTAAATATTATTTCCTAACCCTTTTTTATTTAGTGGTATTTCTTAATGAAACTATATTGAACTGATGTTTTGTGATGCTTTTGCATGTGCGAATCTTTATTATTCCTAATTCATATTATTAATAGGAATGTATAATTAGTTACCTATAGCTGACGTAGAAGATTTTCGAATAAGTACCTACCTACTGTTTAAATGTACGGAATTGACATAAGCACTCTACCGAGGCAAGGCAGTTTACGTCAATTTATGTTCGCAGAAAACATACATAGATAGATACAGAGTGGATAAGTCCACACTCCACAGAGATTGTATGCAACCTATATACGTATAGGTTTGTTAGACCCTACGAGCTACGACCCAAGTGTGGAAAATAGGTGTATTTTCCCAGCTTATGACAACGCTTCTATGTACTCGTATATTAAAGTAGTAAAAATAATCTACAGAGATATAGCATACTCGTATATTAAAAGGGCACACATTTACAGCTTTTAAATGAATCGGTACATTACATTTTTTAATTAAATACTCAGTTGTGTGCAAGCGTCCCAGGCCTCATTAAAAGTTAAAAAGTCTGTTCGTTATCTGTAAGAGTCATTTGACATTTTTAAAATGTAAAATTAAATCAGTATAATATAAATTACTCAATGAAAAATAACTACGAGATAATACAGTAGGTACAAGTTGACATTTAATAAATCTGGTTGCTTTTTACTTCGGTGTAGTACCTATAACGGGTCGCAAATTGGTTACGAACTCCATGATTTTACTACGTAGAGTACATTTCTTTATCCTTCTACAGACGACGTGTTTAGCCTACTTGGTAGTGGGTTTGTCTACAAAGCTAGCAGTCCCGGGTTCGATTGCCGGTATGGTCGATTTACTGTAGATACATTGCCTTGCTAAAGACATTTACATGTTTGTCGTCGCGCCGTCTACTTATCGACGCCGATCGATAGAGTCCAAACTCGGTGGATATACTTACGTTAAGCGTGATGAGATCAATTGCCAGTGTTGCCACCTTCCAACTCCATCATCTGATCAGCTTTTAAACACCATAATAATGCATTTTCAAAGGGTTTTCATTTGTATTCCAAATTTTAGCACAATCCAAAACCGGGAAGTTGTTCAAAATTTACTCACAACATGAACTAAACATGTGTAATACGGTCAGATAAGCTTTTAAACACCATTACATAATATACTAATCTACTGTCATTGGGATTTCATTCGTGTTCCAAATTTTAGCTCAATCCAAAAACGGGAAGTGGTCCAAAATTGACACGCAAGATTCGACCCAATTTTTGAAATCTTTATTTGCTACTATTTATTCGTCCTTGATTGTACAGCCAAAGACACACACATTATTCGCATTCGAGATTGCAATGAAGTGTCGTAGTAAATGAAATAAACGCCACTCAATCACATTTAAGTGATGCATCCTGCCAATGCGACATTGTCCTAACGTGGTCCAACTTTCCGGCTGTAGCATACTTCACCTAGGTCACGGTTAGACTGTACGTAGTCAATGTTATACCTATTTGGGCGGGCGCCAGAGGGGAGTCAAGGTCGCACGGCCTCGCGGCTCCAGCCTCCCCTCGAGGCAGACAGGGTTGCCAAGTGTGTTCAAATATATTAACTTAATAAGATATCGTAAGGCTAAGGTTGAAAATTACTAGCGTTTGCAATTTGGCCCGTGTAGAAACTGGTTTAACTGCGGTTATTATTCTTGAAATTAGTATTGTACATAGAGTCAATTAATGATGAATTAAGTCGTTTCATAGTTTTCTAACCCCTGCCTGGATGGAGCTTTGACGATTGTAGACTTACATTTAGTAGGTAAGAATGGAGCTTGCGGAAATGACGCCGTTGCCACCGACATCCGAGGGGTTAATACAGAATTTTGAAAAAGGAACGACTTAATCGTCATTAATTAACTGAGTATGGCCGTTATTGTTTTATTTAAAGGTCCTCTTTTTTTTCTATTTCCCCAAAATCTCTTAAGCCTGATTAAAAACATCCCAACTTCCTCAACAGTTGTCACTTTGAGGTTATTTACACGCCCTAAAAATTGTCTATACACAAATTAATAAATAAATAAATATCGTGGGACAATGTCACACCAATTGACCTAGTCCCAAACTAAGCTCTAGGCTTGTACTATGGGTACTAGACAACGAAATAAATACTTATAGAGAGAAATATATACTTACTTAAATACATAGAAAACATCCATGACTCAGGAACAAATATTCAGGCTCATCACACAAATATCTGCCCTTACCGGGATTTGAACCCAGGACAGCTGGCTTCGTAGGTAGGGTCACTACCAATTAGGCCCGCGCGTCGTCTAAACATACAACACACAATCACTGAAAATGGCGATAATCTTCCATTCACAAACACCGTGATTGGATGTTTATGGGTTTCAAAGTAAATGAAAAAAAAAATACTTTAGTCCCTGGAGCTTTAGACCCCATGTGCAAAGACTAAAGTCACATTTTAAGAGCATGAGAAGTGAAAAAGCTTTTAAATGCCTATTTAATTAATTGTATCTGAGCTGTTAACCCTAGGTTGAATGAGGGATCTCCATAGCGGGACGTACAGAGAATGAGATTTAAAAAAAAAGGTTTTTTTTATGCTGCCGGAATAAAGGAGGCTGACAATGAAATATGATTAACTTTTTCAGTAATGATTAACGATTAACTGAAATATTCGATACAAGGGCTATTAACGATGAATGAGCGATGTTAACGTTCGATTACTTTGGTTCATCTTCTTTCCTCCTCATTTTATTGCTGAAAAATGTTGATAGGTTAGCTTGAATCTATTAAATAGAAAAAACGTATTTTAAATCCTTTTTTGAGCTTATGTACACCTTTTGCAATTGGATCGTCATGAGCACGGGGCGCCGCGCTGGCACGGACCCTGCTGCAAAGGAAGCAAAAATTTATGAACATGGCATGGTATAGGTACTTATATAACTATGTATGGTGCGATTTGCAAATTTTACTTTTTTTGTAAAACTGTAATTGTACATTTTGTAAATCGGTCATTACAACAAATATTCTAAAAAAAAACTATCTTTTACTTAAGGCTCAAAAGATACAGCTCTTTAAAGTGAGGATGGACGGACAGTGTAGGCATATTAGGATCCCGATGGGTACCCGTCGGGTACGGAACCTTTAAAAGAAAATGTCAAAAGTCTTTTGACAGCAGGCCAACATCATCATTTATATTACTTTTATCATCTAATATATAAAATTCTCGTGTCACAGTGTTTGTAGCAAAACTCCTCCGAAACGGCTTGACCGACTCTTATGGAATTTTGTGGTATACCTTTTATATATATTTCATAAGACGTCAACGCATAAGAAAGTAAGAAAGCCCTTCCGTATCCGGAATATTCTGTGTGCATCGCACGGAACTCTACCCACCCATTTCACCCACCGCTACTTATAGAGTCCAGGCAGTCTCGGTAAAAAACCACCGCCATTCCAACCATTAGATCAAAAGGCGATGTTAATTGTCTCCGTTACAGAACAGGTTCGTGCGCCCGCGCCTGTCCCGTTAATCTTGCATTCTAGTTACGTGTTGAATGCGATAGGTGGCGCTGCGACGGTTTATTGCTAAAGTTTTGCTTAAGCACAGAATAAGTAAGCTTAATTAAGTAGCAATATTCGTTTTGAGTTTTAGTTTTAGGTATTTACTCGTAGTTTATGTACAGCATAAATATGTATACACTTAGTCCTTGTCTATGGCATATTCAAACTGCCATTACGAATTATCACAGCGATTAAAGTGACAAGGTACCAAAGTGTGTATATATTTATGAACTCGATTGTACATGATTAAAACAATGTTAACTCTATGAGCAAAACGATTGTAATGGGTATTTTCTATCGCGGTGTAAAAACCAGATGAACGTATCTACATTTTTTTTTTGTCAAAACGTCGTTTTGGCATTTCATGCAGAAGCACATTCTGAACCTTTTCATGCAAAAAAAAACGATTTTTGAATTTTTTGTAGTTACGTTCATCTGGCTTTTACACCACGCTATGAACTACAATCTATAATTAGTAAGTTTATCGTATCTATAGTACAAGCCTAGAGGTTAGTTTGGAGCTAGGTAAATTTGTGTGAGATTGTCCCCTGATATATATTTATTTATTTAATAACTTTAGGAGGAAATTTATTTTTTGGCTTACTAATTTAGTATATTTGTTAATTTAGTTGTAATGTATCTGTTGTATGTTTCCCTTTTTAATAAAAATCGTTTATTGCGTCCACTAAATAACTGTCCCATTTTCCGGGATAAAAAGTACCTATAAACCTATGTCCGTCTCCGAGATATAAACTATCTTTGTGCCCACAGTTTGTGCATACATAGTTCAAAAATATTCTATGCTCCACCTTTTCTAAGCCAAAACACTTACAAACTGGCCTACTGACGCACTGGGTCGCCCGTGTTGGTTGAGTACCTCGAGACGCATAAGATTCCATCTCTGAATATATTTCCCATTTCACTATCTTAATAAATAAATATCAGGGGGACAATGTCACACGAATTGACCTAGTCCCAAACTAAGCTCTGGGCTTGTACTATGGGTACTAGACAACGATATAAATACTTACATAGAGAAATATATACTTAAATACATAGAAAACATCCATGACTCGGGAACAAATATTCGCGCTCATCACACAAATATCTGCCCTTACCGGGATTTGAACCCAGGACCGCTAGCTTCATAGGCAGGGTCACTACCAACTAGGCCAACGCGTCGTCATCTTTACGCCTGTCTTCATATCTAAATGCCATAAAAGAATAAATTGAATTCTATATTCATAACAGAAACTCTATTACTGAAAACTAGTAAATAGGTATTGTTATTGTATTGTGTAACTCAATTCAGTCTGTTGATATAAAACTACTAACCACAGGTAATCGGGTAGCAAAATAGACATACAGCGTTATTTTTTAAACCAGGGGCCGGAAAACGTCCAAGATTTAGGAATAAATAGGTACTCATACTCATCATACAATTAATGTATCTTACCGGAAATCGAATCCGGGACCGCTAAGCTTCGTAGGCAGGGTCAGTTATTCAAACTAGGCTAACCGTGTGTTGTCAAAGCTAAGCTAATTTAAATGTGATCGTCTGAGCTAAGTTACAGGGTCATTTAAGAGTTATTAACTGCTATCAGACTTATCAGCTATAAAAGTAAGGGCATAAGTAGTATAAATAGAAAAGTAGGTCGTCTCCGGCGCAGTTTCTGTTACCTATTGCCACTCTAGCGCCCTGTTTGCGTCAATGCGCGTCGCGCGATACCTATTAATACGCAGGCAACCAAACGCAGCCGACGGCGCGGTCCCGACTAAACCGGCTTGGTGCGTCCTGTTGAGTGAGCTTGTTGTGGCTCGTGGTGCGTACAGTCGTTACACGCACAGATGTATACAAGCCGCGCTATAAACCTTTATTTGAAGGCGAACTACTGTTTACACTGTGGCAAGGGTCGCAATGACACGGTGTTTATCTATTTTAAGTTATCGCTTTTGATCGTAACCCGGGCATGGGTGAAATTGGGGTCAATTCTCTTACAACAATATAATTTGGGTTCACTCACCTCGGCTAAAAAAGGCATCTAAGATGGACTATCATTGGCTAGTATAATCGACGAAGTCATGCATGTTTTTCCTTGCCTTTATGAGATCCTTAGATCTCTTTGACTTGTAACTCCCTCTCACGCACCTTTTTTACATCAAGCCACCCCAGATAATATTTTCATGCCCCGTTTGGCAAAAAACAACGTGCATCAATTGCACAACATCGACCGACGACATTACGTTGTGATACAGAGACCGAATCACATTCACTGTGTTATTATAGTATTTATGTTATATTTACTTATATGTATAGTACCTAAGTAGAAGATTTATTCCGAAATTGAATTCAGCATTCCACGCCCCCCTTGTCATCTTTCTACGCCCCCTTTCAGAGGTGCGCAACACTGGTGGGAAACCCTGCTCTAATGCAAAACTTCGTCTCGCACACTGGCCTACAATGGCGGCCATGCCATGAGAGAGTACCACCATAGTGAAGCAGGACGGAAGCTAGGCGCGGTGGCAGCGCGTCGGGTTCCGTGTGACCACTCACTACTTTCCGCTCTCACTACAACGATGGCGCGAAATTTCACAGGACGCTGGATGTGTGACATGGGCTTAATGGCACGGTTCCGCGCAGAATTTTTAAAGACGAGCAGGGGCTGGTATTATCGTTGCCATTCGTTGCCTTTATCGCGGTTGATAAAACATCGTTACTCTTGCACTTACGTACTGGTCAGGAAGTGACAGATGTTTTAT
Source organism: Acleris cristana (assembly GCA_948252455.1). Lineage (NCBI taxonomy): Eukaryota > Metazoa > Arthropoda > Insecta > Lepidoptera > Tortricidae > Acleris > Acleris cristana. The sequence goes on along the minus strand of OX411792.1, from coordinate 8,507,498 downwards.
CCACATCGATAAACCCTTACACGACCATGATAGAACCGCACGAAACGTCCAATCAAAATATTCAATGGATATCTCTCTCTAATGTTTAAAAATATACCTATTTATTCATCCATCTCCACAATCTGAGAACTGATAAGTCGTTCCTCTCGTCTCGGTCTCTACATCGATCTGCTTCGTCTCAGTGGATGGAATCGCACCCCAGCAGTTATAAAGTAGATTATGTAGAATGATTCTGTAAAGTGTAAACTAATGTTTTATTTTTTCTGTTACAGGTAAGTCTACTAAAACTTTTCGAGACTGGAACTGTGAGTGAAATCCGTAAACACTTTTATCTTGATAATTAGTGCCTTGGCAGATCCAAGGGGAGGCTAACGTGCTCAAACCCCCTCCTAAAGGCATCTGAGTCCCCCCGTGCGATAATGACAAATCATGAATATAACCCGTCATTTGAGCAGTGTTGCCAGTTTAGACCTGTAAAATTGTTACTTGTAGCTTTATAAAAGTGCCCTAAGGCCCCCGCCCAAACCCAAATCCTGAATCCACCAGTATGTATTACACCTACTCTTTATTGTACGTACGAATAAAAAGACATACAAAACAAAGGCAATAACAAAAGAAGGTGAACTTATCTCCGCCACTGTCGACAATCGTTTCACAAAATTCATCAAAAGCTATTTTCTGACACTTTATTTTTGTCTCTTCACATCCAATGGCCAACAAGATGCATTTAACTAATGCTATCGATTATCTTTATCGAAAATGTATATGATTGACGTAAGCTGCCAGACGGTTGCGTCGAGCGCTTATATTAAACCCATACATTTTGTCAATTTTCGAAAATCCTTTACATACTCGTTAAGCAGCAATGTCGGCCGAGTGAAAAACGATTCCGTAACGGGTCAAATACGATATTGTTTGTACTGACTAGAATAGAGCTGAACTGTTAGGTTAGACTTGTACCTACCTTGAAATCTTAACACCTGCCCCTTATTTTAAGTCGTCATATAGCCCCGTCTATCCGTTTTCCTCGGCTTGAAGGAATTCCCACGGGTACCTCGTGTCAGGTCTGCGATGACACTGATGACTTGTCAGGGTAAGATTGATGACTATTACTAAGATGCTATTACGTGACGAAAAAAAAGGGTTTCGATATGATATACACACTTATATGACGAAGGTCCTGCCTTTTCTACATACACTAACATCTTTAGGGTATTAACACCTCTCCCTCTTACTCCAAGTATCTGCTAAGCTCTTTTTAGTTTTCTCTCTTAAAGTGGATACAATATTTTTTGTACTCGTCGATTATAATCTGTGTATTAAGATTTCACAGAGAATACTGCAACGTCACTCTTTTCATCGTTGCATAGTCTATGTTACTTCCGAAACAACCGAAATAACCATTTCGATACGCTCCAGACGATCGAAAAAAATTTGAAAATAGAACTTCGTATTTCAATAGTATGTGTCCTTGTTTAAGGAGACTCGATCCGATACAAAATGGCTAATCTATGGCGTTTCGGAACGTAGCAACGTCGCGTCATCTGTCAACATCTACTTAAACATGCTCCTGTATCCAGGGCATAAAAAAAAAACTACTCTTTGTGATTGTAGCCAATCACAGCACAGTACTGCAAAATTACGGACGCCGGTGGTGTTATAGTACTTACGATATTTCGTTTTCTTATATACTCGTATTTAGACTTAAATTATTAATTTTAATGAACTCGTACAAAAAGTATTTTTTCTACTAGCGTACTATAAACCGCTAATATTGATATCGTTAATGGTGTCAGAATACCACCTATAGCTTAACCGAAGAGTAAAAACAATTCTATAATTAGCGTTGCCATGGTAATAACATACAGTTCTATAATTTATTATAGCATTGTTATTACCATGGTAACGGTCATTCCGGATATCAGTCTTGGCGTTTAGTTAACACTTGACATCCTAATAATTTGTATAATAAACCGTTAAAAAATGTTAACACCAATTAAAATTATCTACATTAAAAATAAAATTATTTTTGAGTCTAAATATGTGTTTAGAATTACATTTTTATCAAGTTACTAAAAATAGATGAGTAATATCCATCGATTTGTTATTTGGTTACCATGGTTACGTTCAATATGGATATCAACAAAATGGCGTTTTGTTTGGCATTCCAACTTTTATGATAAATTGTCAGAACTGTTTTAGTACCTAACTATTAAAGATTGCATGAAATTTATAAACATTTAGCAATAAAATTTACAAACTATTAACGCCAATCGGAATAATGAAAATGACTTTGCTAACAAGTAATTTGTTAGCAGAAAAATCGAGTGAAGACGAGAGAAAAGTTAGCGATTGTTTATTTTTGTCATTATCATTCTAAGGTTGTAGAAAAAGTTATGTATGCAACGGTACATAATTAGCTCTTAAGGTACTCGTGCCTATAATTAGAGCGCTCGCAAGCTCGCGCTCTAACCTCGGCGCTCGTACCTTAAGAAGCTTCATTATGTACCAGTTACATAAATAACTAGTTCACAATAGTGTCATAATTAAGCTTTTTAATCTCGTACCTTACTTAGGCCACTCAGCAAGCTTCGTGGCCTAAACACGGTACTCGACTAAAAAGCTCTCTATTATAACAAGATTGTGAAAAATACTATTTCAGCTCTGTTTAAATTGAAAAATATTGCAAACTCTGTAGCCATCGAATCGAAAAACAGACATGAGAAAATAAAGACAAGAAGGAGAACTAATAAAAACGTGGTAAAGTAGATACGTATTAGGAACTTAATTTCATCTGTTTCGAATTTCTATTAGGTACTCTTATTTCTTTTTTTCGCTTTTGACGCGTTGATGTCCTTTGTATGAAAAAAACATAGGTATGTATATGTTGTAAAAAACATGCTTACCTATTAAAAATCTGAGAATTGAAATTGGGTCAGTAAACCGGTTTCTCGAAAGCTGTTTACCTGTCATAGTGTTTAATTATCGCAAAGTTGCCATGCGGAAAAATCTGGAAATATCCGTAAATGTCAAAGACCTCTAAGACTAGGTACTATTTGCAAAAAATGTGATAGAAAAAAAATGCGTCATTGAAATGCAAAATGAATGAAATTACATAGTTTCATAAAATGTTTTAATGACAACCACGAACGACTTAGTATTTTATGATGTGCAAACGGAATTCAACATAATAAGTGGCAGACCCATATTTGGCCGTACGTGCATAATTTAAAACACAGTCACCTCAGATCTTTTGTATTTTAATTCACGTGTCTATTGATTCACAATCAGTTAATATGCTATTAGCGAGCGTACCGCAATTGGTACAACAATACTGATTAAATAAATCGACATTGAATTCGCATTAGGCGTTCTATCACCGCCTACGCCACCCACGTGTCGAGCGGACAGACAGACAAACAGACGCTGGGAACTGGGACGTTAAATGTCAGTATGTTCTCAGAGGGATTAGTTATTATTTTATTGATTAGTATCGATTTATTTGCTAATAAGATTAAGTTAAGGCAGCAACTTTACAACTCACAACGCGGTTAGCCTTGTTTTGTAATGTAATGGTCTCGGGTTCGATTCCCGGTAAGGGCAAATATTTTTAGATGTAATTATTCCTGATTCTTGGATGTTATCTACGTACAAACAGCATTACTCCCCCCAATAATAATAATAATCCCTTTCAAAATAAGTTTAATATTTCCTTGTTTTTTTTTCATTCTGAGGATATAGAAAACATGAAATACTTTAGATTTTTAGATGAATGATAACATTGATAACGCAAAGTTATGACGATTAACCTCACGGTAAACAGAGTTCTTATCAAGATAACTAAATATGTAATACGAATGCAACATAACATAATCCACAGAATTATGCATGAGCTACACCAGTCAGCGGAAATTGAAAAACAATCCCAATAACATACAAATAAGCTATAATTCCGACTGCGTAGGAAATAGAAGCGACACAAATAAACTTGTATGTAGGGCAGACTGTTTGGCGCCGCACCAAGCGAAAAGTGAGGAGTTTCGAAATTCTAAATTCGCTAGCAAAAAAATTGCTAGCAAAGTCTTAAAATAAAAAACCGTAATAAACTTGACGGGTTAGAAATAGCAAGTTCTATAAAAATAGGAAATTGAGAATACTTGGTTTCTAAAAACTTATTCTGTATCGCCTAAATTTAAATTTGTAAATTCTATTCATGACATAATGTATTCTTATGATCTATATATATAAAAGGCTAAACTGACTGACTGATGTATCAACGCACAGCCGAAACTACTGTACCTAGAAACTTGAAATTTGGTACAGGGGTTCCTTTCATGATGTAGGTGAGCACTAAGAAAGGATTTTCCGAAAATCGACCCCCAACGGGAAGAAATGGGGGGAGTAGCGGGAAACTAATTCGTACGTAGCGTACGAAGTCGCGGGCGTCCTCTAGTTAGGTATATTATCGTATCCGCGTAGTGTGTGATACTTTCAGATACTTAATTAAGTTTTTATACGCTCACTTTTGACTCACTTAATGGCGGCCGAATTAACTACACCATAGGTAGAATGCAGACCTTGTATGCTATTTACCAACATTTTCCGAGATTATTTTACTTTAATAAATTAGCCCTCGTAACAAGAATCCGTAGTAACGCCAATCACGGTCGGCTTCCGCGAAATTAATTAATTTTAGTACGGATTCTCTTACATATTCAAAATGGGTGAGTCAGCACTCGCTGGGCCGGGGTTACGAGCGTGATTACATTTATTTTCGAGTAGCTGTTGCCCGCGACTCCGTCCGCGCAGAGAAATAAAACCTAGCCTATGTTACTCAGGGATAATGTCGCATGTTAATGGTGAAAGAATTTTTGAAATCGGTCCAGTAGTTTTTGAGTTTATTCGTTACAAACATACAAAAATAGAAATCTTTCCTCTTCATAATATTAGTGCAGATATAATAGTATGTTGGTATCAGAAGGTAGTTTTTGTATGTAGGTATGTAGGTCTTTTAGCAGGCCAAGAATTTGGAGATATTTGGATTACTAGGTAAAAATATTATTAGCGGTTTTCACCACTGCAGCTGATTTGAAACTGTTAAAAACGTTCCACCATCTCTTTATTGGTCTGCTACTCTTGTGACAGTCTTTTAAGGTTTAGTGCTTCAGTAAGAGACGCGGTTGGGGTGTAAACCACTTAACCACAAAGCCAAGGGAAGCCTTATTATAGTGGGGTGTACCAACTTGAAGAAAAACTGCGTATGCGTTCAGAAATTGGGAGTTTTACCAACCGGGAAATGAACACTTATCTCCCCCTACCCACCTACCTACCTACCTTTATTTTACAGCTAGCAACACTAGAGCTCTATTCTACTCGGCAACTCTATCTCGTATCGTCTACGTTATGATAACTCTTATTTACTTGACAATAATGAATGTCTTCCTAGGTAAAAACGATACAATAACATTATCACAAGCAATATTATTTTACCGAGTCAAATAGAACCCCTTATCAGCCAGACACAACAAAAAAACAGTAAAAAAAAACAAAACAGGTTTACTTACCTACTGTTTTAATTAACCTTTTAGGACTAAATGCCTTTGATAACATTTAAAAGCATCGAGATAATTTATTCTAGTCACCTGATTAAATTCAATTATGCTCTGAATCCATTTAACAAAGTACAAAGGCTTCCGAGTTGTGGGGGATGATTCAAGGGTGAAGGCGTTCCTTCAATCAGACGATATTAGATAAGTGCCAGGGAATTGAAATACTATATTGAGAATGATGTCCACAGATAAACATCATTATCGTCATAGTTTTCATTTTAAAAAGTCCACGGGTGCTATTGTCTAACGCACTTGCAATAGCAACCGGCTTCAAGTGGAGCAATTGTTTTCATTTTGTATGCAGACAAGCCTTCGATTTTCAAAATGAAAACGATCGTGATTACGAGTGCGTTAGACAATAAGCCCTCAGGTATGCGGGGTATGTGGCCATGATCTTAGAATTATTTAGCAAGCGCACATTGTTTTTACAAGCTCTTATTTATATTACAGTTTTCGTATGATTGTATGTACTCGTAAGTTGTCTGCGTCATATCTTGCAAGTCGATTTTGAACCAGAACCAGAATGGGATTTGGACCGCATAATTATGTAAAACCGATGACAATGCAATGTTACGATATCTAAGAGCTGATCGGATGATGGAATAGGATAGTTGTGACTGGATCTCCGCATTAGGATACCTAACGTAGACCATCATTAGTTACACAACAATCGAAAACATGGCCTTGTTCTAAAAATGTTTTTGACAGAAATGTATAAAATGTACTAAAGTACATTTTATACATTGTATTCTCTATCTAAAGATAGAGAATTTCCACTTGTTTTTAAGCTGCCTAAAAAACATTGACGCAGACCACCGAAGGGTTTTATTGGGTAATCCACTAATAAGTGGTTAATCCGGATTCCGGTATAAACCGATGAAGAAGTACTTAAAATCTATAATTTGAACTTGAATCATTGTTTGTTTTATTTAATGGGTTTAAAAACTTCTTTAATTACTCTATTGACTTAATAATTTTAGAGATATTGATGGTTTGTCACACTTGCCCCGTAGATGCACTTGCCCCCTAGACGTACTTGACCCAACTGATCTTACATGAATAAACAACAAGAAAACGGTAAGTAATATTTTATTAACATGCCGATCTACCGACATCGTACCTACCAATATATTATATACAATACCTAACAAGTCATTCCAATAACTAAACTCATACTAATATTACAGCTCAGTATTACAGCCTATGGTGTCTCGATCATCCCAGCCCATAGATTAGCTAATGCTTACAAACAATGGCGGCCAAAATAGCGCCAACGACGGCTAAAACTGAACGTCACTTCCGTCCGCTCGGGCGGTTTATTGATGTTCGTAACGCCCTCCCGGCCCTAAAAATAGGCGTACTACGGTATACTAGTATACTACTCTAGCTTTAGCTCGTGGAATAAAAAAGAGATGAACCTTACATCTAAGTACTTGATGTGCCTTTACACACGACAGAGAATGTCAGCCAGTTTAGATTTTTGGCTTATCGTATTCTTCATTAAAAACTAAAAATTGCTTTAAAAAAGTCATGTCGATACGTCAAATACTTTTCGAGATATTGAATATTAAACTTCGTATGCGGCGCTCGAAACTCGGCGGCTAGCGCTCACGGATGATGACGTCATCGTTCAACTGCGGTACGCGCCCTTATATGAACGAGTAAGTTTACAGGGCTATATATTTTTAACCGTAATAAGTAGCCAGTTGAAATTTTCACAGAATACGTGTTATTATAAAATCTATCGTTTAAAACTATAAAATGAACAATAAATCAAATCCCAAGAGGGGTCCCCATACAAGAAGCATGAAAAAAAATCTTTTGTTTTAGCATCTTTATACGGATTGTATTTTTATAATGACTTCTTATTTTGATGCTATTTTAAGCTTAAATTGTGGTCTAATTTTCATTGTTTACGACTAAGTAGCAATCTTGAGTAAAACTTCGGCAAATATGTGACAAAACTGATTTTATCAACACGATGGTTTAGGCGGTCACCCATCCTGTTTTAGACTACACTTGTAGTTGCTTAACTTTGTAAGTCGTAATACTCGTAATTATTTTTACGAATTCGTTTTGATGTTACTATGGTAGTTATGGTTAGGTATCTATTGTTTTGTATTACATACAGTTTAACAAAACAAACTTTCTGTCACTGACCGGCTTTTCTGTTTGTAATGTTTGTCGAGTAAGTTGGTTAAATAAAATTAGAATAATAAATAGGCACTTTTAATTTTGGGTTCACCGTTTTTTACATAAAAATACCAATAAAGTATGTTGATAGCTAAGGTGAAACATGCCAAAAATTAAAAAACCAAGTGCGAGACGCGGGACACAGGCGGCCGAGCCTGCAGCGGTAGGTACTGTAGAGTACAAAGATATGTATACATTTGTGGCCCTTATTTCAATGGAATAAGGTGAAAAAGTGTATACATATCTTTGTACTCGACTGTACTATTCAACAATATTATGATTCACGCAGTTCGCTATATACGCGGTCTCGTACAGCGTACCCGTAGTTTTAAATGATCTTACTCGTTTAAAATGTCGGAGCCGTAGAAGTCAAGATTGTCCTCTATTGTACCAAAGTGTAACAAGGGCGTTGGTCCCACAAAAAAAAACCAACACACACTACCTTGAGTGAGGAACCTGGTAGCGCCCGCGCGCGAAATTTGAAATCGATGTAATGAATACACGAAGTATCAGAACTACTACTAGGTCAATCAAAAAATCATGTTTTATAGTTCGTTCTTTTATACGGTAGCGATATTAATTCTACATTACTTAACACGAAATTTGTAAAGAAAGGCCTACCACCAAAGTTAAGCAACCACCGCTTACCTAAACATCGTGTTGATTTAAACTAGGCACTTTTAAACATATTTGTAAGAGATTTACTACAGTTTACCTACTGTTTGGTCGTAAACTATATATGTTAGTATGGAGTTTAGATTATCATTTAAGCTTAATGTGACACCGAAATAAAAAGCTATCATACAAATACAACCCGTATTTCGTCTTCCAAAGTTAAGCAACTACACGCGTAGTCTAAAACAGGATGGGTGACCGCCTAAACCATCGTGTTGATAAAATCAGTTTTGTCACATATTTGCCGAAGTTTTACTTAAGATTGCTATTTAGTCGTAAAGAATGAAAATTAGACTACAATTTAAGTTTAAAATAGCATCAAAATAGGAAGCCATTATAAAAATACAATCCGTATAAAAATGCTAAAAATAAAGATTTTTTTTCATGTTTCTTGTATGGGGACCCCTCTTGGGATTTGATTTATTGTTCATTTTATAGTTTTAAACGATAGATTTTATAATAACACGTATTCTGTGAAAATTTCAACTGGCTACTTATTACGGTTAAAAATATATAGCCCTGTAAACTTACTCGTTCATATAAGGGCGCGTACCGCAGTTGAACGATGACGTCACTCAAGCAAGATGGCGTCTACGCGCTTTAATATTATTGACCCAAATTTCAAACGTTTGTAGAATCAAAACTACTGGGTCTATTTGAATGAAATAAAAAGTATTATGTTTGTTTATTTATAAACATTACTGTTACAAAGTTTCAAGCGATTTGGCGTACCTACTGACATTCTTCATAAGATCGAACGTATAAGGCTGCCTAATTAAGAATGCACCCGCTAAAATGTGTTTTATTCACTCTGACGGGTCTACTTGAACTCGCCGCTGCGACATTCACTCGTTCGTTCGTCCGATCGCGTTTTTGAGAGAATCACACCCCAGCAGCGAGTTTGCCTGGTGGTAGGACCTAGGACCTTGTGCAGGATTTGTTTGGATTGCTACCTTTATCTTACAAACGATGAAATGACTAGCATAGAGGTATTCTATTTCACTCCTCAGGATTGGCTTGAAAACGCAATGCAGTTTTAAAGATTGTAGTCTTGAAAATGCAAATGTCTATGGTTCACAGATCTGACTTACCATCAGCTGGCCTGTGTACACCATTGCTTTGGCAATAAACAAAAAACTTACCCAACTACCCGCCATAGGGCCGGCAGTAATACCAATGTTTAAGAACACGCACCCCGGCTGGGGTAAATAAGACAACTGTTAAAATAACTAGTGTAGACTATAGATATATTCGATCCTACCCCTCATGGTTCGTTATGCTTTGCATCATGGTTCCAGTTCTTATAGGGTGTTAGAGGGCTTTATCATCAGAACACCCTTTGCCTTCGATGAAGTGGCTTAGCTAACGTGTGGTGAACTGAATCCCCCATATCCAAAAAAGTATTTTTCAAGACCTTTGAAGATTCGGACACGTATATGTATATGGACGACCATATTGAAACATGAAGACCATATTTGAGTTTTGGTTTTAATTTTAGTTTTTGTGTTTTGCTGGTTGTGTTACCTGCCGTGGTTTCACTACTTTCACTTAATGTTTTCCGCGGAAGACCAGCTCTGGCCTAAAAACCAGTAACATGCTGATCAGTTCAGTACTTTTTGTGTTTTTGTTTTGGTCTGATAATTTATTCTTCTGTACTTGTGTACTTCTTTCATATTATGAAAACATGCAGTCGGCTTGCTTATATCATTTATCGCGTGTTGTATATTCAATGAATTCCCTAAAATAGAAATTGCAAAGCGATTTCTCCACACCTTATTCGAAGTCAAAGCGCAGGCGCGATTCAATAGCGGCGCGAGCACCGTTATACGCAGTCGCGCCGAAAGTTCACAGCCGCGGATCATTTGCCGTTAGACCAATTATTTCTTATTTCGTTTAACGTTCATGCTGCAATGCTTTTAAGGTTCGTTTTTATTGACTTACAACTTGTTTCATTAAGATCTTAATTCAGTTTAAATGTAACATTTAAATATTGTACTTAGGGGTTTATATTATAAGTTATGACGTAATAAAATTACACTGTAATTAATTGGGATACACCAAAAAAAATAACTGCTTGATTTTACATTTTTATTCGAAAGAATAGCCTTTTATAAGAAACTAATTTGAAGCATTTCATAATTAAATGTATTATTGATATTTAAAATAATTTATTAAATTAAAGTAACCTTTTAAAATAATTTATTAAATTAAAGTAACCTTACCTACTTGTAGCGACAAGATGACGTATATATTTATAAAGAACGGGTATACTTCATCTAAGACTTAGAAAGACGATTTTTTGTATTATCTGTGATCTGTTTTCAAAGTCATAATAGTACGAACGTCATTCAAATATAATGTAAACAAACAATCGCAATATGATATAATTTATTATTTAAGAGTATATAAGCATTCAACCATTGCTTATTACCTAGACCTCAGTTAATACAACACTTCCTACATGACCCTTGTTTCTAGACTAGATTTACTTAACACAGTCACATTAAATTTGTTGAAAAGGCGGATTCCATACTTCCAATCATGAGTTTCTACAATAAATGTTGATGCCTTCTTTTTGAACCTCTTGTAAAACCTTACCACACAAATTATTAACATTTATCACACATAACTCAAAAGAGAAATGGTCTCATTAATATTTTAATTTCATCATAAGAATTACACTCAATTTGTAAACAAATAAATTTGACATGACAACAGCGGTCGTTAAACGTAGGTGTCAGGTAGATATCTAAATTGTACTTATAAAATGAAAATTTGGAGAGGTTTTATATGTTTTATGTAAAACCACAAAAGTCCTTGATATAGCGCAATTGGGACGGGCATTTAGGGGTCAAATGAAGGTTATTTCTTAATTTTAATATATTTAATTCATTGTAACATATTTTTTTAATCTAACTACTGGGATCGATTCGAAAAGCCTATTCCTCGAAATGGTTTTGAAATTTTCATACATTGTTAAAAATGGGTGTATCCCAATTGAGGTCATTACAGCTTATTGCTAAGTGAATATTTGCTGTTATTACGTTTCTCTATTGTTTTTAACTCGGCCGCCGTTACTGTCATGTTAACAAGAGCTATAAACTTGACAATACGATAACAATAGGGGTAAAGATAATGCAGAATAAGGTTTTGAGGAATTGGGGGCATTTCTGGTACCAGCTTTTGACTCATAAATAAGAGTAATAGTCAATTAAAAGGCTGCTTTCTTAGTTATAACTTGTCGATGGGTACTAAAGTTAACTGAGAAAACAAGATAAAAACAACCTTGACTCAGAAAATACGATGTCGTTTGATTATTTACTATTCTGTACAATGTCTTTATTCTACGTAGTAATACCATATAGCTTTAGAGATGTTCCACACGTCACAGGGGTGTGATAGCTCTTAAAAAGACCTTCGGTTATGTACTTCTCTCTCACTCGCTCACAAACGCTCTTATGGCGAGTCTAACCTAATTTAACCGAACCCGAAAGACTTTTTAAATGCTCTTACAGTCTGTGAGCACTTAAATAGAAGGTGCTTCGGGTTTGAACTTTTCTCTCACTCGCTCCCATATGCTCTTATTGAGAGCGATTGAGAGGGAAGTACAAACCCGAAGCACCTTCTAAGAGCTATCGCGCTGTACGCATTACTTTTACTTTAGTGTCAACGTAGTGTAGTGTCCAAATATCAAAGTACGTCATTTTCACGCCACATCGCTTTAGTAAGGTAATTCCGGCAATCAGCTGGCCGATGACTTGCAAACACCGGCTAATGGTCGACTTGCATTGTTTGTTATTCGCGTCATCGCTCGTTTGACCGTGTACCCGATTTCGATACTCTTTTATCATGATTCTAGTACTAATTAACGAGAGTTTGCTATGACTGGTACATGCTAATAATGACGTACCGTAAAACGGGGTGAGTAGGGATTAAGGGGTGAGTAGGGACACAACCTAAAATGAAGCATATGTTACTAATTATAAGACTGAAATTATTTCCAATAGACGTAACGTTTTTGTCCATTTAATACTTGATCTTGTTTGTAACAAGTTATGACTTATTTTAGTTTGTGTCCCTACTCACCCCTTAATCCCTACTCACCCCGTTTTACGGTATATTTTTAATGGTATAGAAAAGGTGAACTGACACACGGCTAACTAATTTTTCGTGGACTATTTATAAGCCCAAGAACGTTAACTCAACGAATTTCAATTTCCCTTCATCGATTGTATATTGTATCATTTCATCGATATTTTCTGCTGAAAACATGATGTTTTCAGGATAACATTAATTAAGGTGACGGAACCAGTAATGGCCACACTTGATTCTTATTTAAGAGAAGATAAGGGTTATTCATTTGTTTTGCAACAATCAATTTAGGATCGTATGAAATTTGAACTAAGATTGAAGTGTCCATTATTGGTGCCTGGTAGCTAAAAGTGCCCATCATTGTTGCCGTCACCCTACGTAAGTTTGGTTAGGTTATGACTATCAAAACCAAATAACTCATACGGCGAGAAATGAAAATTCTGCCTTGATACGTTGGTATAAAGGTGTCTCGATAAGATAATAGGTACCCCCAAGAACGCTGAAGGCTAAGATGGAATGCTTCCAGTAATTTTATCTTATCAGCGGTGCTACCCCGATACCGGAACTCAACATGGCGAACACTGCTTTTTTATAGTATGGAGAAGACAAACGAGCACACAGCCCACCTGATGATAAGGGTGGCCCATAGACATTTGCATTCTCAAAGCTACAATCTACAGATTGCAATCCTAAGACCGCGTTGTCAACCCTGAGGACTAAGATGGAATGCCTCTGTGCTAATAATTTCACTGGTTGTTTTATCCACATCGGAACACAATGTGAACACTAATGCTTGGCGGTAGGTTAAATGATAAGATGGTGGAAGTGATCCGGATGGATCCTGGTACGGTCACGGACTTTAATTGATGAACCACTATAGATACATGTCGCATAAAACCAACGATTAATTCCTATGTAATTTTTATCACGTCACTTGACGCTGTCATTATGACAAGGTTCTACGGTGAATCAACAATTAAAGTCCTTGATGGTACAATATTGGTCTACCGTGGTACCCAAAGAAATGGTGCCATTTGTTTGTGCTAAGCATCAGCATTCGGAGCATCGTTAATAATGGCGGAAGCGCCATCGACAAATAAGGTCCCTTTTCATGGATAACGCCACAAATTAACAAATCTTGAAATAAAGTGTACCTACACGTTGGATACGATTTATGTACCTCTTCAAATTAGAATGCCGTCTCAACTTTAAGGTGTTAATTTCAGTTGGATAAAATGATATAGGTCCTTACTCTGGTAAAGTGATCCGTCAAGCTACGCTCCCCGTCACCGGTCACCCTCCATACTAAATAATGTTTAAACCTTACCTACTAAAGTTGTTTTTAGGTTCACAAACTCCTTCTTCACACAAAGTAACATAATCCTAGATAGAATCTCTGTTTTGTGGCATATGTCATTCGTGTTGCCACTACGATTTCGCCAATGTCAGGTTAAAGGAAGGCACACGCTCTAACGGAAAGAGTGAACAAATTTTAAAGAGAACATAATGCTATATGCTGTTTGAAAATTGGGAACAGTCAGTATGCAATCATCACTTGTCTACGAATCTTACGATCTTGTCTATGTGGTGCCTAATTGCCACTTCATTATTCTCTGACAGCCTTTTTAACTTATGCATGAATCATGATAATACAGCAATCTGTGATTAGTTATTTCCTGAAGGCCGTGCTAATAAAAGGCCTCCATTCCATATTGTACTAGCCCATCTTACTTCCATCACACCTGGGGGACTAGACAAGTATTATAAACTCAAGATGGGCTAAATAAAGAAGAATTGCGGCCGTGATCTTGAGCGTAGTGCCGTCTCAAGAAAAGTCATAGACGTCTTTTAACCGACTGCGCTTTTTTATGAACCGCCAGGTGAATAAATCCGCCATTGCCGACCATTTACTGGAGTCAGGACCAAACCACTGGATCGAATTGCATAGTCCTAAAGTTCTTTCAACTGAACGCCATTTTTATGCGAGAATGGTACTGAAGCCGTTGAAATCAGAAAACATATTATAGAAATTTCAACAGGGAGGATGGGTATAGGCTATCGACTACGTGGAATCCAGTCATCAGTAAGTGTAAGCGAGGGAGTGTGTCTTCGGATAAATCGTCGGATGTTGTGAGTGTTGTGTGTCGGTGTGATGACATTCCGAATAAAGAAAAACAAGACCAAGTGCGGGTAGGCCGAAAAACTCGCACAACTAGCAGACGAACACCCTCCACTTCAGTCTTCTCGTGACCACGGCGGTTGTAACACAGTCGAAACGTCGAGGTAAATGTTTAATTTATTACGCGAATAAGTCTTGTTTCATAGTTTTAGTATATCTTTTAACTGAGACACATCTATAGAAACCCAGTCGCCCAGTTCGTGTCTTATCTCTCCCGACAACCATTACTGGACCTACGAGCGCGTCATCATTATGCGGTCGTAGAGACTATGACCTTGGTAGAGTCTTGAAGTCCGGACGAGGCCAAGATGCGCCCAAGCACGAAGATTTACGTACCTACTGACCGGTCATGTTAAACTCGCCGGCGTATAAGACACGAAGTTGTCTAACGGCCGCACTCAAAGCCGTTGATGACGATGAAGTGGTTCCTTGGTGACGGTTTTTCATACACACGTTTGAAAAAGGAACAAGGTAATTGTTTTTAAAATGTCCCTGAATGAATAAGTACGGCCAGGCAAGATACCTGTAAAAACATTTTTTTCTCCTATTTGAACAAATGCACGCAGCTGATAACGTCGGTAATGTTACCGCCACATCACATCACATAGTCAGCAGGCTTATTACGTTCTCTATGGATTAATTATGGATACGACATCTGTCGCTTTCTGATAAGACCGTTAGTGCGAGGGTGACGGATGCTTTATTCACATTTCGCACCTTCAGAACAATAGTGACCTAAGTGAGAAATTTTAAATTTGAGTTAGGCCTCTATAATAATAAATTTATGACTACGAAAGTTTTAAAGCTGAAATTTTGAATTAGGTCACTATTGTTCTGAAGGTGTGATTTGTCTACCGCAATAAACGCGACCATCATGGGTGCAGGGTGCGAGCCGTGCGAGAACAATTCTCACTCGTCCTGTATTTTTTCACGTTCCGTCACACGCAGGTCTCGCCAGTAACGAGCACGTTGCGCAATGCCGCGCTAACGAGTGCGTGGAGCGGAACGCATCGGGTGTCCGTGCCGCTATTCAGGGATTGTAAATTTAACTAAGTACAGCAACATTATATCTGCTGAAACACGTTCTGTTGAAAATAAACTCAAGGTTGGCTGTTTAATTTGATAGATAGAATTGGAAAGCGATTGGCCGATTAATCAATACATACCTAGATAGAGTTATTTGATTTAAAGTCAAAGTCAAAGTATAACGTTTCATTCCTTTTAAACCTATTCTGACTTTTATGATACCTATTTAAATTTGTTGTAGATATTATGAAAAACTAGGTAGGTACGTTTTCCTTCCCAAGAAAATATTTCTGTACAATATAATAAATAGTACAAACTGAGTTTTTTTATAATAATTACAACATATTTAAAAATCGTAAAAATCGGACTTGATCTAGGGGATGAGTAATGTTGTCGCCCGGAGCTAAATTTTGAGAGCTACGCGATTTAAGCGACGCTTCACAATCCTTTTTTACTACTTATTTTATGAAGTTAGTAACACGTTGGCATCAGAATACGGTCGTGCAGCGTTCTATTGTTAACCTAACCAGTCTTTGACCGAGCAAGGTCGGTGATTTATTTATTTAGAAAGGATCCGACTGCGTTTATCCAGGCCGAAGAAAGCTGCCGATTGCCTATTGCCATTTAGGATGACGTATCTTAATCGCTTGCCATTTTATTTGTGAGTTGATTGATGTTTGGCGGTTTGTTTTTGGATGTCCGGGTTTCCCCGTGGTCCCAGATTGAAGGATGTGGGGGAATTTCCGGGCGGGGGTTTTTGGCACTGCGCATCCGGATTATGATCAAATTTTTTCACTATACTGAGGAAGGTTTATTCATTTCATGACAACAGCAGAATAAAGCGACGCAGTCGTCGTAAGCAAAAAAAAAGAACATATATCCACTATCCAGACTATCCTGCAGAGTTCGGGACGTATGATATTA
Source organism: Acleris cristana (assembly GCA_948252455.1). Lineage (NCBI taxonomy): Eukaryota > Metazoa > Arthropoda > Insecta > Lepidoptera > Tortricidae > Acleris > Acleris cristana. The sequence continues at coordinate 8,490,800 of OX411792.1, read as the reverse complement.
TAATTAACTTGTTACATTAGGAACTCTAATTGAACAATACTTATTTCAGACAGATGATTAGGGATCTTGATTTCAGATTGTTGGCTATTCAGTTAGTTTAATTCACTCAAACAAACAAACAATCACATAAAGTTACTTAAATAAAAGCTTGTGATCAATTTCCAATTTCCGAAAGGCGGAAGGTTTTAGAAGTAGACTATGATTTACGACCTATATCATAGGAAGTAATAGAATGGCTGAGACTGCACGTACGTACAATAGACCCGAGCGCGATCTAATATCGTGATAACCACGAATATTAATTATAAGTACAGTCAGCATCAAACGTATGAACTTTAATACTTTGTTCCATCATTTTTGACAAAATTTGTGTGCCCTGAGGGCTTATTGTCTAACGCACTCGCAATCCCAACTGGCTTCAAAGCGGAGTAATTGTTTTCATTTTGTATGCAGACAAGCCTTCGATTTTCAAAATGAAAACGATCGTGATTGCGAGTGCGTTAGACAATACCTAATAAGCCCTCTGTTCGAACAGGACGATAAAGAGTCGATCGGGTACTTATTGTAATGAGTAAGCTAACAATTTATTATGCTGACTGTAGCAAGCCCAAGTTAATTAAGTACTTACTAATTCATCTTGCTTGTCGATTTACATAATGATGACCTAATTAATTAATAAAGGCCTAAGTCAGCGCCCATCTTTACCTATGGGTTTGTACTAATCAGATTCTATCGTGCAATTTTGACTCTTTGATCTTTATCGGCTGTTTTTCAATTTACTATGAATTAGTTGAGGTATGGGATCAAGCAATTAAATTGTCTACTTTTGTTTTATACTTAGGTACCTACCTACTGGCACTGTCAACGATTTTTTTCGTCTAGCTGCATTGCGTTGTGCAATATCTAGGCGATATATTGCTACATAACTATAACTGTTCCTGGAAAACAATAAAAATTATCAAACCAATCGACATGTTTATGCAATTCACGCACTTAAATGAAGAATGTCAGTAGGTACGCCAAATCGCTTGAAACTTTGTAAGAGTAAAGCTTATAAATAAACAAACATACTACTTTTTGTTTCATTCAAATAGACCCAGTAGTTTTGATTCTACGAACGTATGAAATTACGGTCAAAAATATTAAAGGGTGCGGGCGCCATCTTACTGGAGTGACGTCATGGTTTCGTTGCGGTACGGCCCCTTATATGATTGAGTAAGTTTACAGGGCTATATTTTTTTAACCGTTATAAGTAACCAGTTGAAATTTTCACAGATTACGTGTTATTATAAACTCTATTGTTTAAAATTACAAAATGAACAATAAATCAAATCCCAAGAGGGGTCCCCATACAAGAAACATGACAAATAACCAGTTTTTTTAGCATTTTTGTACGGATTATATTTTTATAATGGCTTACTATTTTGATGCTATTTTAAGCTTAAATTGCAGTCGAACTTTCATAGTTTACGACTAAATAACAATCTCAAGTAAAACTGCTAAAAATATTTGACCAAACTGATTTTATCAACACGATGTTTTAAGCGGTCACTCATCCTGTTTTAGAATACGCTTGTAAGTAGGTAGGTAGTTGCTTAACTTTGGAAGCCGAAGTACGGGTTGTATTTGTATTAGCTTTTTATTTCGGTGTCACACAATAATCTAAACTCCATACTTACGACCAAACAGTAATCTGTAGTAAAACAACAAACAACAAAATCTTACACGATGTTTAAGCGGTGTTTACTTAACTTTGGTAATAGCCCTTTCTTTACAAATGTCGTATCTAATGTAGAATTCATATCGCTAGGTACCGTATAAAATAATGAACTATAAAACATGAGTTTTTGATTGACCTAGGTAGTAGTTCTGATATTTTGTGTACTTATTCATTTCATCGATTTCAAATTTCGCGGGCGGGCGCTGCCAAGTGGCTCACTCGCCATAAGTTAGGTACCTAGACCGCCTCTCTCTCTCTCTCTCTCTCTCTCTCGCTAGTTGTTGGTATTAGCGGCAGCTGTAGTAAGTAGGTAGTTTTTGAACTGTTTTTGAGCATAATTACTGTTATTTCGTGTATGCAAGATAGCTTAGATAGCGTGCGTGTGTGTGTGTGTGTGTGTGTGTGTGTGTGTCCGTCTATCCGCAGCCTAGCTCAGAGACTCTTAGTACTAGAAACGTGTAATTTGGCATGAATATACATATTAGTCACGCCAACATAGTTAAATAAAAGTAAAATCATGATTTTTTTTTTTACGTAACGTGGGGAAGTTTTTTTTTCTCGTCTACCCCATAGTGTGGGGTGTCGTTGTATAGGTCTTTCCAAAATATTGCGGATTTGTGAAAACAATATTTTAATTAAGGTATCCGTTTATGAAAAGCTTTAAAGCGCAAATTTTTGTTAGAGTCAAGTGTCGTCGTCCCCTCCCCACTACAGCCAAAACTACAAATAAAAAATATGAAAAATATCTTCAAAGGAAAACTATCACGACTAAGTAGACTTCATTGGCTCTTGAGTTAAACGGTTTAAATGTTTATACCTGCCGAAAACTTATTTGCGGTGTTGGTAAACTGACCGCGACCTATATCGATGTATGGGGATAACAGTTTTCCAACGGCAAAGTTAAGTTTGTCGCGAGGTCTAATTTGTTTGTAGTAACGGCTTCGGAACCCTACACTGAGCATGGTTCGACAGGCTGTTGCCCGGTTTTTTGCATTAATGTTTTGGTATTTTTATGTAGAATACGGTGAACCCTAAATTAAAAGTGCTTGATTATTATTCTATTTTTATTTAACCAACTTATTCGACAAACATTACAAACAGAAAAGCCGGTCAGCAACGGACAGTAAGTTTAGTTAAACAGGTTAAACTGTATGTAAAACAAAACAATGGATAACCATAACTATCATAGTCACATCAAAACGAATTCGTAAAAAATTACGACTTCCAAAGTTAAGCAACTACGAGCGTAGTCTAAAACAGGATGGGTGACCGCTTAAAACATCGTGTTGATAAAATCAGCTTTGTCACCTATTTGTAGCAGTTTTACTTGAGATTTCTATTTAGTCGTAAAGTATGTAAATTAGACTAGAACTTAAGCTTAAAATCGCATCAAAATAAGAAGCCATTATTGAAATACAATCCATATAAAAAAGCAAAAAAAAATGGTTTTTTTTCATGGTTTTTGTACGGGGACCCCTCTTGGGATTTGATTTATTGTTCATTTTAAAAATTTAATCGATAGAATCTATAATAACACGTATTCTGTGAAAATTTCAACTGTCTATTTATTACGGTTAAAAAGATAGAAGCCCTGTAAACTCACTCATTCAAATAAGGGCGCGTACCGCAGCCAAACGATGACGTCATCATCCGTGAGCGCTAGCCGCCGGGTTTCGAGCGCCGCATACGAAGTTTAAAATTCAATATCTCGGAAACTATTAGACGTATCGAAATGATTTTTTTACAGCATTTTTTTGTTTTTAATGAAGAATACGATAAGCCAAAAATCTAAACTGGTTGACATTCTCTATTTCTGATGCGATTGAAATAACACGTTGAACCGTTGAACTCACGCACAACGACACCTAGCGGCATCTTTGGGTAACGTTTGCAGTGTATCGCTGACAGACTGACGCGCCGCACGAGACCACGGTCTCAAACGGAGCGAAGTAACGCTTTAGTTCATGTAGAGTTTACTAGATGGCGCTATATGTCAGATAAAATCATACACATTTTTTCTAAGATTTTGTTTTTTCTTTTTGAATTGGCAGCCGAATTAAAATCAATACGATTTTTGAAAATATTTCATAAATTAAATCCACATAGTTATTGCTCGTAACTACAATATCGATATTATTTGCTATTGTTAACTCAGAGGGCTTATTGTGTAACGCACTCGTAATCGCAACCGGCTTCAAAGTGGAGCAATTGTTTTCATTTTGTATGCAGACAAGCCTTCGATTTTCAAAATAAAAACGATCATGATTGCGAGTGCGTTAGACAATAAGCCCTCGGGTTTATACTATACTATACTACTGACATTTAAAAAAAAGAATGATAACGACAAAGTACTAAGTAGCTAGTAGTGTCATTACACTTATTTATTATAGCATTAAGTTTACTTATAGGGGCTAACCCAACTCGCAAAAACCCCCATAACTCGAGTCCATGAATCCCGAACGAACCACTTATTGTGTTGGAAAACAGATACCTACCTCAATATGAGATTATGTCTGTATGTATGTAATTTTAACTCTTTATTGCACATAAACATTTACAAAACATTTTTGCATTACTAATGATAATGTACATAGGCGAACTTATCCCATATGGAACCTCAACATTACTCAATACTTTACTTACACAAAACCCAAACCTCGAAGTCCACAGGAATCAATCTTGTCTTAAATATGTACACAAATATACAAATCGGGATATTATTAGACCGACGTCCGTTGATTTATTTTATGACGTAACCCGACGATAATAGGATGTGGAGAGATTAACAGTTTGGGTTAATTCAGGTGGGTGGTCAGCCGTACCAACATTGCGGGAGAAAACATTTGAACTTTTATAAAAAATCTTTCAAAATTGTTAGGCTTGAATGATTGTTTCGATTAAGCATGGTCCTGGATTTTTTCTGTAGCTGTTTTTGTGTAGCTTTGCCAGTGACACCTACGTGTGTCAAAATTATTTACAAATGCCAGTTAGTGCAGCGAATTTGTTAAACCATTATAAGATATCGACATTTCGTAAATCAGTACGGTGCCAATGATTTAACCCTTTCGGAGTTTTAGAAGATCTTTAAGCGTCATAGGGACACTTGTTAGAAAAAGTTAAATCGAGTTAGTTTTAAATCTGGACTGAATACCTAAACACATCCTGAACATTATCATTTTCTTCCAAATTTAACAACAGTGTTAATGCAAAACTATGAAACTGTCAGTCATTTAGATTTAAGACTAAGGATTCCTAGGTTTTTTGCGGTGTTTACTAGATTTAAGTCTGTTTCCTGCATGTGGCCCCTCAGACTTGTTGCACTGTGTACAGTCACCAGCAAAAATATCTAAGTCGACATGGGCTCAAACATACCTGACACGTCTTTAACAGTAACTGTGAGAGGAATAACTTAGAGCGTTTTAGATATTTCTTAACGCTACGTACTACCTACTTGCTACTGAGGCCTTTGCCAGCCTGTGCGACATAAGCACATACTAACAATAAAATAAGTACCTATATATAAAAAAAGAGCTCATCCTCATTAGCGTTTGACTAACACTCTATGACCGTAAAGTTCGGACCGCGGGAAACGCCACGCGCCGTTCCAATTTTCGTTCCGAACCGTACGTGTAAATGCAACTGTAATAGTAAAATATTAAAAAATGTACGGTTCGGAACGAAGATTGGAACGGGTCGTGGCGTTTCCCGCGGTCCGAACTTTACGTGTAAAGGCCGCTATTGAATCCGTATTTATACACTGCTTCACTGCTAGAAGCTGCCAAGCACTCTTCTTATCTCTGTCCCTTTCAATGCCTGAAACTTGTCTGCTATTGGTAGTTTTGTAACAATGTCTGTTTTAGTGTGTACTTGTATAGTATTTTTTTATAAGTGCATCATTAATAATTTTTATTTTCTTTCACAGGTAAGTCAACACAATCTTCGATCGAGGTATCTTATTACGTATACTATTTTACGAAAAATATTTGTGTATTGATTTTTTTGTTTGTAATAGTGTTCTCGAAAACGGCTCTACCATTTTTGATGAAAATTGTGGAGAAGGGGATTTTTGGGTCAAGAAATTTTGACCTGCGAAGTTTTCACCCTGTCGATTGGTCTTTGGGAAGACATGGTTTCAACTCAGCGAGGTTCGGTGTTCTAGGTTCGTTCACGAACGTTAAATAGTGCCCTATTTTTTAAAAAATAGGCTTGATGTCTTTAATGTCATTAGAGATGCCAAATCATTTGTAACTTATTGGAAACTTAACCTTATTGTTGTAGAATGTCAGATTGACTTTAGATCTAAGGTGGGTCCCAAATTTAAGTTCTTGACTGTAGATACTTTTACTTATAAAAGCTAGGAAGTTCTTTATTGTAACTAATATTATGTTAAGGGTACACAGGAAGTAAGAATCCTAATTTCCATACACTCATACATAATGTTTACTAGATCGCGGCACGTGGACCGTTGCACATCAATATTTATCGAGCCGGGAATCGAACCCGCGTATCCGCTACTATAATTAGATGCATTTGTACGTATGGTTGGATTTGTTGTCGTTCCAGTACATTCATACATTATTTTTGGTTAAGGAAGACTTTGTTAAAATTGATTTAAAATGAGAATTCCTAAGAGTTAAGGTCCGGATATAAAACCAAAAAAGCGTTTAGTAGAAATGAAAGCCGGTTTATAATGTAGCTATCGAGCTAATATACAACAAACTAAAAATGTACCTTCCAAATTCAATTTCTAGATTTGCCACTGAACGGTAGAAGTGCGAATTTTTCCGCTACAAATTCCTGGCAGTTTAGAGCCAATTCGACCAAACTGGAATAAGACTTAATCCGAGATTAGTCGATACAAATTCGGCGTTTAATCTAGGTAAACCCTTAAGACCTTATTCCAGTTTGGTCGAATCCGCCCTTACACAAGATTAGAGATTTTCGAAATCTGACAGCGTGTAAGATTTGACATTAGCGGCAGACGCAATAGGCCCTAGACAATGCATCTTTATTGCGAGAACGTTATACTTATCGAAAACGTTAACGGTTACGTCAAGTGCTTCAGTCTTATATATTGAGCTTTCGAAAATCGTTTACGTTACTAGCGTTATACATCTTGTCTAGGTTATATGTAGAGTCGCTAATGAAGGTGGAAGTGAGAATTAGGCTGCTCCGAAAAAAAAACCTGAGCAGCACAAATTCCCCACACGGCTTTGGAGGAAAGAGACATTCATTCCAAGCTCACACGTTAAGAAATTATATTTTGGAAAGAAACACATTAAAAAAAACCGGCCAAGAGCGTGTCGGGCCACGCGCAGTGTAGGGTTCCGTAGTTGCCCGTCACAATGTGCGTCTTCTGAGTACGTAGGGGACTACCACTACGAGAATAACGTTTGACGGTTAATAACGACTGTTCTATTCAAAGTTATCATATCATAGGCGATTTTGGTAGGTATAAACACTTTAGTCACCTGTATCTCAGGAACCAATCATGTCTACTTAGCCGTGATAGTTTTCCTTTAAAATTCGTTATATGCGCTTTCGTTGAAGATATTTTTCTGATTTTTAGTATTTGTAGTTTTGGCTGTAGGGGGGGGGGGACACTTGACTCTAACAAAAAATAGCGCTTTAAAGCTTAATATTTCATAAACGAATCCCTTAATAGAAAAATGGTTTCAATAAACCCGCAATATTTTTGAAAGACCTCTCCAACGACACCTCACACTATGGGGTAGACAAGAAAGAAAAAAAACATCCCCACGTAACGTGTAGGGGAGGTGCACTAAAAAAAAATATTTTTCAAGATTTTATTTTACCACTTTGTTGGCGTGACTAATATGTATATTCATGCCAAATTACAGCTTTCTAGTACTAAGAGTCTCTGAGCTAGACTGCGGACGGACGGACGGACGGACGGACATTGCGAAACTATAAGGGTTCCTAGTTTGACTACGGAACCCTAAAAACGGAGTCGTATATAACTAATGAAAAATAATGAATTATGAAAAACGGAATCGTACATACCTAGTTTTTCATAACAAATACAACATATTCAATAGAGCTAAATATGTATAAAAGAAATATTACAGCTACGCGTTTTAAGCGTCGCCTCACAATCCTCTTAAGGTGCGTTTCCACCCAAGCCGGAGCAGAGTAGCCAATGACCAATACCTAATAAGCAGGGATCGGAAATTCGGATCGATATTTACCTAAAGTTGGCAAAATCCCGGAAAAAGATAGGCGAACATGGCGTCGGCTTCTTAAAAATATTATTTTAATAATATCAGTTCCGGGATTCCGTGATTCTACAAAACGTTAATAATACTAATTATTTTACATGTAGGATAAAACGTTCCGTTTTGCTCTTATCAATTCGTTAGGTCAATGAGTTACAGGTAAATTAAATAACATTAGGTAAATCTATACATGGAAAATAACATCAAATAGTTTATATAAATACTTAATTATGAATTTATGCTCGCGTAAATTATTTATTTAGAAATCCCGGGAGTTTTATTAATGAATTATATGATTGAGTCCGCCTCCATACAACTGAACAACAACGCCGCCGCGAAAGTTTAGGTAAATATCGATCCGAATTTCCGATCCCTGCTAATAAGTTAATTAACAAACAATCTGTGACTGCGTAATGCGTATGCGACGCTGTGTGTTGTGCGAACTGATTGGTTGTTTTCGCTTTTCTAGTGTGGAAACGCACCCTTACCCCTATGCAGTCCCGTGAATGGAATGTTTACAGGTCGACTCCATGAAGCAATGTCAATAAAAAGCTAACGATGTATCGAATTGATGCGTTGATGAGACCAATAAAAAAGTCAAGGCGTTGTGGCTAGCACGCTCCGCTCTATATCTACAGGTCGGAGATTTCTAAATCCAATTTTGATACATTAGGGTGACACCAGTTGATTCTTATTTTGCAGAAGATAAGGGTTAATCAATCAATTTAGGACCGTATAAAATTTGAATTAGGACTGAAGTGTCCATTACCGGTGCCTGTCAGCTAAAAGTGTCCAACATTGGTGCCGTCACCCTACGGTACGAGAGTACAGTATCATATTAGACATGTTGACAGGATATTTTTTTTTATACGTATTTATTAAAAGCGTAACATAACTCGTTTATGTTGACAATTAACCCGCAGAACAGACAGTTTTTTTAACGCGCTCAAACTTACATTAATATAATCTGCTATGCACCGAAGTAGGAATAAGATTTAAAGCTTAAGCAATAATGTTCCTAATTGTTATATCTACGTCGATGTTTCCGCTTTTGCAATGTCAAGAAAAGGTTCCTAGGAAAAATAGATCAATTATAGTAACAGAAAATAATCGGAAAGAATATTGTTCCTGGCATATTTTCACCATGCTAAACCGTCGCTAGGGAGGGGCACGCTCGATTATGCTATCTTAATCATTCGATTTGAATATGCGGGCGGCGCGGTCACGCTCCGTGTGCAGCCGCCTTTATTTATACTTTTTAATTTTCATTTGTCTATGATAGATATGATTTAAAATTCCCTTAGATGTATTTTAAATTTTGACTGGCATGAGAAAGGGTGATGAAAATTTATAGTAAATAGGATTTATATTACTATTTGTAGCGCTTGTGCCATGCTTTCGTTTACATCTTACCAACCCGAATTACGATGTATGCATACGAGTATGCCGTATTATGTCCTGCTGTTGTTGTTGTTGTTGTACCAGTTCTATTGACAATTCCATTGATAGAAGTACTTAGTGGGAATAGACCTAAAATGTCAATCTGAGAGATTTCATTTTTCGCTCTACATTTCATTTTTGGTGGGAGGTATTCAAGTCTAAACCAAGAGTAATAGAAATTTAAAAAAAACTACATTTGAATCCATTGGTTCCGTAGTGTTATAATACAACACAATTAAATACAAATACAATTTTAAAAAATACTCTTTATTAAACATTTAATGTGGTTTGTTTGCACGATTTCTTTTTTCCACACTTATAAAAACTCGTCCAAATACTACATATAGGTGGCTACATTGGCTACTGTACCTACCTCCAGAATATCAAAAGTAAATTAATTAATTACAGAACTAATTGGCTCAGTAATAATATGTTGCAGAATGAGACAAAACCGAGCCTTTCTAAACTAGTACCTTAAGGTCATTTAAATGGCATGCACACGGAATGTGCCAGGAAATGACCGAATGGCTGAATGGCCTCCTTGTCTGTGTCTGTAAGACCTAATGCGGTTTAGATAATATTTTGCTAACCGAGATGAGGTCGACGAACTTATATCAATGTGACAGTTGGCGATGTGATAGGTACAGACATAATGACAGTTGATGCCAAAAATGTATTTGCCTTTTGCTCATATATGAGCGAAAGGTTAATTATATACCTAGTTATAATCTTGACTCGCATGACCTTTGTGTGTCGTGTTATGAGTATAAAGTCGCCGTCAATAGAATTTGCTAACTATGTAAACAAATTAGTATACTGTTTGACACATAACCTCAAATATTCACCAAGCGTGTTTATTATTAAAAATAACGTATAATTAATAGTTATTTAATCTTAAACTTAATATGAAAATAATGATTTAGCGTATAAATCGTTGCAAAGACTTCAGGTACGTGATTATCAAGTAATCATGGTGAATTGGTTCGTTTGGTTTTGTTTACATAGTTCGCAAATTCTATTGACGGCGACTTTAATTTGTAGAATACCCTATATGTCATTTCGCAGCATCTGGCACGATTGAACTGAATTAGTGATCAAAATTACGTGCCTGCGTTAAGGCATACGCAGGCACGTAATTTTGATCACTAATAGTGAGCATACTCAAAAATCGAACTGCTAAAAACTTTGTTCACAGAATATATATCTTGTATGAGGTCGACACCTTAGGGCCATATTAGTAGTCATGAGTAAGATCTCGGGCCATTTTACGAGTCTGAGATTGTAGTTTTCTACTTTGTCGCGTCATAACATTCAAATGTTCATTTTACTCAGGATCAGTTTTTATAATGATGCCCTGAAACAACAGTTGACCGTAAGTTTCGTTAATTTCATTCATTTGTTCTTAATTTCTAACTCAGTAGACCAGAACACCAGCTAGCGTTTGTTGTTTCTCCTATGTTCTTTTCCAAAGCATGTCATCGACGTACTAGTCAAACTTAACCTTCTGAGGCCGTACTACGAACTCAAAAATCCTGCCAGCTTCCTGGAAGTGAAAAGGATAGAGTTATATCAATCATATAGCTACATTCCGTTCTTTAATTATCAAGTTTTGACAGATCGTTAGACTTTAGAGGACTGCAAAATCTCAAAACGCTGGTTCGAAAGAGTGCACCGGCGGACGTAGACGTATATATCGATATTCTGATCGACCACTATCATCATTATCATTTTAGCCCACATCTACCCACTGCAGGGTAGAGGAATTCATTCTCAGGTCAAGCCATTCTGCCCGGTCCTGTGCTAAGGTTATCTTCTTCGTCATCAGACCAACAAGCATCGACATTAAATTTCTGTCGGACCCAAAAGGCATGACGAACCACATGCTAAGTATTGATCGTAATGATGTAGGAAATAGAAATGGTGTGTTGCATTAACATAAGCAGACCATTTAACTCACGATGATGTACGTCAATAACATATTGTTTATAGCCTGGCAAAAACGACCCTTATTCGGGCAAAATTCCCGATGGCGACATGTTTTTCCACACCTCACTTCTTGTCTCCCAATTTTCAAAAGGCAAACCGCGGGTTGTGGAATGCCTGTTCGCAACCAATTACTTAATCGTTTGCCGTTATTTGCCGTTACTCCAAACTTCATCATTCATAACCCTCTTTTGATCGGTACACGAAAGTCCCAGACGACAGCTGTGCCGTCATGGCCAATTCAGACAATTTAGTCGTAATAATCACTAATTTATCCAATGTAGCTCAATTAGTGCTTTTTTCAACACATGGTCGTTCGACGACAGAATGTGTATGTTACAACACATATGTAGAGTCTAGACTGCTTATAGTGCTTATAAAAAAACATGATACTGTAACCTAAAAACAATGTTAAATCGTAAACAGATTTAGTTTTTTTGCATGTTAAAGATTTTATTGCGAAAAACTAAAATGTTACAAAAACTGAACAATACATTAAATACAGGGTGTCTTAAAAACCTTTCAACATATTTGGCGGGGTAATAGTTCGCACGATTCTGATCACGGGGGTATGGTTCATTTTTGTTTCTGTTAAAGTAAAAAAAAAAAAAGGTTTAATTATATTCATTTTGTTACTTGATGTATCGCAGCCGATATCTTGACCTTGACATTTTGACGTTGATTACTATACTACTCCAAACGCTCGTAGTAACTAACGTCAGAATTCCAAGTTCAAGGTCAATGACCATACCTACGTTGTTTACATGGTATGTAAACAAACAGTTCGCTCCATGTAAACAAAAATAAGTTAACATTTTAAAAAATAATGGTAACTTTTAGTGCAACTTACTGTATTTTTATTTTTGCAATTTGAACACTAGCTGGTTTTAAATGTGAAATCACTAGATCTCTTGTTCATGCTTTGCCAAGACTGATCATATCGTCCGTCTTATATTAGGTACTGTCGAAATCTAACCATTTACCATTGTTTTCTGCTCTAAAGTGGCGCATATAACTGGTTTACAGCAAAAATAATTACGACTAAAATATCTGAAAATAACATAATTTAACAATGACATCTAATGACAGCCATAAATTCATAGACAGACATCTAAAAGTTCGGATAGACATGGATTGAACGATCAGAGGCCCTACTTTGAAAATCGAAGTTCGAAGTTAAGGTAGCTCCATCCCTGTCACTCGTCATTTGTGACTAAATCGAAAGAAAGGGATGGAGCGAACGTAACTTCGAACTTCGATTTTCAAAGTAGGGCCTCTGATTAGTGCTCTCCGTATTGATCCGTAATGCAAAACATTTAGTCAATGGATATAAAGGCCGTCGCATAATTGATTATAATTATTTATGATGTCACACACTTACCATAGAGAAATAAATACCAACCTTTCCCAGGCCATGGATTCGACAATCTTACGTAGTACAGTGCGATAGCTCTTAGAAGGTGCTTCGGGTTTGTACTTCTCTCTCACTCGCTCTTAATAAGAGCGTATGGTAGCGAGTGAGAGAAAAGTTCAAACCCGAAGAACCTTCTAAATGCTCACAGGCTGTACATATTTTGCACAATTAGGCTAACCTGTCATTATCTAACTCGTTTTCGCAATAGGAAGCTTCAAGAAAATGCCGTGTTATAGCAATAACCGTGTAAGAGTACAAAAAATCCAATACAAGATTTGCCAATTTTATGTGTTTATGGCATCAATAATCCTATTGCCAAACCTGCATCCCTGATAGATTTAAATCAAAGTGGTATAGCTCATAGAGTACTAGTACAGAATCTGGGGCTCTACTTTGAAATCAGTAATCCGAACTTCGGATCGCCCCGTCACTTTCTTGGGAATTAGTGACGCGTCGAGAACAAAAGGGATAGCAATAGACGAAGTTCGAATAACGGATTTCAAAGTAGAGCCTCTGGACTATATGATGAACTTTGCACCAGCTATTCTTCTCTATGTTTTAGATTACGTATTTCTTAAGAAGAAATGAAACAAAAACTAGGCTATTTTTTCTCCTTCAAATATCACGGACGCAACGTCAAATTCAACGTCGACTCTGACAATGGACCTCTCTTGAACTTTGAATACAGAAGTGTCGCCGATAGGCCCCTTGTGCTCTACTTTGAAATCCGTAATTCGACCTTCGTCTATTGCTATCCCTTTCGCTCTCGACGCGTAACTAATTCGCAAGAAAGTGACGGGGCGATCCAAAGTTCGAATTACGGATTTCAAAGCCCCTGGACCAAAGAACAACTTGACTTCGAACAAAACGGTTAATGACCTCTTTTTAATTTGCAATTGATTGTTATCTCCAAAATTGCAAACAAAACATTGTTGAAATTATAGAATATATTATTTATTTAAATTATCTCTCTCCTTTTCTTTCATATGACAAAAAGTTATTTTTTTTTACGTTTAGTTTTAAGTACTTTTTTATGCAATGTCATCATCTGCCTATCAGGGCCAAACTAACGATTTTAAAATTGGTAACAGGATCTGTGGCCCGTTTCACGAAGCTACAAGTTACAAATTACAAGCGGAACTCTCTTTCTAACAGTACGAGTTAGAAAGAGACTTCCGCTTGTAATTTTTTACTTGTAGCTTCGTGAAACGGGCCTCTTTTCGGTGGGTCGAACAGATCCTGTTACTAATTTTCGACTCCATCATCACATCTGCTGGCCAATTGCCTAACACACTCGCAATCGTAATCGACTTTAAAGCGGAACAATTGTTTTGATTTTGTATGCAGAATTGCAGACAACCCTTCGACTTTCAAAATGAAAATGATTGCGATTGCGAGTGCGTTAGGCAATATCCCCTCGGGTCTCAGCAACAACACTGGCGTTGTCAGATCCAATTCAAACCCTGTGACAACATGTAAGATAACGAAACAATACCTAAAAGCACATAATTTTCTAACTCCTTATGAATGCCATAAATAGAAAAGGTCTTCTAAAGGTTTCTATGCTACTACTTATTCTATGATGGATCATTTATTGTGAATGAGAAGACACGTTACAATGTAGTATGTAACGGTATCCTCGCTTTGCACCCTCGGCTCACACAAATTAACCAAGTCTCAATCTAGTCTTATACCTAATATGGATAATGCTTAAATAGCTTCGAAATCATAAATGCTAGCTGTATTTGTGGTTTTAAATAAAACTTATAAAACCTCTCCAATATTTTATTTTATAAGTACAATTTAGATATCTAGCCGGCACCTACATTTGAAGACAGCTGTTGTCATGTCAAATTTATTTGTTTACAAATTGACTGAAATTCTTATGATGAAATTAACATATTAATGAGACCATTTCTCTTTTGAGTTATGTGTGATGAATGTTAATAATTTGTGTGGTGAGGTTTTCCAAGAGGTTCAAAACGACGGCATCAACATTTATTGTAGAAACTCATGATTGGAAGTATGGAATCCGCCTTTACAACAAATTTAATGTGATTGTGTTAAGTACATTTAGTCTAGAAACAAGGGTCATGTAGGAAGTGTTGTATTAATTGAGGTCTAGGTAATAAGCAATGGTTGAATGCTTATATTATACTCTGAAATAATAAATTACTTACAATGTTTGTTTACATTATGTTTGAATGACGTTCGTCTATTATGACTTTGAAAACAGATCACAGATAATAAAAAATCGTCTTTCTAAATCATAGACGAAGTATACCCGTTCATTATAAATATCTACGTCATCTTGTCGTTACAAGTAGGTAAGGTTACTTTAATTTAATAAATTATTTTAAATATCAATAATACATTTAATTATGAAATGCTTCAAATTAGTTTCTTATAAAAGGCTATTCTTTCGAATAAAAATGTAAAATCAAGCAATTTTTTTTTGGTCTATCCCAAATTGTAAAGCAACCCTAGTGCTTTTGGAACATCTAAAGGTGCTTTTCCACCGCAGTGCACCGGCGACGCGAGGCGAGACGAGGCGGGACGAGAATTGAAATTTGTATTGAAAAATCGCGCAGCCTCCTCACGCGCGCGCTGTGGAAATGGGCGGTTTAATACAAATAAAAATTCTCGCGCCACCTCGTCCCGTCTCGCGACGCCGGTGGAAAAGCACCTTTAGTGAGACACAGTAATCGGGTTTGTCGGTCTCACTTGAACTAAGTTTTCTTGGTTCCCTGTCATCAAAGAATTTGTAACCGCCTTGCTGGCTATAACGGTATAATTTTTATTAGCAATTAATAGTTAGTAATCGATCCAGTCTGAATATAAGATCCTTGTGCGTAACTTGTTCTATGGATCAGACTGTCAAGTGGATAGTTTCCCGTTCAAAATGCACACACTTTTTTTACAGACTTTTTTCCGGAGTCGAATTTTGGCAACATGATCCAATTTTCACCAAAGAATATTGTAGTGTCACCACGAGATGACCTCTTCTCAGCATCTTCTTACTAAGCTACAAGTACAGTCAAGGACTTTAATTGTTATGCCACTATGGAACCCTGTCGCATAACGTTAATCATTAATTTTGGCGTAATTTCTTTCATGTGGTTTGACGCTGTCATTTTGACAGGGTTCCATAGTGGCATAACAATTAAAGTACTTGACTGTACTAAGTTTTATCTTTCTTCTAGGATAAGAATTTCATTCAACAACGTGTATGATGCCAGCTTTAAATGGAATTCTGATAAAAAGTTACGTGTATGGACGATTTTATTTTTACAAAAGAATTCTTAAACCTCCTTGCACAGAGGTACAAGATTTAAAAAAAACTTTGTCAAATTGTCAAAGCATACTCACTCAGACTTTAACGATTCGTTTTAATTGTTATGCATAATTTATTCGTAGTAATCTCTGGTAGCCGCAAATTAATAAAATTAATCCATGATGCATATTCTCGTAGAAGAAGTTTAATGTAAAAGTGATAGTGATAGTGTATTTTAGTTGTGTACGAGACTGATGAGTAAAAATCGTAATAGTAAGTTTCATATTTAAATTATTTCAGACATAGCCCTTAACAGAGACCGTCTTTTCGTTCACATTACAGAATAAAGTCTCAGTTTTCTAAACCCCATGGAGCATTTGACCATGAGTAGAAACATTTCCCAGTTTGTTTGTTTACAATACGTTGTGACACATGTTATGAATGAAGTAGTTAAGATGGGGCACACTGAGAGCATCATCAGGAAGGGCGATGACAAATCAGTCTGTAACTCAGTCAAAAATTAACTTTAAAAAAAAATACCAATGTAGGGATGATCCAAATCATCCACCCTAACTACTGTTAAAAAATGTTGAAAGGTTTTTAAGACACCCTGTATAAACTTATAATATAAGTTAAATAATAGGAGCTGCTCTAATTTTGAAATATGATCTAATTGGGACCTACTAAGAATACTTGAGTCAATTATTGACTCTACCTGGATAGGTATTCTAAATAGTATGTTTTTCTTCACTAAATAGGTACTTAACAAGAAACCTCATTCTTAGCATTTTCCTTAATATTCCTAATTAAAAACTTAAGAGGCTAGAAGCTAAAATAATCTGCTAATTACGAACTCATTTGTACGAACATTGAACGGTTTCCTTGTCGTATTTCTGACTCCGCCACAGATTCACAAATACATAACCCGAAGAACACTGGCCATTGACTATCGTCGCAAAACCAAAGAGTAACAAAACGCGCGCGAAATAAACTATACTGGCATCTGTGGTTCGAAATGTAACGTCTAATTTGAATTTCAAAAGTAGATTTGAGTGAATGAATGCGTTGTATGATGCGCTTCTGAGTTTGCTCATTCATTATCGCAGCTAAAACTGTTGCATAGCCCGCATACCTACCACATAAAAGGTTTAAACATGCTTGAACTCGGGTCTTTTGGTTTTGCTGTAAATAAAAAAACGTATTTAAACGGGGTTTTCCTTGTTGGTTAGACTAACGCTCCTATTCCAATGATTCACAACACAATGACAATCAGAATTCGGTGTAAATAAATAATTTATAAGTTGTTCTAATTAAAATAAGAACATGTTTTATAATAAACAAAAAAGATGTACATTTTACTTATTACAAATTTAAATCAAGAGGCTCTGGACCAGGATTCAAGGCGTCTGTTTACTTCTATCGATAGTTTCTTTTAGGGCTGATTTTTTCGAACCCCAGAAAAAGCTATCCGGAAGGAAAATTTTAGCTCTGTCCTTTTCTTTCATATGACTTCAGAAAAGGATAGTAATACATTTAACTGACGGATAGTTTTATCTGGGGATTAAAAAATCAGCTCTTAACTTATCAAATATTTCAACAAAAATCAATCATTTTATTTATACAAATTAATAACCGCCGATGTTCCGTGGTGGTCTCTAGGCTGGATTGCGCATGATTGGCTATCTGTGCGTATGTATACGTGGTGGCGCCGATCTGCTTCATTTATCTACTGCATTTGCTTTTAGTTTTTAGTGCGGTTACGCCACGATGCCGCGAAGGTCTAAGAGACGTATGTGCATGGGTATTGGATGCACACACGTCTTTTTAGATTACACGGCGTATGCGTCGGAAATAACGTGGAATATCGGTCACCACAGACTCGCATCACGGGCGTTGAATTAATTGCTCGGCGCAGCACTATCGCACTGTCCGCCGCGCGAGCGGACGCTTCCGCTCGAAGTTTAAATCGAAAAGCGCGCGAACGTAATGGCGGGAAACACAGTTAAGTTTTGAAATAGTTTATGGTTTCCTTTTAAAACTAAACGAAGTTAATCTTAAACGCAATACTTGGAATAGTTTTTTTTTGTTAAAAACCGGTAATTTTTAAGTAATTCAAGTCATTTATACTGGATAATAAAAGTTAATTAAGCAACTATAATGCTCGATAAGAAAAGTAGTGCAAAAATAACTAATCAGTAAGGTCAGAGATCTCGGATGTTTTTGTTCGTTACGATAACGGGTGCAGATGTCTCGGAGCGCAGAAACGGTGGAGCTGCGCGCGGAACACACGGATACTGGAAATAAGTAAATAACAACAGTGAATCACGTACCGGTTATCAATGCAGGATGGCGTGTCAAACGGCAAGTTGGATTCCAAACGCCGTCGCGACCATACTGCGCGCGGACAGCAGCGCCCAGCCGATAATCGCGTGGTTAACTACCTTACGAGACGCCACAGAAGAATACGACCCTCTCGTCACAGTCAAAGAAGACCAGTCCGAGTCAGAAGACTCTGACTCCTCTACAACAACACCTGACAGTGCGTTCGATGAGATCCTGTCACAATTAGGAAAGGAAATTTTCAAATTAGAGGAATACCAGAAGAATCTTGGACCCGGCGAGGAAGAGGTGTCACTAAGCATATTAAACATTTTTGATGAATGTCTAGAACGATTTGACAATGGTAGCGAAGATTGTTTTGAGGTGAAGGAATTAAAAGTGACCGATACCGAACAGGAAAAAGTAAACAGTCAAGAAAATAGTGTTGTGATTGAAGTGAAAGCTGACGAAAATAGTGTGATCGTAAAAGAAAATGGTTTGAACGGTGACGAATTTAGTGATTGCGAATCGACTATATCCGATGTCTCTTTCGTCACTAGCACGCCTGCTAAGTGTGAGAAAGTGAACATAAACAAAATATTTTATCAAGGGGACGGTACTCCCGTGCCGCCTCGGCGGTCTAGGTTAAAGACGCCTTCATCCAGCTCGTCTTGTTACGACAACATGGAGCTTAAAACGAATGGTACCATCAATGAAGAATCGAAGCGGTTAGAGGACAGTGATTCTGAAAGCACATGCTGGAGTTACAAAGAATGTAGCGACACTGAGGACTCTAAAGACAGGTACGCGATGGTTTGGTCCCATTCAACGGGCTTCCACAACTCCGACGAGATTCTGCGGCGCGTGCTGTCGCAGAATCACGCGACGATATCGCGATTGTCTTTCGATACGGCCAGTGACTTTACGCCGACGCAATACTCGGTGTACGCGCTGCACGAGGTGGGAGACAGGTGCGAGCCAGTCGCGACCATGACGCCGGACAAGCCCGACGACGGCTACGAGCCCGTGCGCGACGCGCTGACAACAGACGAAAATATCTACGAGGAGATAGAGTACGGTTACAGTTTCACGGACGAAGGGTGCTCTTGTGGTGGCAGTGTCGAAGTCGAAAGTTGTTCAATAAGTGCTAGTTCCGAAGGCGTCGGGAGAGACAGCCCTTTATACGCAAATTTAAGGGATCATGACGCGTACGCGGTCACTCCAGACGTGATTTATTGGAAGAATTTGCTCTTGGATCCGTTCTACAACGAAGACGAAGAAGATGAGGTAAGTTCGTTAGATCATAGCTATGCGTGCTGAATTAATTAATTTGTATAAGGCGTCTTACGTCTGCGTACTGTTGTGTACGTTTCCTGTTGGGAATACAATAACATTGACGATGTGTCACTTTGTATCATTTAACTTGGTCCCAGTTGGCGTTAAGAGTGATGAGCAATTTAGACTTAATTAAACGGAAACAGTGACTAATTGAGGTCGTAACTCGTAACGCCAAAGGTCTCGGTAACTTATCATACAATTCATAAACCAACACAAACAATAGCTTTTTTTAATTTTCACAACTTTATTGCTGGCACGAAAATACAAATACATACTCGTATTTTGATGGCGCGAAAACGCCGAATTTTAAAAACCATCGACACCGGATACTAGTGATGGAATTTGAATCTTAATAAAAACGATAATGACATCCTCCATCATTCGATTCACACGTCATTCGATCTTTGAAACCGAAAACTCTTTAACGGCACCATTTCGGTTCCATTCATATTTAGTTCTAAATTTAACTTCATTCATATCTCCCATTCGCTTCAAGTGACTGAATTGAAATTGCTTTTAAATTGGATTAGATGTCTTACTGGCAGTTTGTAAAATATTACTGTGCGTAAGATGTTGTGGAAAAACAAGAAATATACAATCATGCAGCTTAAAAAACATTTATGTTTTCTAAGAAGTTTATTTATCGTTTTTCCTCGGAGATTAACAAATTCTTGGGTTAAAAGAATTCTTTAATGTTTTGCAGACTTCACAATACGGTGCATCTTTTGAAAACGATATGTACGAACAGAAAATTTGGTTTTTCTTTCCTAAAGATTCCATCCTTACCTACCATACCACTTCTATATTCCCGTATTTATTTTATATTCAGCAGCAGGAAAATTCGTATTTTTGTACGAGTTATTCGTTTTTTCCGTGTTTTTGTTTACAGTTATTCACCCATGACCGTTTTAAATAGGCGCGTGGCGAAAGATAACAAATCATACAGCCAGCTCAAATATTTGCCAAATAATACATCTAAAGTAGCTGCATGGTATGCTTAAGCTTATCTTAATGACTTTGGCAGTCCCAAATAAAGATAAACAGTATAGATAACATGTTTTTTTGTTGGAATTTACGCATTTACGAAGCATTACTTATTACCAAACAGCCTACTCAAAATGCAAATAGTTACAATAGCAGCAATAATCGTTAATTGATTTTAATTGATGCTCATAAGAGATCGTTACAATCATTACCGTGCCGGTAATTGCTTTTCTATTTTTAATCTCATTACCGTTGATTTAAAATTTAGAAAAAAATACACTGACATCGTACATGCCTACACTATTAGAAATCTTTTAAGTTCGCAAATATTTTTACAAAAGCAGTAGGTATAAACAAATCTAGAGGTATAAGGATGTTTTTAAATAATATTGGGTTTATCCAGTCAAGAATATTTGTACTAATATTATTAAGTATTTCTATAAATAAATATTGTTAGCATTTCGTTTATACAAGAAACGCCCCAAGAAAAACCTATATTATAGTGTAATTAAGCTATACTTACTGATTTCATTGATTGCAACCGTCTTGTAAAAAATCTTACAAATTATCTAAATCACAACAGTTTATTATGATTCAAGTCTATATTAGACAAGTTATTAAAAGGAGAATAGCGGCCTTTACACGTAAAGTTCGGACCGCGGGAAACGCCACGCGCCGTTCCAATCTTCGTTCCGAACCGTACATGTAAATGCAACTGTAATAGTAAAATAGTAAAAAATTTACGGTTCGGAACGAAGATTGGATAGGCGCGTGGCGTTTCCCGCGGTCCGAACTTTACGTGTAAAGGCCGCTATTGATTGCGATTCCCTTTTAATGTTGCCGATGCCTTGAAAGTTCTTACTAGCAAGTAAGAAATATAAAATGTTAACCTTATGGTCATACTTAAGTTTGTATAGTAGGTACTAAACAAACCAACCTGGAAAGTCATTCCTAAATCCGGTTTCTTTATCAACCGCTCAACCGGTAAATGCTGAATAGCCCAGGATGAGGATAAGCAGCTTTAACTTTGTGCGGGTAAACCCCAAATTTTACCGCAATATCTACTGAACTGCCTGAAAAAAAAAACCGGCCAAGTGCGAGTTGAACTCCGTACAAAAGATTTTTTTTTGATAGAATTCTTATAGGTTTTCCTGTATAATTGTAGGCTCATTAGTTTCGGAGATCAAGGGGGGGAATAAATGTTCGTTTACAATAATAACAAAATATATATATGAGATCCTCTTAACGAGCCCTTTCATTTGATATAGGTATGACACAGTAAGGTTTGCAAATCTTTTTTTTTTAATTCCTAAATGGTCCCCGGAAAAAGACTATTATTAAACAAAAATGCATCTCTGTGTTTGGGTCATAGGATTACACCATCCTACCAAATTTCACCTGATTTGGTCCAGTAGATTCGGAGCAAATTGGCTGAGACAGACGGAAAGACAGACAGACGCACGAGTGATCCTATAACGGTTCCGTTTTTTTTTTCATTTTTTGTACCGAACCCTAAAAAGGAAAACAATAATATGAAGGTTTGACAACTCCGTTAACTCAGTTGGTAGTGGACCGCTTACATCGCATACCTATACTATCTTTTTGTTAGAGGAATGAATGTTCCTCATTTCCATTCCTCAAAATTCCTTACAGCTGCCCAAATTATTACCTATATTTAAATCATATCTCTTAAACGTAAACAACAATAAACCACAACTAATGCCCATTTAGAACTTACACATTCATCAAATGTTGCACGCGAAGTCGTTACCCTGTTTTAAACAGCAATTACAAAGAACATGTGGAAATGACCTGCAATATAAGTTGACCAAGTGTGCAAGCTTGTGCAACCCAGTCTAGGTACATATAATACTCACTAACCTACTAATTACCTTATAATAAATGCATTCATAAGAACTATTCGCATGCCCAAATGTGTACAAAGTTTAGTCAAAATAAAATTGTTCATCCTCTAGACTATAACAGTTGATACATTTGCGAAGTTATTGTATTGTTTTGTTTGTAAATTCTACCTACAGTATATTTGGGATCGGGGGAGTTGACAAACGTCGAGATTCTTGAGGCCAATCTCCAATGTTTAGGCTGATAAGATGATGATTGGACATTAAGTTGCTGTAAATAAATTTATTACGGATAAAGATTGCGATGCTCTTTTATTATTTCGTAAAAAAGTTATGTGGTACATAGAAATACGAGATTCATCCACATCACGCTTTAGTCTGACTAGCTTCAATATTCCAAAGTAATACAATGCAGTAACTTAAACTAACCATTACAGTCGTAAACGATTACCCATCTAACTTGACAAACGACCAGAAACCCCACAAATCATCGCTATCTTTGTCTTATCATCGGTAATAGGCATATATCTCAACGACCGCTAAGCCATCAGCGTCATTACAAATCATTACCACCATTGTAATGATACCGTCATCAATGTATTCGTCCACGCTTCTTCAGAGTGTATAAAGTCGTTATTTTAGCAACGGGTCAAGTGGTTGCATTGGTTGAAGAAATAAACTGGCTTTTATGGACTTATTTATACGTATAACTATAACAACAACACCGTTCGTTATGTCTATTAAATGGCTGCATAACCTCGCATATGATTATGGTCTGATATCGGCTAGATAAATAAAATTATCAACCAGTACTTGTATTAGTAGATACTCGTGCAGCGGGGTGCGTAAATACTTACGTTAGTTATGTGTCAGAGACGAAGTTGACATAATAAATGCTGTGAGGCGAAAATATTGTCATATCTTGGGTATTAGTTGTGATTTCTTTTATTTCTTAAACTCACGTAGGTATTTTACATGAATTAATGAATTAATATAACCGGTGTAGTCACGTACAAAGTTGCAAGTTCTCTACAAAATTCTTCGACCCAACCCTATAAATGACTAGAGGTTTTTACTTTAAGACTGCTTAAAGTGAAATTGTTTACCAAAAAACCTCATTACCGTGTCAATATCCTGGCAGCCCTAATCACCATAATCATTACCGTACAAAATTAAACTGATTTAAAATTGTAATTAGAAGAAAACTGTATTTACACCGTGATGCCTCACTGATTGAACAGTTAAGCAAAAACTGTTTCATGTTGTACACACGCGTTGCATTGAAAATTAGGTTTTTGTTGATTCCGCGATATCTCTGTGTTACATAACTTCGGTCGTCTACCTAATCATAAAGAGGGTAATTATACTCTATGGGTTTCTCCAGAGGCGTCGGTTATTTTTAATGAGTCAAATTTAGAACGCGTTCTTTTAATAAAAATAAGGATTCAATTTGTGTTTCGGAAGCAATTTTGGACTTATAATCGAAGTTTAACAATTTAAATTGGGAACCCGTCTGCAGGTCCCCAGATAGACCAAGTTCCAGTCAGTGAAAGGTAGAGCTATAGGAGTCATAAATCGCTGCCCCTTTCACTGTTTGGTGCAGCAACCAACCTACCTAAAGGCTCAGTTACGCGCATGCTTTTCGTGATACATTGCGTCTCTGCAATAGCCCTCGGCTTAAATTTTTTAAAACAACCCGTCAATGGATTGCTACAAGCTATTGACCAATGAAACTTTGTCTTTAAGGTTAGATAATGTAGCGGTCTGTTCTGGACTTATACGAAAGAAAGGATTGGCTGGAATATTTCTACAGGACAGGAGTGGGACATACAAAATGAGTATGAAAAAAAAAATCGTCAACACCAAAAATAAACTGTATAAGATAAAAGGCCCGGATATAATGGCAATTCTTTCTTTGAGATCTGATATCTCTTAAATGGCTTAACTGATTTTCATAAAGTAAGAACCATCCCATTGGCCTAACTTTCTTTTTAAAACATACCGTATGCAAAAAGGTCCATTTGTTTAAGAGTTACAGTGCCACAAAGAGACACACAGATACACAGAAAAGCACGTTTAACATATGACATCCCTCTTTTTTTTCGGGGGTTAAAAAGATTACATCATACATACGGTAAAAGAAACGTCAGCAGATGTCAAAACTACAAAAACAGTAACAACTGTGGGTGGTCGTAGTATATTTTCTTCTAGTTTTGGTGTCTATTGTTCAAAAAGTTATTACAGTACGGGTATTAAGTTACATCAATAATTGAATTTGAATCGTTATCGCTGTATTTGTTTGCCGGCAGATCGTCTGCCTGGCTGGGTCTGCGGCCATAACACAGCTGTTATAGCCCAGATGGCCTAGTTGCGATAAGTGGTGTCAACGCTCTAGTGCTAGAAGTGCTATATTGGTAGTAATGGCTATTAGATTATCCTCATGACCTGATTTGGTCTATTTGAAGTCTTCCGGGGCTTTAATAGTTAAGGGTTTTAGTTTAGTTTTTTTTCAGTAGATAGCGTATCTTAATGAAATATAGGTATGAGATTGAATTTCCACAGTTCTATTTTTGAAAAAATAAAACTTTAATTGCCTTTCCACATCTAATGTCGGTGTGGTCTCATTCTGTCTTTTATAACAACCTGTGAAGAAATCTTTTCGAAACAAATAGGTACACAGAACTGATAAATCCGGACATTCCAGACTTCTTTACATACTAAAAACAGTCGCTTTCCGCCGTCTGTCCCTGTGTATGTATGCTTAGATCTTTCAAACTACGCAACGGATTTTAATGCGGTTTACATCAATCGATAGAGTGATTTAAGAGGAAGGTTTTTATGTATAATAAGTTGTAGACTATATACGGGTGTTACAGAAAGCTCACAAAAACCGAAGCGAAGCGAGGGCGGGTCGCTAGTATATTATAAAATTAAATGCGAAAGTTACTCTGAGGCTCCATTCTATTCAATAAAACTTTACTTGCTATCGCATTGTTTTCAACTCGGCCGCCATTACTGTCAAGTTTGTTATGCTTTCATAGCGATATTATAATAAAATAACCCCGGGGAAGGACATAGGGTATTTTTCATCCTAGAAAATTCGGCAGATCACGAGGATAAACGACTGAAATGAAACCTTGCTTGAACCAATACCAGCAAAACATATTTAAATAATTTAACATATTATTTAAAAAAAGTAAGTGCAAATAAAAAATAAAATTCTTTCTTTGTGGAGTGACAACAGGAAAAAGTGAAATACCTTTTTGAGCAATTTGTCCGTTACGTTATTTAGAATTTTCCCTTTTATGTCAAAAATGTAAAATCGAAAACAAAACATTTTAAACTTGTTTTTAAACTTTGTTTATATCGTAAAAAACTTATTGTCGACGTGATGAATCCACTCTTCTATTTTACTCCGCTCGTCAGAGACATTACGTTTGCTTGCAACAAACGTCATGACATATTTAAAGCGACAATCTATTTGAGAAAAGAGGCACAAATATTTAAATAGTGGTAGGATCTTGTGCAGGATTAATCCGGAATGCTACCATCCCTATAACCTACCGCCAAGCAGCAGTGTTCGCATTGTTTGTGTTCCGGTGTGAGCATAAGACAACCGGTGAAATTACTAGCATACAGTCATTTCGCCTTAGTCCTCACGCTTTCTGCATTTGCAGTCTTGTGATTGTAGTCTTAACTAGGGAATGCAAATAACCGGTTAAAACCAGTATTAACCGGTTCTTTTCATACAGAAACGCTTAATAACCGGTTAAATTACATTCCCTAGTCTTAACAAAACAAAATATCTATTGGTTTTTAGATCCCCTCACCATCCAGGTGGCCTTTGTGCTCGTGTGCCTTCTCCTTGTCATAAAATAACGATTTTTGTTATTTTGCATTTGATTCAGTATTTTTTAAATAACTCAAAGCGTAAAATAATAATTCGAATGGTGAATGATATTCTAAATTTACTGCTTTAAGCTAACATATGCTATAGAAGATATCAGATACACGTCTTTATTACTAGAGTGTCAGATATTTTTGCGCCCAATGTTACATAATAAATTATTACTGGTGACTGTACATATTTATTTAAAAAGAGACCTCAGCCATGTATGTGATATTATGTAAACAGAAACAATCTCTATTCTACTATGCTATGAAATCTATTGAGGATCGAAGAGTTTTATTTCTCTTAATGATTTTAGTATTTATATGTTGTAAAAATCTTTCCGCGCGAATTCCTCGCAGATGTCAGTTTAATAAATAAAGAACACGTGTTTCAATGGACAGACAGATATGCACATAAAGATTATGCCATTACGGCGGGGCATGTGGCACAGCTGTTCACTGCCGCAGATTAAAACAGAGCGGGTTCTTATCAACAAAACGCTAAACAAGTGTAACAAAAGGAGAGTGCTTTAATATTTCATGTAATTTATATTGTGTTTATTAGATTGATCGACCGAGACTTGAAATTTGGAGCGAATATTGATTGGATTTCCTAGGGGTGCACTAAGAAGAGACTTTTTTAAATTAATCCCCTAAGGGGTTTAATTAGGGGGAGTAGCGCAAACTAATTCTACGCGTGCAAAGTCGCGGGCGTCCACTAGTTAATTATGAGATCAATCCAACGATATTCCGAACTTCAAAATCTGTCAAGTTGTTGCGTCTACAGGAGGTTGCATTGGTTGCAAAGAAAGACAGACACAAATACATGGATACACAGATACACACCAAAAAAACAAAATCATTAAAGAAAAAACTTACAGTTCCTTATTAAATAGATTTTTCACGCTTAAATTAAATTATCAAAATTGTTTGAAATATCTCAACGGTTGTTAATTTATTCCCAAAACGGCTACTATCTAGGTTGGACCTCTCGACTTTGAACTTGATTGTAAAATGTAGGTATGAATGAATTGCGTTTACAGTATACATTGGAAGTGAATCTCCCTCTCTAGCTGCAGTATTTTTGCATTAGTTAGAGCAATCCCGAATGTAATTGGGGTATTTCGGGAATATTTCCAAAGTAATTTTATTACGTTTTACGTGATCATTTTAAATTTATTTACCAATACGTCTTTAACCTGTCCTCTCCCACCGGCTCAAATTTGCGCCACCCCTTTTTCACTCATTTAAAAAAACTGAAAAAATATTTTTTTAACTTCTCTGAAAATTAAATTAAAATTAAGGATAAAATATCTCAAACTTAATTTCTGTTTTTTTTTTCTTCATAACTCCGTGGGTTAGCACAGGTTAATATATTTAGTTAGATTTTGATGCGTTTTTTAGCGATTTGTGGCCGATGTGTTTATAAGCTGTCAAGTTATGATATTTTAAAAGACGACAGTCAGACGTTTTCTATTCGTAATGCAACCTAAATGTAATGTATTAATTACGGTTTCTTTGAACTTTAGCATTAAAGAGTACCTTTTAATTTTTAATATTATTCTAAACAAATGTAATCTGCCTATACATATATAGGTACCACATGGCACCATAGGCCTTTTTTCATGATGTGATAATGTTATATATTCCGTTGGGTTGCCCTCTCGCTCAGAATATTTACTCATTTAGTCTACAATTAGTAGGTAGGACAAGGTTCTATATGTATTCTATGTTGGTAAAAAAGTATGGTATAGATATAAAGCTCTTATGAACTTGATAGCAGAGGCATTGTAAAAAACACAATAAGTATGGGTTGTGATTGTGATACAATACGGATTGAGACAAAGTGGAACAGAGGCCCTGATTTGTTTTAAAATAAATTGTTACACAATAACTTCCTTGTAAAATAAACATCACTTCCCCGCCGCGATACAAGTGCACGTAATAATCAGTCGTTATTTTGTCTTTAATAAAAATCGCTGGCGGACATGTAATTTATATAATCGTACTGGCAACTCAACCAGTGGAAATTCGTCGACGCAATCACCATCGAGTTGTTTAAGGGATAAAACGGCAGGGCCGCGTTGGCAACACGTGCTCATATACAGGGTGCCTCAGAAGTCAGAGATGACTTTTACTCTACTTATAAGGGGTACCTAATATAATCCGTGTAACAAAAAAGCCCATGTTTTTTTACTTTTGATTACTAACACATTTTTATCAGCACTTACTTTATTTCCGCTGTGGATGGCTATTAAATTTACAATGTAATAGAATTATACCACTGTAGTTGCCACGTACATCGATTTAAATGTTGGTAGGTACACCAACCTACGGGCTTAGCATGCGAGGTGAGGATTATACGTCAAAATTCGTCAAACGAGATTTAGTGTCAAATATGTCTATTCCATATTCTAACGTAAGAGTAAACGTTTAAGGTTTTAAATAAAAGTGTAATTTGTGTGACTTGAGTCCTTTTATTACTAAGCATCTTGAAGTGGGATTTAATGTCATGTGTCATTTTCGATATTGCTAATTGACACTAATTCATGGGAAACGTCAAATCTGACAGTAAATCTCGCCTCGCGTGCTAAGCCCGCTAAAATCTATAGAGAAAATAAAAAAAATGCATTTATCGACACAAAAACGACACGGTTTACAGTAAACAAAGAATTAAGACCGATACCATGTTATATTTTTAATCTGTGCCATTAAGAATAATTTACAATAAATATTGATTTTTTTCAGCTAAATATTAAAAAAAACAATTCCCCTAAAGTAAAGTTTACACACGTATCACAAATAGTACGCACGATGTTCACAGCGAAGATTCAGTTGCTGATTGTGTTTCGAGAACTGCTTCCTTTTTATTTGCATTGGCTGTCGCTTCCCTTCGGGGAAAGACTTTATTTGTCCGACGTGACTAATAGTAGGAAGAATGGTAATATATACCGTTTGATATAGTCTAGAGTAACTACTTATTACTATTACTAAAGGTTAGCAGTCATACTTTGATGATGCGTTTATAGCCTTGTTGGAAGTGACCCTGCCTACTAAGCTGGCTGTCCTATGTTTTATTCCCGGTCTGGGCAAATTTATCGTTCTCTATTCTAGTACCCATAGTACAAGTTAGTTTGGGAATAAATCAATTTGTGTGAAATAGCCCAGGGTAAATTAAAAAAAAAAATACCTACTCATAAACTTCTCGAGAGTACCTAACTATTAATTCGGATAAGATATTTTTTGGATTTTGTCTGTTGTCTGTTCAACGACACGTTACCTTTAACACATTTTACTTCAGATATTTGTTATTACAATTATATTTATGTGAATATTGTTGTATTATGACGTAATTAATTTATTTCTCCGATTACAACTGCGTAGGTAGTTAAATTGGTAACAATAGGAATAGGATCAGTTTATCAGTTTGTTTGTGCAACATGTTTTCATTCACAATGGCTAACAGATAACGAATTCATTATGAATATACTTAATTATATTTTCTAGACTGCTTGTCTCCTTTTAAAAGCACAGGTGGTATAAGTACATTAGTAGCGTTTTTCTTGGTTAATCACGAGGAATCATATTTAAAATAAAACACCCTGTAGGTGTATATGTTTCTAACTTATGGAGTTATTTGATAGGATTATCGCAATCACTTCCTAAAGTCGTCGAAATAGTTATTAATTTAATTCTACATGTTGCGAAAACTAGCGATAACAGCTAAAACTATTAGTAAATCACACACGAATATCCAATTAACTTCTTCTAGTTTAAAATAATGATAATTCTTGTCGCCGTCGTACGAAAAACCCGGATAAATCTATCGGGCCATAACTCATTAATTATTTCCTCGTTGCCAACAGTCTGCCACCGGGCACGTAGGCACTCAGACAGACAGACGGACGCCCTAACTAGCTGTTAGGCATAAAAAATAGCCTCTATGCAACCTTTAAAAGGCTTTGCGTATGCGCACGACGCGCCATTCAAACAAATGAGAATCAACGCAAATGCAACTCACTGTAGATTCTAAGTCGCAGGTGTAAGATCAAAGTTGCAGTGTATTTGTTTTATGACGTTGTTACTTTTAAAGTTGACAATTAGGTCTCCTTTGAATACTAAGTCGCATAAATGTTATGTAAATGAGTTATACGATTAGTAGTGCTATAAAGTATTCCTATACGGAGTCTAAGTAACTGAATAATTTGGGTGTCCGTCCGGTCGTAAATGTAGGACTTTGATGGTGTTAAAAAGGAATGATAGCGGTCCAAAGCAAAATATATATACCTATTAATTAAATAAATTATATGGCACAAACATGAGTAGGTACTAAATTTTCTGAATTTAAAATCATGCGACTTAAAATGGATAAAAAACTAATTGCAGATTCAATCACCAACCAATTATTTATGCTAAAGTCGGCTTGACACCTTTTGCAGTAAGTTACTATATTTTTTAAATTTATTTAACAAAAATACCTTTTCAATGTAATTATAAGTAATTTTCGTTTATCTTAATTGAGATCGTAACAAGTATAACGTATAAAATGTAACACACATAAGTAAAACACTTGCAGGCAAATCTGAGCGTTTTAAAAATATCGTAACCCATAATCCGTGGCAAGTAAACATTGAAAAGTTTTATTGCTAAAGAGAAATAAAACTATTAATAGCCTTTTTAAGAGAGGCTCGTTAAACTAACGAACTAGTCGCATAGTTGAGTATTAAGAAACCTTTTACGCCTTTAAAAATGCCGATACCTGCTTGTTTTCATTTTTTCCTTAATCCGATGCTGACGATGCGATAAAAATATGAACAGTCTTGGCTCATATCAATCCCTTGAATTACCTTAATATAACTACTATTCTGAGGTCTGTCTGTATGTTAATAAGCAGGTTTTTGAAGGCAAACGAGCACACAGACCACCTAATGGTAAGTAGACTCAGCCCATAGACATCGGCAATCTCAAGATGTCAATTTCAAGACAGCAAATGCGTTGCCAACCTTGAGGACTTAAATGGAATGCCCCTATGCTAGTAAGTTCACCGGTTGCCTTAACCCCGTAACGGAACACAACAATGTGCATGAACAATGCTGTTTGGCGGCCTTTTATCAAGTAAAAAACTGTCATTGATGAGTAGTGTTGCCAGGTGTAGTCCTACCAAAATTGAGACTATGCTAATAAAATTAACAATCGCGACCCGGGTTTTCAAATCGGAACAGTACAAATGTACCTACAGTACATTTTAAAAATCGCGCGTATTACAGCCGTCTTACTATGACCGTACCGTTTTTGACCTCCAGTAACAACTTATAGTTAGATCGCTCTAAAGTGCTGATAATCGGGACAATTTGGCGTCCCGATCAAGGGCAAATCGGGATATGTCCATAGACCACTCGGGACATCTCGTGTAAATCAGGACGTCCGGCCACATTATTTATGACGTATCTCGAGACGGGGATCTGAGTAAAGATCAGTTTATCAATACCGGACTTGAAAACTTGCTGCCCTTGGGATCTTAAACACATTGGACCTTGGGTTTATCCAGATTGCAACCACCACCTTAACCTCGGGAGGTTCTTCCTAGTCCTGAGAGAAAACAACCTGATATAGTAGACTTTGAGGTTATGAATGGATCATGGACCAACAAGTCTATATCAAGTGGTTTTCTTATTCGTTTGTATTGCAAAAACAAACTGGAAAATTTGACCCTACGTACCTAGTTAGATAGATTAGAAATTATTAGATGCCATAATTACTCAACTTGATTTTCAAATGGGGTATTTACCACAAAATGCCTATTAGCGATGGGAAAGAACATTCCCTGTCTATTGTTCGTTTTGTGCGTCTGTCAATCGTTCGTCCGTTGACCTGCGGCATTGTCTTGGGAAAATCGAAAAGCGAACGGTTTCACTTTTATATCATTTCCATAAAGTGCAAAAAATAATGTGTATAGTTCATACACGCAACAAAGATGACCAGGGATAAATACATACATACATACCTTCACGCCTTCATTCCCAGAGCGGGGTAGGCAGAGCTACAGAATTACCAACAACTCTAAAAATTTATTGATAATTCTGTAACCACATTTAAATAATATTTTTTTATACTATGTTTACAATGTATTGCAACGCATAGTGACATTGATGTCGAGTATCAAAGTAATCTAAGGAAATTTTTATCCTTAGACGATTTTGTTATTGTATATTGAGAATAAAACACGTTCATCTAGCTTCTGCCAGCTGCGTCTGCGGCTGCGTAGAACTCGTATATTGCTAATCCCTCGGAAACTAACCGATTTTCCGCAGTTAAATTTAAAGTACCCAGTCCCTCTCCTGGCTTCAAACTACTTTTTTATTCCTTAATTAATGGCTTTCACTCCTTGTTTTGACAAGGTGTACATATGTCGCCAGTATCAAGTTTTAGACAATCACCATGGACTTATTAGAGTAACAAGTCCATGGATATCACACGCGAAGACAGTTGTTCGGTTAAATTGCATTTATTCTGGTGGACTAAACAGAATCACATGGGGTTGGCTCCACGCGCTTCTGTCAAGTCCTTCAAACTACTTATGTATGTACCAAATTGCTTGTCAATCGCTAGACTGAAAGCGTTGAACAGTGAAGATAAAGTACGTAAACAAACACATGCATGTATGGTACCAATGATGGACACTTTTAGCTGACAGGCATCAGTAATGGACACTACACTCTTAATTCAAATTTCATACGGACTTAAATTGATTGTTGCAAAACAAATGAATAACCCTTATCTTCTGTAAAATAAGAATGGGTATCAATTAACCGGTCAGCAAAATATTCTCATTTTGGTGAACAGAAATATGTATTTGGTCAGCCAAAATAGCTAGTTGGTAAGCAACTTATGGTTAGCAAACATTTATAAATCTGTCAGCAATTAATGACATATTGGGCTGCTCTAAATTATTTTGGTCAGCAAATTAAATATTTGAGCTGCATTGAACGACCCACAGATAATTAAATTTTGGTAAGCAATCAGAAGGTAAGCAAAATAATTCATTTTGTCCAGCAGAAAAAAGGAAGCAATAAAATTAAATTGGTCATCAACAAAATGGGCGCAACTATTACAAAGTTCATTCAAATATACTCTCTTTTTTTGTAAATTATTCAATTTATATAGAACTAGAGGACGCCCGCGACTTCGTACGCGTAGAATTAGTTTCCCGCTACTCCCCCCCATTTCTTCCCGTTGGGGGTAGATTTTCGGAAAATCCTTTCTTAGTGCTCACTTACTTCATGAAAGGAACCCATGTAACAAATTTCAAGTTTCTAGGTACAGTAGTTTCGGCTGTGCGTTGATATGTCAGTCAGTCAGTTTAGCCTTTTATATATATAAGATTATTCCTCTAGGGCACACTTTCCTCGCAGATACACCCTTGAAAAAGTTCGCCTTTATTCCTTATAGATCCCCTTTTTAAATACCAATGCAGTGTTTCCTAATAGATACACTTTTGGGTACAGTTGTGTACACAAAGGTGTAATTAACAAATTTACTGCCGTGCCGGCAACACACACATCCCAAACCCACCATCAAATTTACAAATTTAACAGAGTCGACGGAGCTCCGCTCACGCGGATCTCCTATTTCTGGGTTGTTCTGGCCCTCCGGGCCTGATATAAAAACGAACCTAACCTAACCTACCTCATATTTATGATACAAATTTTGGTTAATCTAGGGTGTGATTGTGATAGAAAATTGTGTGACAAAACTTAACTTGTAAACACTGCTGACTTTTCAAACTAAACGCAATCCACTTCTATATTATAGATGACCATTATTTTAATATGAATACCTCTTAATTAAACTGCTTACAGACATGTTTTCTCTGCTGACCAATTGTAAAATCTTGCTGCCCAAATAATTATTTTGCAGCTCGACTGTTTATTAGGCAGACAAATGACAAAAAAAGCTGATCGAAATTGTTTAAAATGTTACCCGTTTATAAATTGTTTGCTGAACAAAGAGTTGTAGCCCGATTTTTATTTATTGCCACCCAAATCTTTTTATGCTGCCCAAATGAATTAATTGCTGATTTTTTTTGCTGATCAATTTTAATAACGGCTGACCATTTAATTACTTCCCAATAAGAATCAAGTGTCCATTATTGATGCCCTGTCCATCTGATACATCACCCTAGTACGTATAAAACATAGTCGTTTCCGTGTCTGTCTGTATATGTGCTAACTCCTCCTAAACTATCCAACGGATTTTGATACGGGTTTCACCATCTGTTAGATAAGTTTTCACGAAAGGTTTCTATGTATAATAAATTCAGGTTTATGTACTGGTATTAAAGAAACACAAACCAAAGCAAAGCGACGGCGTGTCGCTAGTTTATAATATAAGTACTTAAGAAATGAAGGATAGTTACCAGTAGGTAAATAGCTTATACAGGTAAACAACTCTTATTGATGTATTATCTTTGTCCATCTAACGCTATGTTGTTGACTGCAAGCGTGCGTGGATTTGTCTCGCTTTCTCGACTACTACAGAACCAAACTGCGTGTAATTTATCATAGTTAACAGTCGGAAGTACCTACTGACAAGTTTTAGAAAATAACCGGATGATACTAAAAAACTTACTTGCAAACTTGAGGTGTTTGTGTGCGTAACATTATGGAAATACAGCTTTAATCCACCCTTTTGGTGACGTAGGTAAGTACTTTCTTTTTTTTAACGTTACTATTTTTTTATTGGCTGAAACAAATTGCTTCTTTTGTTATACGCGTTTGAAGAATGAGCTGTAATGAGTTTTATAAGTCATAGATGGGTTCTAAAAAACTATCTGGTAGGTAACTATTTGGTATTTATCGCACTGCTAGATCAAAACAGCAGTAAGTAAGTACCTCAAAATACAACTGTATTTTAAAATCAATTTTAATACAATAACTATGAACTTATGATACCTATGATATTGTTTTGATCTAGCAGTGCGATATATTAAAAACACTTACCATGTCTTAAACCGCGATTTCAATGATATACCCTAAGGACATATTATTATTGCAAGACAAAAGCAACTGACACATAAGTACTCAACTAAATTAGTACTTACATATGAGAGTGGACGCAGAAGTAACGAACATACTTACAATAACTTCCCACACACCGCATTCAACCATGACTCGTCATTTCTTGAATGTTTTGATAGTTAAAACCTCTCAGGAAACTGACAATATTAATATTTCTGATGGTAGATCTTACTTTATTGAGATATTTAACTTTTTGAAATTCTATACCTACCTAATTGTTAATGTTGGATGTATTATTTAATCGTTTCTAGAATATCTTTTATACAGTGTTTTGTTATTGTCATATCGACGCTGGAAAGGTAAATTGACTAACGGGACATTTCAAGGCATATGACTTATGTATATCGTTAGATATATATTTCTTTTGTTTTTTTTTGCCATCGAACTTTATCTTACTTAGTTATAAATAGGTTACTTTTACTTTTTTTTCTCAAGTCAATATGTTTTTTCTTTTTATTTAATAGCCAAGTAAATGATTCTATTCTATTCTATTACAAGTAGTTCCAAAATGCACTCGCTATGAATCAGTGTTTATACTGTGTGCTCCAACGCCTTTAGCTAAGGGCATCGGCCCACAGCGTAACCATAACTGACCTTCCGTGCTAATGAGCTATAAGTGGCTTCCGGAAAACCATCGGGAGAAGTTACGAAGGAATGTAGACAATTCAGAAGAATTCTCTTCTGTAGGTACGTGTGCTAGGGACTGACTGATATTTTTCACTGGAATTGAATCTTCCAAGCCAAGACTTCTGTACCCTTACCATGAGTTACAATTATCGTACTCGCTAGCGAGTCGAATGCTCTGTCCCTCGCAGACCTCGCAGTATTTTTATAGAGTGCGAGGGACAGCAGAGCGTTCGACTCTAGAGAGTACGGTATTTGTAACTCATGATAAGGGTACCAAAGATTTAATTTGTTGAGTGAAGATACGTCAAACGTTACTTTTAGGCTTTAGCTGGTGAAAAACTTATTGTATGCCAGTCAGTGCTGTATCCCGATCACGAATGTTTACCCTCTATCATCGAGAAAATGTGCATGAAAATTGGTAAATCGACGCGTGTCCGTAGTATTGAGTAGGTAGACTAGGTAGTTATAGCAAGTTGCATTGACGTTGACTTTCGTATTGTCATCGAGCAGTAAAGGTGAAGTGGCTATACGTAAAATAACGTTTGAAAATGTGACTTTGTAGAGGTTATAGTGCACAGATAACGCAAATACATCTACTTCGCGTGTCCGAATCCGGATTTAAACCCCGACCAAGCGTTAGTGTTGGCCGTCGCTACTGACGTTCCGCGCGCTTGTTATTGGAGCCGGTTGCCCGTGAAAATTAAGATAATGTCTCGTTACGTGATAGTAAACTGCAATAGCCCAAAAAAGCGACGACTTTGAATCGATTTTGCGCGGAAAACGGAAAATTCTCTTCTCTTGGTGTGTCCCAGTTGGTAGCAAATTTTGAAACGGTTGGTTGTCATACAGATCGAGGTGTTTACGTTATCTATGTGTATTTATATCTGTGTTATAGTGCTACGGTTAGGTTCAAATTGCGTTTTCGAATATTCGAAAAGGTTATGTGTAGTTTTCTGACATTTTATTTGTATTCCAAATTCCGATGTGTACTAACTGACTGAATTTGGTATCTACTCTACTCTGTGGTAAACGCAAACCTAACCTGCGTTTAGTTAGCAAGCAGTAATGGTTAACGTTAACAAGCGCCGGCACCGTTATGTGCTAAATGATGTAACAAAACGTTACTGTATCGCTCTTTGTTTGTAGCATTCATTTGTTATTGTTTTTCAAATGCTGCTTTGTTGTGCAGTAGCAATGTATGTATGTAAACTCGTTATTGCACAAAAATATAAATATTACAATATTAACATTAAACTAATGTACAAATATACACGCAACTCTAGCGTAAATTACTTTTCGAGTTTAATACCAATTTCCTTAACGGTCGCCCAAATCTAAATAATTATAATAACGTACACGGTAGAAAAAAATCACATATGTTTGGCCAAGCAACCATAGTGGTTAAATACAAATATATATAATTTCCAAAATTGATACATTTTATAAAAAATAGCATTATATTAGGTTTCAAATTTCTAAAATAATTCGGCATTCGCACCTGTTACCACGTCCTATTTTTGCCGAGCCTATACCTACTCCAACGGCTGTAGTTTATGCTCGCGTGCAAGTCGTGTACTTACATCTCAGCACTGAAAGATTCAATGACAAAACAATATCTATTACATATATGATGATGATTGCTGAAGACGCTTCTAACGTTAACCTACAATCACGCTGCGTTATTCGTTTCGCAATGGGCGCCACATACGTCAGAATTCGAAAGAAGATAAAAATGCTTCAATGAACAAGCAGTTATCTGATCAAGCCACTGATTCACCGCGGAATGTGGTGACGTCTGCGTAGAATGGATCCTTGATTTTTTAATGACTTCAAAGGAACTGGACTTACGATTACCTCCTATGTCATTGCGAGAACAGCTTAAACTCAATAGATAAGTGACAACAAAAAAAACCGGCCAAGTGCGAGTCGGACTCGCGCACTTTTGTTGTTTTTCTTCAGGGTTTGTGCTATAATCATGCTAAATTTGACGCTTCTATGTTTTACCGTTTTTACGATACAACCAAAATAAAAATACGTTGAAAAAAAAAGTTTCTTTGGACCCTTTTTTATTTCACTTTCTTTAAAAAAATGTTATTCAGTCTGCCGTAATAACACATATTCTGAGAAAATCGGTATCAATAACGGTTCAAAAGATACAGCTCTTAAAGTTAGGACGGACAGACGGACAGCGTAGCAGGCCTATTAATACAGTCCCGTTGGGCTCCCTTCTGGTACGGGACCCTAAAAACTTAAAACAGCTGCGACGGGAAATAAATTTTAGACAATAAATTCGGCCAAACGGCAAAGACCTGTCAAAAACAAAAAACAAAATGCTCTAAAAAAGTTACATGTAATTATTGTAGAAAACTTTTTTTGGAAAGTGACATCTAAGAGTAGTTTTTGTCGATTTTTAAAACAGGTTGCAAATGGCACCACTATGCCTTATTAGGCAAGAAAATAAACTTATGTGTATGAACAAGATGATATAAACAGGTAGATAATAAAACCCTTAGTCCAATCATTGGGGGCAATAGAGGGGCTTTGCCGTACAAATGGTGGGGGTGAAAATGTTTTAATTTATATTGCTTAAGTATAGGCTAGTTATGAAAAATGCAAGTTTTCGACCTTGAAAAAATCATTAATTTCTCAACATTCGATAAGAAAACTAATGAATAACAATATTGATGATTATTTGTAAATATTAAATTTTCTCCCTCGTGTAACGTTATATCTATAAGACCTACATAGTAAACATCTACACATTTTTTATTCGAAATTTTATTATCTTTAAACCTCCCATAGACACTTTTGTCATAAAATCAACAGTTGAGGTTTTATTTAAAAAAGATCAAATTTGGGCCCCTTTAATTCATGATGGCGGCTAACGCTCCAACCCCCCAAGGTAGATCTTACATTTTTCATAACTAGCCTATACTTAAGCAATATAAATGAAAACATTTTAATTCCCACCCTTTGCACGGCAATAAATTATACCTGCTTACTGGATTACCTGTACCTATTTTTCTCTTAATACCTACTCAGCTTCAAAGGATTAAACGGAAAATAGAGTTCTCTATCCTTTCCTGTGGTCCTAGTCAAATTGTATTCGGCGAACGCTATCGTTATCGAAAACGTATAGGATTGACGTAAGTTGCCGGACGGTCGCGTAGAGCGCGCATGTCATTTCCATAAATTTTGACAGTTTTCGATAATCGTTTACGTTAGCGATATGCATCTTGTCTAGAACCGTTATTGTTTATGTTTGTTTATGGATCGTGTGCTCAAATATTTATGAGAATGTTGTTTAATACTTTTTAGAGGTTTCCAAACTTGCACATTACATCGTTTTCTATCTACGAAGCTCCGCCCCACTACTTAATTTCACGTAGGTACATTTGACGCGACCGTGGAAGGCAATTTGACTGGGGTGGCAGGCTTTCGTGGAAATCACTATACTTACAAAGTGTTCATTGATCTGGTAGGTAACAATGTAACATCAATTCCAACTGAACCGGTTGTCGGTCATCCATTCTCGCATCACAACAATTGGAGAGCCCTCACCGAACGCAATAACACAAACAAACAAATGTGTCATAACACACACACGCAAGGACGGAAAAGAGCCAGCAGTGTTTTAAAATTAAAATTCTTGCTACAATGATGACCTAAACGCTGCTTAAGATCGATAAAGATCTTGAGATCGAGATTAAGTATCGAGATCGAAACATTTGCACAAATCATTTCGTAAATCTATTCATTTGGAGTTATAATTGGTACAGTCGGGTTAAAATTTAACATTTGCAAAGTTTTACAAAATGTGTTAAGTAGTTAAATCTATCCGCGGTTAGGTAAGTGGTTAGGTTAGGTTAGGTTAGGGTTAGGTTAGGTTAGGTTAGGGAACGGGCATACGTTTACAACATGCCGCCAATTTTTCTTCTACTACCTATAGATAGGTAATAGTTATTTTCTTCTCGTTTAGTCAGTATAATGTACAGTGAAGGTCACCGATATGTATATACCACAAAGTCTCAAAAATATGTACACAGACCTTATTTTAATGGCAATAAGGTCTAGGTGTACATATTTTTGCAACTTTACCTAGGTACCTAGGTACTTTACGATATCACTGACGAGTGCGGCCGTATGTCACTTTTGTTCTTTGGAACACCGCACTGGACCTGCCAAACTTTCAGGTCAGACAGACACTACAGATAATAATTTAAAAAAAACATAGCCTACACAGCTTACAATCAGCCAGCAATCAGCCTGTCAGCTTAATCTAATAATCTTCTTCTCGATTTTAATTATCGTTCCTCCTTCCTTCATCTTAACTAATACAGTATCAAATTATTTTTACTTTACATAACTTTCCTAAGTGTTTAAACGCAGAGTTAGAATGTCTTCATAAATCAATAAATGAAATTTTCATAAAATTCATAATTTTTTTTGGCGGATGCACCATATCGTATATGATCCTAAACGCATTCTATGGTTTCAGTAGCGTTCAAAACGCTCACAGAATGCAGAATGCAACTTGTTTAGCTCCACTGAACTCCGTACATTTCGCTATGTTGGTATAACACCACCACAGATTAAAAAGTATTTCACCGTATCGATGGGATTTTTTCAATTCACTTTTACACCACAGATAACGCATAATGAACTGTGAACATGCACCAGTGGCTATCGTAAACGGATCGTGTTTACAAAGTGAGCTATTATTTCCAGCAGTAGAATTCTTGTAAAATTGTTGTTAGCCTATCATTTGTAATTAAAACTGGAATGTTTGCTCTTGAAAAATTATATTAGATATCACGCATGTTCACACTAATCCAGAATATTCAGATCTTACGGTGGTAAATTATTGAATGTCTACACTTAAGGGCAATGAAAACTAGTAACGGTTTACAACTATTGCATTACAACTAAGTGTATCTAATTATCGTGACATAGCTTTAGGAAGATAAGGTAGAGTTTTGACGTCAAAGCTTGATGAAGCTTGTTGTTTATTGATGACAACTTTGTAGAATAACTATCATCTTAAATAAAATAAAACGAAATTACGTTTCAGATAGAGCTGAAATTACTTACTTATCCAACTTTCATCATACTAAAAAGAACCACCTTCGTACAGTACAACTTTTCAAATAAAAGCAACATCATCATAGATAGAATCGGTCCCCTCGTTGAGGCCCTAGGCTTTACAGACAGTCGGTCAGATAAACAGAGA
This sequence comes from Acleris cristana, assembly GCA_948252455.1. Classification (NCBI taxonomy): domain Eukaryota; kingdom Metazoa; phylum Arthropoda; class Insecta; order Lepidoptera; family Tortricidae; genus Acleris; species Acleris cristana. The sequence continues at coordinate 8,449,405 of OX411792.1, read as the reverse complement.
GACACAATTCCCTTTTTTTGTATCAGAGTAAAAGCATTCCGACAAAATGAGAACGTTCTGCTTTTTATGAAGTCAGTTAAAAACTGCAAATGAAAGGTATCAAAACAAGAACAATCAAACAAATAAGGGTTGGATTCAAATTAAAATGAATTCAGTCTGCGTGGGAGTGGTTAAGAATCTTAATTGCTTCATTGACCAGCATGCCCTTTGCATCTCTTTCGCACTTTGTCAGACTTACTACTGTCAGAGTAAGACAGAAGCTCAATAAACATGAATGGAGGCTCATTGATGTTGACTCTGGGGTTAACAGGGTGAATCAACTCACTGTGATAGTGGTTTGAATAGGTATTTTACGCTACAATGTAGTTACTTTAATAACCAGCTTCTTCCAAGTATATATCCTTGGCAAAGTTGAGTACCTACCTATCTATAACTGTGCAAGTCAGCATAATGGTCCTTCTTCTAGTATTGGACAAAAACTGCTCTGAAATCTCTCATATTTTGACATACAGAATGATATAGATGCAATTAAAATATTTGACTCGGCCTCAGTCTAAAGACGTCGACAAAAATATATGTAAGAATCTCTTTATAATAGAGAATGTCAGCCAGTTTAGATTTTTGGCTTATCGTATTCTTCATTAAAAACAAAAAATTGCTTTAAAAAAATCATGTCGATACGTCAAATACTTTTCGAGATATTGAATTTTAAACTTCGTATGCGGCGCTCGAAACTCGGCGGCTAGCGCTCACGGATGATGACGTCATCGTTCAACTGCGGTACGCGCCCTTATATGAACGAGTAAGTTTACAGGGCTATATATTTTTAACCGTAATAAGTAGCCAGTTGAAATTTTCACAGAATACGTGTTATTATAAAATCTATCGTTTAAAACTATAAAATGAACAATAAATCAAATCCCAAGAGGGGTCCCCATACAAGAAGCATGAAAAAAAATCTTTTGTTTTAGCATCTTTATACGGATTGTATTTTTATAATGACTTCTTATTTTGATGCTATTTTAAGCTTAAATTGTGGTCTAATTTTCATTGTTTACGACTAAGTAGCAATCTTGAGTAAAACTTCTACAAATATGTGACAAAACTGATTTTATCAACACGATGGTTTAGGCGGTCACCCATCCTGTTTTAGACTACGCTTGTAGTTGCTTAACTTTGTAAGTCGTAATACTCGTAATTATTTTTACGAATTCGTTTTGATGTTACTATGGTAGTTATGGTTAGGTATCTATTGTTTTGTATTACATACAGTTTAACTAAACAAACTTTCTGTCACTGACCGGCTTTTCTGTTTGTAATGTTTGTCGAGTATGTTGGTTAAATCAAATTAGAATAATAAATAGGCACTTTTAATTTTGGGTTCACCGTTTTTTACATAAAAATACCAATAAAGTATGTTGATAGCTAAGGTGAAACATGCCAAAAATTAAAAACCAAGTGCGAGACGCGGGACACAGGCGGCCGAGCCTGCAGCGGTAGGTACTGTAGAGTACAAAGATATGTATACATTTGTGGCCCTTATTTCAATGGAATAAGGTGAAAAAGTGTATACATATCTTTGTACTCGACTGTACTATTCAACAATATTATGATTCACGCAGTTCGCTATATACGCGGTCTCGTACAGCGTACCCGTAGTTTTAAGTGATCTTACTCGTTTAAAATGTCGGAGCCGTAGAAGTCAAGATTGTCCTCTATTGTACCAAAGTGTAACAAAGGGCGTTGGTCCCACAAAAAAAAACCAACACACACTACCTTGAGTGAGGAACCTGGTAGCGCCCGCGCGCGAAATTTGAAATCGATGTAATGAATACACGAAGTATCAGAACTACTACTAGGTCAATCAAAAAATCATGTTTTATAGTTCGTTCTTTTATACGGTAGCGATATTAATTCTACATTACTTAACACGAAATTTGTAAAGAAAGGCCTACCACCAAAGTTAAGCAACCACCGCTTACCTAAACATCGTGTTGATTTAAACTAGGCACTTTTAAACATATTTGTAAGAGATTTACTACAGTTTACTGTTTGGTCGTAAACTATATATGTTAGTATGGAGTTTAGATTATCATTTAAGCTTAATGTGACACCGAAATAAAAAGCTATCATACAAATACAACCCGTATTTCGTCTTCCAAAGTTAAGCAACTACACGCGTAGTCTAAAACAGGATGGGTGACCGCCTAAACCATCGTGTTGATAAAATCAGTTTTGTCACATATTTGCCGAAGTTTTACTTAAGATTGCTATTTAGTCGTAAACAATGAAAATTAGACTACAATTTAGGTTTAAAATAGCATCAAAATAGGAAGCCATTATAAAAATACAATCCGTATAAAAATGCTAAAAATAAAGATTTTTTTTCATGTTTCTTGTATGGGGACCCGTCTTGGGATTTGATTTATTGTTCATTTTATAGTTTTAAACGATAGATTTTATAATAACACGTATTCTGTGAAAATTTCAACTGGCTACTTATTACGGTTAAAAATATATAGCCCTGTAAACTTACTCGTTCATATAAGGGCGCGTACCGCAGTTGAACGATGACGTCACTCAAGCAAGATGGCGTCCACGCGCTTTAATATTATTGAACCAAATTTCAAACGTTTGTAGAATCAAAACTACTGGGTCTATTTGAATGAAATAAAAAGTATTATGTTTGTTTATTTATAAACATTACTGTTACAAAGTTTCAAGCGATTTGGCGTACCTACTGACATTCTTCATTCTTAACTAACTATTTCCGATTTACCATGTTTTCCGCAACAACTTTATGACTGTCGGTTAATCCCATCCCCGAAATGAAATCACCAGAAAGTAATAATTCATAATGATCCTAATCAAAAAGTTAAGTCATCCAAAAACGGAACCCACTGGAATTACCCGTATAAGTGAAAACCCATCATTGTGAACGGTCCACGCACGCCTCTGTAAGGTCATAAATGTCATAATACAATGCCACCACCGGCGGCCGACACGTACGCCATACCTACTCGCACATCCAGCCGAGTCCAACTTAATGAAGTCTGCGGAACAAAACAAAAACCGTTCGACATTCGAAATTTAAATGCCCTCTTACGGTGATTTGAAAACCAAACCTCAACTAAGGGGTCTAGGTTGAAAATTGCAAATTAGATATTAATTTCTTTTAAATCAAGTCGGTGTGCGGTCAAGAAGCGCCCGCGCAGCGCCAGCGTCAACGTGCGCGCAAGGCGGGTTGCGAAACCGCTCAATCATTCAGCGTCGTGAATGAATGAATCACGGTCTTGTAAGAGTGAGAGTAAAGTTTTGGGCTGTGTCATCAGTTCCCGGATATCGGAAGTTAGAGATAAATCATTGGGTGGTCAGAGATAAAGCCTACACAAGGATGATTCAGAACTTATTTACGCGGGGTTTGTTTGAAGTTGAACGTTATTTGCGATTGTCATATGTTTGTACATGCTTACACACAAATGCAAATGCAAGGATACAGTGATTTAAGTACTAGTTTCAATTCAGTCACAGTAAAGACAGTAGTTCGTCTTCAAACAAAGATATCGCGGGGCTTGCATGTGTGCGTTCCTCGACCGTACGCGCCGCGAGCCACCATAAGTAAACTCAATAGGACGCATCAAGACGGTTTAGCCGGGCTCGTACCGTCACCGCGTTTGGTTGCGTGCGTATTTAGCATCGAGCGACTCGCATCGACGCAACCCGCGGCAATAGGTATCAGAAACTCCTAAAGGGCCACAGACGAAAGCATCCAGACATTGTCAACTTGACCAGAGGCGCGTGCGTTCGTGGCTTGAAAACACTTATACCTAGTATCCAAAAAAGCTTGAACAATGAACATGGATCATACCTACCTACCATTCATACATTAAAGGTTCAGCACTTAGTAGAGTCAAACAATTTAACTGTCATAGGTCACGTTGGTGCTCTATGACGTAATTGAGAGAGGTTTTATGATCACTTTAATGTATCAATAAAGGTTCTTCAATCAGCTAATACTCATCCTATTGAATATTATAAATATGTGACTCAACGAATTTGCATGAACTATGGCAGGCGATTAACGTAGGATAATTTTCATTCTGGAGCTTAATTACTGCAAGAGTTTTTCTGTTACATACATTTACATGTTACAAAAAAACTTGCGGTTATTAGTCCGCCATAGTACAGTCAGCGTCATATATAAGGTAACATTCAAAGTGCTCAAATAGTTCGGTACACCATACAATCAATATGGTGTACCGAACTATTTGAACACTTTGAATGTTACCTTATATATGACGCTGACCTGTACCTACATTGCAAAACATACAAATATATAACTAGCAATCCGCCCTCGCTTCGCTTCGGATTATGTGACTTTTCCGTAACACTCATACATCACATACACCACCCAGAATTGATTACACGCAAAAACCTTCCTCCTTAATCACTCTCCATTCATTAAAAATTGCAATACACTACGATTTTCATACACACAACATAAGAACATAACATAACACATTAAGTTACGTACAGCCACTCCATTGACATTTTACGAACTTTTTACAAAAATAATTCTGCTATCGAATTATAAGTTCCCCATGTCATATTTTCAAGCTTTCTTTTAACCCACTCGCAAATATAAGTTTGTAAGCGGTAAATAGCTTAGTTTGGTGCCGAGAGAAAACGCGATTACCAACAAAAAGGTTTCATTCTTAAGGTTAAAGGCATCATACCTATTATGTATACATATAAATACTTTTTAACGAGTGTGTAATGTAATGTGTAATACGCCGTCTCACCGGTATTTTGTAATAATCACACTTGTATTGCTGCAATGTACATTGTGTTATATGAGCTTGGTGTAAGAAACATTCTTGAAAGTTTCAATAAGGGACTAATCTAACGCTTATGACGATTGTGAGACTGAACATTTCATACAAAATACGATTACTTGTCTCTCTCCTTAAACCTAGTCCGATTGTTACCATCTTTGAATATGTATACATATGTCTTAAAATAATAGTGGTATTGCAATACATAATATTTTTATTAAGTATAAAAGTTTTGTCTGAATAGGCCCGACCCACTTTAATTAAAAAATAGGTTTGTTTATACAAAATACATCAACGCGTCCAACTTTTCAAAACAGTTACCAGGAAAAGAAATAATAGTCATTAAAATACAAAATAAAATAACTCCTACTTAAAATAAAATAATATCAAACTGGGGTTATTTGTACCCCAATAGGCCTCCCTCTTAGATCGCCATGAGCGTCGAATAGTTCTAAAGTTAACAATATTTCTATAATAAATAAAGTTACGTAGGTGTAAGTACATCCGTATGATCATGGACATTGTTGAGTTGAGCCACCCACTATAGAACCTTGTGTAGTTGTGTCACAGCCAATGAATACTACGACGTAACTTCATTGCAATCGTACACTATATGTTGATGATATTATAACTCCGTAAGTACAGCCAAGTTAAAAAAATTATATCCGCACAATTTTGCAAAAATATGTACACATGGACCATATTGCCATTGTAATAAGGCCTGTGTACATATTTTTGAGACTTTGTGGTGTATACATATTGGTGACCTTGACTATACGTGTTCAAACTACCATTAAACAAAAAAAAAATCTACTTAAAAGTCGTATTTTTTGTGACTAAAGTTACAATATTGTCAAAGATATCATATTAATAGTGGAATGTGCTCCTATAGGTAGGTAACCTATGTGATGGCTGAACTAAGACTATCATAGACAGGTGAAGTAGACTATAAAGTGCAGAAAGTCTGTAATACATCTCTTTGTATCCGACATGCATGACTAATTCAAGTGTGTCGCACTTTAGTACAATGTCACTTAAACAGAGTTAAATTAGCTACTTATTAAGATATATGAAAATGTTAGCGTGTATAGAAATTAATTTAAAGTACTGAATTATGATGTCACAAACCTCTGTTAAAAAATACGTACCTAGGCTCTTTATCTTTTGCGTTAAATTCAAAAAAACCCTAGCTTCTGCCCACGATTTCATCCGCGTACAATTCGGTTATCGCTATTCCCTCGGGAACTTTTAAATTCTCTATATAAGTACCTATATCGTTGTCTAACTAGTACAAGCCTAGAGCTTAGTTTGGGACTAGGTCAATTGGTGTCATTGTCCCCTGATATTTATTTATTATCATTTATTTATTTACTAGCGACCCGCCCTCGCTTCGTCTCAGGTTATGCGATTTTCTGTAACACCCGTTCATAATTCAGAACTTATTATACATAAAAACCTTCCTCTTGAATCACTCTATCTATTGATGAAAACAATCGGTTGCGAAGTTTGAAAGATCTAAGCGAACAGACAGCAGGAGCGACTTTGTTTTATACTATGTAAAGATAGCGCGGACTGTACAATTTCCTATATGTGATAGCTATCTGCGCGGGAGTTCGCGAATCGACTTCCGCGGTTCGGGTTACAGCGCACAACGCCCGTTGTGCGTGCGCGCATCCTGCGCAGGCGCCATCTCTCATGCTTTTACTTATATTTGCTACACATCCATATAATTGTATCTTTTTTAATAAGAAGAGAAGAAAAGAGAATTGTGTCATTGACACTGGCTAGTTTCTGAACGAAAAGCCCTCTATCGATTTTAAATATGGAAAACACCCGTCGAGAGCCGTTTTTTTTAAATCATTTCAATTATTGGCGCGTGTGTTGCATATGTATGCCACGGTGTGAACGAGGATATAGGGTGATGTAGGGCAAAAAAGAAAAGAGCTTATATTTCCATAATTAGCCGGCAACGCACCGACAACTCTTCTTGAGCTGCTGGTGTTTATGGGCGGTGGTGATTACTTCCCATCAGGTAACCTACATGCTCGTTTGCCTCCCACTCTTATATAAAAAAAACCGTTATGTGACCCAGTGAAAATAGGGCGCTCGATGGGCGATTGAAAACAATTGCTCCTCTTTGAAGCCGGTTGTGATTGCGAGTGCGTTAGACAATAAGCCCTCTGGCCCTTTTTTAATACGTTCCCGATCTGACCTAAAATGTTTAGCTTCTATTAATTTGTTTGTTTATTAATGCCCTTGTTGGTTGTTGCAGTGGATCAGCCCCGAGGAGAGCGTGGTGTACGCGCGCGACGTGCGTCCGCCGCTGGTGATCCCGCGCATCACGCAGTACCGCGCCCCGCGCCGGGACAACCGCCCCGCGCCCCCCTCCTTCGAGGTAACTATAGTAAATAACAGAATTATCAAAGGACTAAAATAGGCTATAAAGACACGAGATTTTTAGTCAGAAGAGTTTCGTTTTAAGTTAGAGTTAACCCTTAGGCACTTAGTTATATATGTAAGTATTTAAAGTTCATTTCGCGTAAAATTGTCTTAATACTCGTAGTTTAAAAAAAAAGGAGATTTTCTCTTCCTTCGTCGAAATATTTTTTATTAATACTTATATTATTATTTGTATAATTTCCTCACCTTGTGTTACAAAAGCATTACATACGCCCGCTAACCACCTCGTCAGGCAATCCCCTATTTTCCAGGCCTAGGCAATAATGTGCTAACAAGTCCCGTTCGTCCACCTTCTGTCCAACTTCTTTTGAATTTTATATGAAAAATACATGTTCCGATTCCAAATTAAATACGATTAAGCATGACTAAACTGAGTTATTAACTATACTATGAACTCATAATTAAGTAATGTAACATAAATGGATAACATAATAATTGTAAACACCTAGCCAGAATGGTATATTTTTTATGATTTCTACCTCGTCTAAAATAACTTCAGCTACACGGTTAACACGGTATCTTTTTCCTTATTTATTCTGTATTAATCATTCAACAACCCTTTTCCTTAAGTTAATTAACTTATTAGAATGGGGAGGGGCACAGACAGTATCTTTAACTTTTAAGCCAGACCAGACTTGTTGTTGTTGTTGTTGTTTGACTTCAAGTACCTGCAAGAAGCCCACCGCTCCATCTTTCGAGACACCAGGGGCACATTTTATAAAGCTACAAGTTAAAATTTTACAGGTCTAAACTGGCAGCACTGCTCAAATGGCTGGTCATCATTGGTCGAGATTGTGTCAAATGGAAACTTGTAACTTGCATATTGTAATTTGTAGTTTTATAAAACTGGCCCCAATAGAACTAACTATTTATTGCCAAGACAACTTCAATAAGTCCCTATGAAGAATTTAATTTTGATTGAAATGGAAGAGAGAGCGATAGACGCGAATACAAGGAACCAAAGTTATGCCAGGCTTCCATCTCGTAAACTACTGGCGCTGGGCAAAGACATTTAAAACCGCCACTTTAAATAATTGGTCTCTGCCCGGATGCCTTTCCCCAAACTAGGATAATTCTTGGATTCTGGGTACAAACCCGAAGGACGAAGCTCTTGCTGAAACTCTCTCGGGCTCGATACCATGGAATACCATGCAATACCATGGTCTCGGGCCCCTTAGGAGTTTCTGTTAGATCTTGAAGATGAACTACCGTATATATTGTGTGGATACTCTGCCTATTTTTCTGTTAGTTATTCAGTAATCATTTTGTCACTCTTATCATTTTATAATCAAGTCAAGTCACTTAAGGAGTTGACGAGCGTGATATATTCATATTTTCTAGTGACGTCATGACGCCTTTGTAATATTCATCGACATTAAAATTAATTGTGTCCACAACTTCTTAACTATCCCTTCCATATTATATACTTTACTAGCAAGTCACGACTTACTACGCAGTCAACCAGTCGGACCATTTAGCGTGTCTTACTTATGAGTGGCTTAGCTTTGACCTGTGACTAATCTTTACTTAGTTAATGCGCAATTAGTTATAGTCATTTTCGATCTAGGCTACCGTAATTGACTTGTTGCGACTGTTGAGAGACAGAGTTATGTGTCAGTCACTACTGTATCTTATGAGATATTCAAATGCCGAGTCTAGCGCCATCTAGTGACTGTAAGCCACGACATATCTGTCGAATATCGTACCAAATTTGTCCTCAAGGAATTGAGGACGAATGTGAGTCAGGCAGGCACCATACAAATGTGCAAATTCGCGCGATCGCGCGGTGTCGTTTATTTATGCGTACCCGCATATAATTATTGTTGCACGATTAGGGTTGACGTGCTTATTCAGTTTTGAGAAATCACTGAAAAGTTACTTTTTCTCTCTTTTAAAAGAAAATAAACTATGATTTACGTGTTTAATCGATAGTTGAGTAAGAATAAAAACAAGTGTTGAAGATAGACATGTAGTTACTTATCTTGTTATTGTAATTAAATTTTACTTAACAAAAACACACATACTAACATAAATAAAACCTATTGTTTTATTGTTTTTAAACATTTGAATGAAGTAACCGGGTAGCAACCCTGAAAACAAAATTGCGGTACCTACTCCGCACCAATAGGCGCATCCGGCGTCCAATCAACCGTGTATCGATTGTATGAAATAAATTATCGATTTGACTCGCGGATTTATGAAAGAAATCTGTATGGGGAGCGAAAACACGTTACGCACATGATTCAGTGTAATCTGTAGTTCTTCTTGCATAACGCTCGTTAAATTCCTTTCCTGCCATTACTTTAATGCAATTTAATGTTTGTTAACGATGATAGATGGCGCCACGCCCCATTAAATCTACTATTTCCATAGTTTAAAGACTCAGATAGACGGGCGAGTAAGTACGCCATACTTATGGCTCAGCGACCTTACTCGCCCGTGTGTCACTTTAAGTACGCGAGCTTCTAAAGGTAAACACGGGCGAAAAAGGTCGTCGAACTTTAAGTACGCGTACTTACTCGCCCGTCTATCTGGGACTTAAAACAAAGTCGCTTCCCGCGCCGTGTCGTCTGTCCCTCTGTATGTACGGTTAGATCATTTAAGGCCCAGCCACACCGGATGCGTGCGCGTAGAAGTGACGTGCGCATTCGCTTTCCACTGCGTTGTATAGTGGCATGTCGTATGAGAATTAATACTATACACCGCAGTGGAAAGCGAACGCGCACGTCACGTCTACGCGCACGCATCCGGTGTGGCTGGGCCTTTAGACTACCTACGCAACGGATTTGAATGCGTGCGGTTTTCATCAATTGATGTGATTCAAGGGGAACGTTTAAAAAAATCTGGATTATAAGGGGTTCCCAAAAAATTTACATAAACCGAAGCGAAGCGAGGGCGGGTCGCTAGTAAATAGGTAAGTAATAATTAATAATGTTTAATACGATTCATCGAAGGAAATAGCCTGTGAGTGATGGGATGGACTTATATTCAACATAACCTAGGTGGTAGCGATCGTTTTCTGTATAGATATGATGTTTTTTTTTTCTATGACCATATTTTACGCTTGAGTTGAACGAATAACCTATAGCTATATCCTGACTTTTCCTTATATAGAAACTTCAAAAAAACAATTTTATTGGAACCGAAGTCAATTAAGTAATTGATTTTATAACAAAAATAGTTGTTTTTCCAATAGGTAATTAACCACAGGACCTACTCTCGGTTTGCGGTAACTCCGTGATAAAATTAGCTGACTCTTCGTCAAATGATGTCATGCGATTTGTATAGGAACCTATTGACCATTGACGACAATTGGTTTATAAAACAAAATATTTATAATATTTATTGATAGCAGATTTATCATTTAAATTAAACTTTAAGTACCTATTTTGTTTTGCAGCCTTGGGTTAGGTAATTAATTATGCTTTCATACAAACAAAACGAATGACTCGGTCATGTCAGTACCTAAAGTTTTTTTTAGTTTATAAGTAGGTAGGTACATAATTTTTTAATATGAGTTTGATGTTTAGTGTTCAGCAAAACCTAAATACTACCTACTCACATTGTTTTACAAAATTAGCTTACTTATATGAACCCAGAGGCATTATTTGTATTACTAATTTCGATATATAAGTGTAGGTTTCTTTACGGGAACGTTACTTTTAATTTTATTTATAAGTATATTGAATTCAGCGCCATCTACTGAATTAACGCTTTTCAAGTCAAGTTCATTGGAATTGCAACTAACGATAGTTCTAATAGCGACCACAGTAAATACTCACAGGGCGCTAGTCACGTTTTTACAGCGACATCTATGCTTGGATAGCTATAGTCACCCCGTTCTTCAGTCGGTTGGTTACCCGATGAAACAGTTGTTAACGCGCTAAAAACTATAACCTCAAACATGCCTAAAACACATAGGTCCTTTTGTAACGGCGCGGCGGCGCGACTATATGATGTGATATGGTATGATTTCAAGATCATTTTAACATCCCATCAAAAAAAAACCGGTCAAGTGCGAGTCGGACTTGCGCACCGAGGGATATAAGATAATATGGTTGGAAAACGCAAAAGAAAATGCTCATTTTGTTATGAACTTTATTTTCTATGCAGTAAAGTCCATTTTGACTACCCTCAATTTCGATACAGATTTTTAAAGCCTTTTGATTATTTTTCCAAAACTGTAAAATTGGACAACTTCATTTATTTTTGCATAAAATATAAATAATTATCAGGATTTATTTAGAATTTTTGATCCATAAACTTCGGAGATACTTATAATAAGGGGGGAACGATAATTTTTTGTACATTTTTGGCTATAAATCAAGAAGTATGAAACGGAAAATTATAAAAAATTATGTTTTGGAATTTGCAGCTTGAGCCCTTTCATATCACATGGTCAATCATCTGCTATTATAGTCAAATCACTTTCATTTTTCAACCGTCCATTAAAATATTCAAATATTTATAAAAATAATTTCATTTTTTTTTACTAAAACAGATGCGGGCCAGCTAGTTATACAACTATGCCAAATTTCAAGTTGATAGCTTCAATAGTTTCAGAGAAAAACTGCTGTTGCGTACAGATAGACAGACAGACACCGAAATTTCATCATTTGGGTTCCTTTTTTATCATTTTGGAACCGAACACTAAAAACAAAACCCCTAAAATACATGGTCCCCATATTATTTTATAATTATAAATAGAACATGATTTCAATTCATATAAAACCGCAAAATAACTCCGGGAAAAGAGAAACAAAAGAAACTGGAAAAACCTGGAAATCCCGTGCAACAATTAAACTTGTACTCTTTTTGTGCTATTCATTTAAAAACTTGATTAGATAATAGAAATGTATTAATTAGGTAATTATTTTTGTAACACGCGTACGTGTGGTACGCCAAAATACGATCTAATTTAACAACGAGCTCTACGATTACCGTCCTAACACAACTCCTCGATATGATCCACCTTTGGGGAACTAATTAGAAATTTAGAACCAATAAAGGTTCGAGAGGTTACGCTGATATTCGTATAACCTGCAAATGAAATCACCTTGTTGTATTAAAGGATAATACCAAATAGGTATCTAAAACTCTGAGCCACGATAGTGTAACATTAACATCGTCATCAACAAATAATTTTGATACGATATTGGGAATGTAAACTACTTTTCTTATTTTCTACATGTGCCAAGTTCTTAATTAGTGAATGTTTTATTGTGGAGACATGCAGAATGCACGCAACAACGCCCAAGATAACGCCCGTTTCCTACGCCCAGACCCACACTGATAAGGGACTAGTACTGCGCGGGAGTCGATAGCGGGGCCGACTGATTTATCGATATATTCGATGTTCAGTAGGTCTAAAAAAGATGCTAACGCTGCTAACGTTTCTGTTTTCTATCGACTCGAATTGGAGTTAACATAAGCGCTTGACGCGATCTGTCATCAGTTTACGTCAATCCTATATTAGGCTAGGCCCCGGTCAATCGCTTAAAAGATGCAGTCTCGGGCTAATTTTGAAAATTGACGCACTCACGTTATGATGCTTGTTTAAAAATGTACGTTAGTCACGATTGTCACATATAAGCACATGCTTAGTTGCTTACACTCACGTAAGCAAACGCATGTCCAATCCAAGCCGATCCAGATTAAATAGCCTTTTAAGGATAGTTCTTGGCAGCTTTTTCTATCCTTTAACTACCACGGACGACAGAAAGGTTCTGTGTCCACGATGCCTCGGGATTTTTTTAGCAACGCAAGAAGATCGAAGCGTCGAAATACTCACTAACCAAATCCAAAATCAACGAACTCTTAATTTAAAATTAAAAAGTACCTAAGTATAAAACCCACGTAAGTTTATTAACTAAACTGATCTATCTAGGCCACTTAATTTGGGGTTTGGAGAAGTCTGCTTTTGTAAGCCTGGCATGGGTGGCTGACTTTATAATACTGTTTCAAGTCCAATTAAAACCTCTTTACGATCAGTTATAGTTAAAATTGCAACCATTGCAGGTAGATATCATTCTTATTTGCTGGTTATCAGTATATGTTGCAATTGACACGTATTTTAGAGTTATGTACCTACCGCGTTCATTAAAGTCTACCGTTAAATAGATTTCGATTGTTTTATTGTAATTTCTTAGTGTAATATTTATCGATAAAATGTCCCAGCACACAATGTTGTTGTAGCAACATTACTCCATCGCTATAGCTGTTTGTCACCAGTTGTGATACATACAATAAAGCAGGAGGAAACTTCGTGCATTTACCTCCTTGTGCTGTGCGCGTTTAAGTTTATTAGTGTTTTAAATAATTCAAATAATGAAGGCTAGGACGTTACGCTGTGGAAAATAGTGGATTTACGTGGAAATGTTTAGGTTAAAGAAGACGAAGACGTGGTTGGGAGAGGTATGCTTTAAAGTGAACTTTTGTTGTTATTTTTTATAACGCTTCAACCTCAAAAATAAGGTTTTTAATGCTAGATTTCCATGATCTTTATAGCATTTAAATAAGTAGAAGAGGTTATTTTTTATTACAAAGTCTTCTAATCTTGTTGTAAATAACACTTGGTGTCAAAATTCATTGTGCAGAACAAGATGTTTATGACAGTCGCCTAGTAAAAATGTTGGGTATCTATACAACTCTGTCATTATAAATGTCACTGGCTAACTAAATCATGCTTGTCAGCGCTCTATGTCCAGTTTCAAATTTGTTTTGAAGTGATAGGTACCTACCTACAAAAGGACCCAACATTTTTAATTGGGGTACCTACTGTAGTTCTGGTGCGATTTATTTGGAACGAGAATTATTATAGGTAGACCCTAAGATTATGAACTTTAATTTGATTTAAAGAGTATATAAACATGCAAAATCCGTCGCAAAATAAGAGAAATAAAGAAACATAAGTGTTGAGGTTTGCTTAAACGCGTTGGGATCTAACTCTTTCGGTGGGGTGGGACGCAGTGTCAGTTAGACGATTTAATTGTTCCTTAGTCACAATTTTTATACACAAATTTAAAAGTGGAACGAGTTAATAGACTCTACAATGTCTCTGATTACAGCGGCGGTTTATTGTTAATTTTCAGGGCAGTATATAAGACTGAGTTAGATACAGCATAATATAGCGCTGTCCCTTTTTCAGCTTTCGAGATATTGTTCGTCATAGCACAGAATAAATAATAGTGTCATAGGCTCATGTCATGTTACGGCCGCCGTTTAAAAGATGGCAGCACTGTGCCAGCTATTACCATATAACTAACATACCTATCTATGTATATTATACATATTACACGCATAATTTACCATCAGCCGGGCTTCCTATACAATATAGAATTAAGTAATTATGTATTTATCTACACAATTACTTACCCATCGTACCTGGAAACCTTGATCTAAGTTTTTGAAAAGGTTTATTTGTGTAACATGGTCCTCGGATACCTATTTACTTATTTTATTTATTAATAGGTGGATACATTCGTTCCATATTATCTAAAACTACCTATACTTTCCATTACACACTAGAGTTGCGCCCGCTCGGTCTTTAAAGGGCTCTGATCTCGGTCAATCTGTCTGTCAAAGGAACTAGTTCGGTCTTTTAGTTCCTTTAGCTCCATTAGCTCCGGAGCAAAGTTTGAGATCTGAGCAGGACACGCTTTGAAATAGGTAAGTACTATTAGTCTCGTTTACATCGAGCGCCGTGCCGTGTGCTCTTCGTTCGCTCTGTTTCGCTCATAACTACGTTCAACAATTGCTACTGACCTAAAGGACCGAAGACCGATTAAGATCGTTTAAGAAGAACTAGTTGCTTTCGGTCTGTGACGGAAATTCATTCCTTTTAGTTCTTATCTTAGTTGCTGACCGACACAAGCCTATTTATTACACACACAAAAGTTATTTCATGAAAGTTAGTCATATATTAGAGGAGTTGGAGCTAGCAGAGAGAAAAGGTTAGAAATTACTACATCGACAAGAGCA
Organism: Acleris cristana; assembly: GCA_948252455.1. NCBI lineage: Eukaryota > Metazoa > Arthropoda > Insecta > Lepidoptera > Tortricidae > Acleris > Acleris cristana. Next base: position 8,434,130 of record OX411792.1, on the reverse strand, counting down.
AAGCCACGAAGTAAGTAGGTAGGTAATTCTTATTCATTCTGTGGCAGCGATCTTAAATTCAGAGTCATAGTTATACCGTACTTAACTATTTGACCAGGAATTCGTATAAGAATCCACTTAAAAACTCTGTTATTATATATTATGTATGCGTTTCATTATATACATATAGGTACTATGGTACATTGTGTATTAGGTACATAAAGATGCCTTGTAATGCATGATGTAAACGATACAGATACCTTTAATGCAATAATGAAGTTTCATCATAGTATTGCGGTAAAAGTTTAACCTATTTATGAAACAAATAGATAAGAGAGAAAACGAACTAGCTTTTTCTTTTTCGTAAATTTGTCCGCGTAAAATTAGTAATTCGCTACACTTCTTATTTAACAACCAGATAAATAAAAAATAAACAATAAATATTATATATAGCTAGAGGTGGCTAGAGCTAGAGGCTGGGTACTATGGGTACCTATATACTAGAGAACGTTAAACTTACTTATGTGACGACGCGTTGGCTTATAATCTGTTGCATCTAGGATGAGTACTGTGACAGCCGTATTTCGTAATTTCAATCACTTACTATACTCACATGCGAGGTATTTAAAAATAGGCGATTAATTATTTAAGTTCCTGAACGGCGTCGCTAGGTGTGTATTAATGTAGTTTTAATGTAAAGTTAAAGAAACAAGTGTAATACGTGTTTATATGAACTGACACAGGAATCATCTTAGGTGAAAAAGAGTGTATTTGGTTCTAATCCCGGTAAGGGCAGATATTTGTGTGATGAGTGCGAATATTTGTTCCTGAGTCATGGATGTTTTCTATGTATATAAGTGTATATTTCTCTATGTAATTATTTATATCGTTGTCTATTAGTACCTACCCATAGTACAAGCCTAGAGCTTAGTTTGGGACTAGGTCAATTGGTGTGACATTGTCCCATGATATTTATTTAAGTATTTATTTTATTTTATATAGAAAAATACATCCTTACCTTAAATACATAGAAAGCATCCAAGACTCTTGCTCATGCCCATACCGGGAATCGAACCCAGGGCCGCTAGTTTCGTAGGCAGGGTCACTATCAACTAGGCTTAACGAGTTTTCATACGGAACACGGTATAAAAGCTAATTTTTTTTAATCATTACTTTACGATCGCATTGAATTAGAGAACAAAAGGTGGACATTCTTTACCGGTTGACCTAATAATATATGCAACAATATAATTATGTATGTTGCTACAGCGCTGTTATTTATCATTGATGTCACAATACCTACATCGGGAGATTGTTTTCCTCGTCTACCATGTTCGCAAGTCACATTCTAACATTATTGCGTTTTATTTTGTATTTATTATTTTATAAAATGTCGAAGCAAAAGTTTTTTTATTGATATTTGATAAGCAGAACTTAGCCAGAGTTCTCTTTCTCTAAAGAAACGAAGATCCAGCGCCTCTATTCTAGTTACTTAGACGGTAGAATGAAAATCGCATTTGACCTGTTATGGTATTTTTTTTACTCGGCCGCCATTACAGTCAAGTAAATAAGAGCTATCAAAACGGTGACAATACGATAACAGCCCCCTATTTGGTCAGGCCTAACTGGTCAGGTACATTACGTGCAGGCTATGGTAATGACGTCCAGCCTCTCCTTAATTTTCCAGGGCTACGTTCCGAAGCCGGTGTCCAAGGGGCAGTATGAGCAGCTGCAGGACTGGAGCCCGCCCTCCGCGCGGACGGCGATTGAGGTGGACCGGGGCAGTCCGCAGCTCCAGCGGATACACAAGAAGTTCGGTAAGTTTATTGTAATAAAACTATCCAAGATGGATTTCGAGATCGTTTTAGTTATCGAGAATGTATAGGATTGATGTACGCTGCCGGATGGTCGCGTCAAGCGCTCATGTCAATTCCATACACTGACGGTTTTCGAAAATCGTTTGCGGTAGCGTTAATCGTTTTGTCTATGCCCTCTACAGGCTTATTATGGTCGAGTTTTTCAATGTGGGTGATATTCTGTCACTCTCTGACCAGTATATAAGTGCGAGAGTGACGGATGCTTTATCCACCTCGATAAAGTCGACCATAATACGTTAAGTAACAACAAATGAAGTCATCCCTGTAGCACACTGGCCGCAAAAATTCGCGCCAAGTATATTTTCTGGTTCAATAGTAGTCTATTCACTCGTCTTCAAAAAACACCCAAGTTATTACTTGAGTTGTATTCCAAGTTATACACAGCTAGTTTGGAAAACTTTTTAAACGCCAGCATGCTTTGCACCAAAATCTGAAATCTAGTTTAAGCTGGTAAACATTTAAATCTGATAGGTCCATACATTTTAACACAACAAATCTGTAGGTACTATATATCAGACAAAAACTAGCTATTCCTTTTTGGTGGAAGTTATCCTAAGAATCTATAAAATTACGATTTTCTTTGTCTGTGGGTGCTTGCTTACTGCCCAGATACATCACCAAAACTCAATCCTTACTTACGATAAAAAACACACTTCTAGGTGGTTCCAGTGAGAATCTGCTCGGAATCCGGCGGCCCAACCACCTTCAGCTCCCGGCCTCGTCCTCCGGGGACAGCCTGGACATCGAGGTCCGGGACTCCTTCGGCAGCGGCCGCGCCCGGAAGGTCAAGAGCATGGTGGCAGGCAAGCGGGGGATGAGGTCTCCCGTGCCCGCGCCGAGGATGCTGCCGCCTGAGGTGCATATTGGTGAAGGGGCTGTAAGAACATCACATCATTACAATTCAAATTCACAAGCTTAACTTTAAAAAACTCGCCACGCATCCGCATGCTCTATCATAAAATAAAAGAATGTAGCAATCATAATCCGAATGAATTAAAATCCCGAATTTTCATAATTCCGAATGCAATATTTTGATAGAAGGCTACTTTTTGATATCGCTTATAAATCAAACCTAACCTAAACTTTGTATAGCAATTAAATTATGCATTGAATCTAAAATAGCTCCAGCATGCCTTCGCAAAAACGATAATTTGGACAAGCGAATATTCAGAAAAAATATTCGGAATTTTAAGGTGTTCCCAATCATAAGTTAACAAAGCATGTTGAAAAAGGTGGCTTTGCTAGCAGGCAAAATGGATCATATTTTTATTACAATATCTTTGTTTGTACTTCTCTCTCCCTCGCTCTTAATAAGAGCGTATGAGAGCGAGTGAGAGACAAGTACATACTCGAAGCACCTTTTAATACCTACTGTACTCGGCTGTCTATCTCTGTCACACTCTCTCTGGCATCTGTCAATACATTTGTTTTGCCAGAAAGTTTGCAAGACAGCCAAGTATTATAATACTCTGGTTGTACTGTACTAAACGTTAACTTGAAGCCGTACATTTTCGTCATCATACTCATCATGACCACTCTAAAACACGTCCCCCATAAAATGAAACAATCACTGGTGCTTCGTTAACATAAAGACCGTTTAAAAGAAACGCATATAAATATAATTAAAATATGCATGCCTGTTAAATATGATTTTTTCTCAGCTGGTGGTAGTCCACGAGGGTCCCGTGAAGCGCACCAAGTTCTTCGAGAACGGCAAGAAGAGTAGGAAGAACTGGCAGGACTATTACATGGTGCTGACGCAGACCGCCCTCTACTTCTACAAGGACCAGAGGACGTATCATGCTACAGTAAGTTCCCTCACGTTCAAAAAACTGACGATCAGAATTATGAGATCTCCTTCTTTAACCTATAGATGAGAAGAGACACTGAACAGAATTACCTACGTAAATAATTTTGAAATAGTCTCGTCTATTACGAAAACCTAAATATGAATTGAGCGGAAAAGTAGGGCGCAGTGGCATAATTGGAATGCGCGTGCGTCGTCTGCATAGCTGGACGAGATTTAGGTTGGAATCTTATGATCCATGATCATTCGGTTTTAATTTTAATATACTTAAGTATATTTAGTAAAATAATTGTATCAGTCAAATATTGATCTTTACATTAAGTTAATAGCCGCATGAGAACGCAACGGGACCTCTATTCTAGGCGGTAAATATGATATCGTATTTGACCTGTTATGGAATCGTTTTTAACTCGGTCGCCATTAGGTACTGTCAAGTAAATAAGAGTTATCAAAACGTTGACAATACGATTACAGGTCAAAGACGATATTATTCTTTACCGCCTAGAATACCGGCCCAAGTCAAATGCGATTTTTTAAAGTAAAGAACTTTTTGGTCGCCATACTATTAAAATTCATGGTTGTATAATTTTTTCAACTCTACCTCTTTTGTCTTCTTAGTTATTTAATTAAGGGCACATTTCTTAACATTCAGAAAAAAAACACTGTTTTTCCAATAAAATAACACCTGCCTCTTGGGTTACGGGGCAAAAAATTGAGAGGGCCTTATGCAACATTTCCTAAATAAGCTAATACCTAACTGATTCAACAGTCTGTTTGTTTTTCCAGAAAATGCCAAAGATCCCGGGCACGCCGCCCAGCCCGACGGCGCCGCGCGCTGAAATGGTGCTGCCCCTGCGCAATGCGCATGTCATAGAGTGCATACAGACGCACACTAGAAGGTGACCAAATTCAATTTTAGAGGATATAATGTTTATACATTCGTCATCGAGATCGAGACCCTTGGTCCGTGGGGTCCTAGCGCTCTAAGCCTCTTCAAAGATATTTCGAAGAGGCTCATTGACGTCACGGGAGACCGAAGAGCTGGCAGTCTCCTCACTCAACGCATAAGTTTAACTATCTAGCGAGGAAATGCTAACAACATCTTCTGGACAATGCTGCTGGGGCCTTTTGTTGATGTAGCTTCTTAGTTTAGCTTAGTTTTACTAATAGTGTTAATTTTCATTTGTACCCAGAAGTTTTTTGGATATTGTCTTACATTGCTATTTGATAAATTATAGATTATAGAATGACCTCAAGAATAAAGAATTGGGTGCAATTATTTGGTCGTTTAGCTAAAGCCATGGCTTTGGTTTCCCGATGTAAAATGTCTGTAAATGATGTTTCACCGAGCGGCCCCAACGGAAGACCAGCGTTGGCTTCACAGCCAGCACATGCTGAGTTGGGACCGTTTCGCAACACTAGCACTACATGTCATCTCTTTTACTTTTTTTTTTTTTGTCTTTTTGTTATTGTTGTGAATAAATGTTTTACTTACTTACTTAGTTACTTACTTACGATGAAAATGTAATTATTCTTCGCAGGTATACCAAATCTCTCGAGCTGACGGTCAACCACGACCGGTACTTGTTGCAGGACGAAACTGAAGATGGTGCGAAACGGTGGCTGACGGACATCAGGACCATTATATACCAACTTGTAAGTCATAAAAGAAAAAAAGGTTTTATTTTGGTTTATGTTTTGCTGGAAGATCCAGTAATTGACACCAACGATGTGTGCATCCCCGTAACCCCTAACTATAGTTTTCTAGCAGTGGTTTGCCCTTCTTTCAGGGCCCTGACGAGAACCGCTCAGCGCACTACCAGAGTAGCAACACCGATGGCGACAGCCTGGGCCGCACGCCGCCCGTATCTCGGCACTCCAACAGGAGCAAACAGAAAGGTGAAATATTCTTCCAGATACATTCAGTCTATAAGGTTGCAGAGGTTACGGATAATGCAAAAATTTAAAGGAATCCTCTAAATTTGGTACTGCTCTGGAACATGTTCTCTACACTGCAGTGAATCATGTAAGTTACGCTTACGACGTTGCATACTTTTATTTTTAGGGGTAAATATTTACATCTTCGAGAGGGGATTATGCCAGACTTCTACTGACTTAAAACCTTAGGTGTTCCTGCAAAAGCAAGGAGGCGAAGTTGGTTTGGTTCCAGAGATTTTTTTATGACTGACCACTCCACCAAGATACACGAAATTTCACTTTAACTAATATATACTAGTAAGGTCAAACGACGTGGCCCCATATTCCATATACTTACAACCTAATAGTGATGTGTATGACGGTGTTGCAAAGTATTAAGTAGTATTAAGTTGAATAATAATTTATTTAGGTCGAAACTTTAGGACTGTGGGGACCAGGAACACACCGTATTTTTAAAGTTCTTTTTGAATTTGATGTAACTCGTGACCAAAAAGCTGACCATTACTTGGCACAAGATTAAGCATTGCCATTCAACGTGACAATGCTGCCAGCGTTTTCTGAATTATTCCCACTGTGTGTTAGATTAGTATAGTTTTATGTAAGTTTGTAAGTTTGTTATTTTGTTTATTACCTATAAGGAAACAGAGAAACATTTGTGAAGTGACTAACTGCTTTCAGTGAATTGTTTGAAAATTAATACTAAATACTTTGTAATTGAAGACTAAACTTTATAATTCTGTCAAAATATCCGATCTGTCGCTCTGCAGGCCTATTATGATTTATGGCCGTGTTTATCGAACGTAGATATAACATCTGTTACTGTCTTACCAGTATGTAAGAGCGAAAGTGTCGGATGCTTTATCTACCGCGATAAAGGCTACCAATAATATGGGCCCAGGAAAAACGACTTATTTGCTTTAATACCTATTCGCATAAACCTATACCTATGCAAATTTTATTATTTAGTTGCTATTGAAATGGTTCAAACGAGTTATGTTTTCCTCACATATTGTCTAAAGTGTCGGAAAAATATTTTTTATTACAAATAATGATCGGCAAATTGTTATTATTAAGTTCGTTTGGCATTACTTGTGGTTATACAACTGCGTAATGGATTCAGTTAATTAAAATGTTTCCTCATTCAGTTAGCATTATGCTTCTTTATAAACAGCATCTTTCTTAGTAACCTTGTTGATCATAATTCATAAGCTTCCATTGATTTGTGACTTGTAGTTTGTAGTTATTTCATTTATTTTATTGGATGTGTTGTATTTTTAATTTAATGTTGAGTGTTTAATAATTAAGTAAGTGAGCAGCGCAATATTCCTGTTTTGTATTAGGCGCTATAAATGTTGTGCAGTTGTATTTCCGATGGTTTGCTTCGAGCTGACTCTTGTAAGTAATATTTAAGATATGTCGTTACTCAAGCTTAGTATTGATTAATTGAATCAAATCATATAAGTATCAAAACAACGATTTTTATGAAACCAGTTAAAAGTGCCTTATCTTAATGAAAATATATATTATTAAAAATATATTTAGTACGTAAATTATAGCAATCAAAAACAGAACCAGATTCGAATATGCATTTATCAATTTATTGATAATATATATAATTTTAAAATCAATTAACGCTCTATCACTCGCTTTATCCGGGTACATAATCGCTTATCAGATAAACACAAGTACGTTTGTTACCTTCCCAATCATTCTTCAGTATTTTGTGAACTGTTTAACAAATAACTTCTCTTACTTCAGTAATGTACTTGGATCAATATAGTGCATTAACGTTTGTGTATCTATAACTTTTCAACTTGGAATTTTGGTTACCCGTAATTGCAATTTGGATGTGCATTCGATATTCATACTACGGTGGAAGATAATATGATACGGATTTCAGTGTCTAGTGTTAAAATTTAAATCAGTGCGCTATTGAGGGTATTTCATCGTTGGTCTTACCAATGGAGTATGATCTAGTTTTCGCCGTAGCTTACACTTCTGATAATGGTTCAAACGTGATTATGAGCCGCTCTAAGAAAAGTCCAACTGAGAAAAGCCATTCAAAACTGAAAGATTTCTTCGGATCGTCTCATAACTTGAGTGAAAAACATGAAAAACAAAAGAAGAGTAAGCACAAGGACACACACAACGACAAAAGTCACGGCAGCAAACACAAACCGAGTAGGTGTTGTTTATACTTTCAATGTCCATAAGCCTGAATTTTGGCAACTTCTAAAAATAATAGGATCTTAGCAGTTTGGCAAACGAAAGTTTTCATTTCAACTCAACTTTTAAAAGTGTGATAGGCTGATGGGCGAGTCTAGCAAGGCTGTAATTTTGTGTGAATCTATAAAAAAATAAATATAATAAAATTGATTTCATTTAGTAAAAAGGTACATTTAAGGTGCCAATCCCTCCAAATCTAGTTTTTTTTTAAAGTGAATGTTTGATGTGTTAGTCTAACAAGGTTGTAATGTTATGTAATATCTATGTTTTTATTTAGTTTATATATCTGACTAGACAGATGTTGTCCTATCCAAAAAAACCGTACACCTTTTAGCTATATTTTTTTCTCCAATAAACCTTATTAGGACTAATATTGACATTAAATAATAATAATATTAGCCATATCTGTCTAGCCGTTGTCAAGTGAAAAGCTTACCAAATGAACAGCATTTCATTTTTTTGTATAGAATAAATATATTACATAGTAAACAACGGTCTCTTGACCTTAATTCATTCTTTTTAACGCTTTCCACAGGGAATTCGATCAGAATTACACGCATTGTTTTAATTGATATTTGATTTGATACTACTGTTTGAGATTGAATGGGCTCTTTTTAAAGGTGATTGCATTGTACAGTCGCCCACACACTTAACTGACCATTAAAGACGGAGCTGAGAATAAGTGTCAATGCTTGAAAGGGATGTAAATATATTTAATATGAAAAAAATATCTACATCCCTGTCAAGCATTGATATTTTCTCTCTGCTCTGCCTCCAATGGTTAGTTAGGTGTGTTGCTGTGTGTAGGTACTCAAAAAAATTACAGACGATTATTGTTTGCGTTATTTTCGCGTGATTAAAACCTAACATCATGATTATTTTCTACCTTAGTCTTCTAAGCAAATCATTGGACAATCGGAGGCAAACTTATTATTCTTTAAATATACTAGAACTTTTAAACTTTTTAAATTGAACTGAGTGAAGATAATACAGGATATAACAGACCACCATTTTTTTAAATAAAATGAGACACGCAAGTGTGACCTCCAAATCAACCTCGCACAAAAATACTCATCGGACCTCCCACATGGCATTGCAAAGGCCAGTTATAGCAGTAAGTAGTAGTGTAGTTATGATGACTGCAGCTGCTGCTGCAAGTGATTGCTTTAGGACGTCTGAATGCAACGGAATAACTGAGGAGGGAAGAGAAGCAACTCATGTTATTATCCAGCCGGAAGCCTGACCCACCATACATAGAACGGTATCACAGTGACATTTTGAATTAAATTGTTTGACCCTAGTTACCACTTTAATCATAACGTCACTGTGACACGGTTCTGTGTTGGGTCAGGGCTCCATTGGGCTGATAGTAGTGCATGCTCTTTATTGTACACCACAGAGAACTATAGTTTAAAAAAAAAACAAATTGATTTCATATGGTAAACTTCAGGTGGTCTTATACATAGCGTGGTACCTACATAGCGATATTTTCCAGACAACCTAAATAATAGAAGAGACATCCAAAGAAGCGCATGGTATGGCGCCTCACAGGTGGTATTATCACGGATTATATCGAATTGTTACGAATTTACTTCTCAACCTTACTCTAAATCTAGTGTACGTGTATTGCACGAGATATCCACTATCTATCTACTATCGGTTCCTTATCAATAAACGTATTATCTTCAAAAAACTTCACTCTCAATACATGTTACCAATTTTTGTCAATTTTAGGTTCAATATGGACTTACGCTGTAAGCAGGGTTTTTGATTTAAGTTTTAAATGTGTTAGTGATACTTAAAGGAAACCAAACTCAAGGTAAATGATAAAGATTTTTATGGATTCTGTGTAAGTGCAATTTGTCTTCGAAATTGATTGTTTCAGTGCGACTAAGTTATACTTGTAACTTGAAGTTTCATTTGCTCTGTCTTTTTCGTCACTTTTATTGTATGCAAGGGGCAGGACGAATGATTCATTTGTAGCAGATAGTTCTGTTTTTCTTTCGTTTATGTATGGTGATGGGTCTTCAGCTGTTTAATCTGTTTTTGCATCTTCATTGCTTATGGTTACGCAAAATGATAAGTGTCTGCCATTAACTAACTTAATTTAGGAGAATGTATATTTTTAAATCAGTGTCTTGGGACAGGAGGAATGATTGTATGTCACAAAACACAATAGGCATACTTATAAAAATATATTTCTAAGCTCTTGCTAATATTATTATATTTTCACTTCACATGGGACTAAATTTCCTTATTAATCTCTAGGGATTAAAGTATCTTTCTTATAATCAATATTGTAATTTTGTATAGAACGTTGTTTTTTTTCTCGCATTCAAAGTGAAAAGTAGAGTGTTTAACGCGAGACTAAACAACCATAATGATACTCGAACTATAGCCACCAGCGCTCCGCTTGGGTGGCTAAAAATCTCGTGTCATTATAGCTTGTTTTAGTCCCTAGTTGAACAACCTTCTATTATTGAATGAATTTGATTATACGTCATGTTCAGATATTTGATAATAGTTTTATATAATTTTAATTTACTTACTACTTTATTAATTTTTTACCCGAACGTTGTCAAGGTTGTGATCCAACGTTTTGATTCGTATCTTAGGTAGGTAATTATGCAATCTGACATTAATTTACATCGAGAATGATTGTGTTTTCTGCATTTTCTATCGCTCATCAGCTTTATGTGAACTTCTGGTCAATGTTTTGCTTAAACATCTCTCTATATTATTCTGTTTGCGCAAGATTTTTAAACAAGAAGTCGGGTCTATCAATAATAATTATCAATATTTTTTGTACAGCCGACTACATAACAAAGAGATGGAAGTATCCACTTTTGGACTTTATAACAATGCAATTAGAATAAGGAGCAAAAGCGGATACATCTATTTGTAGTCGATTGTACTTACTTTTAAAACGTTTACTTTAACAAAATAAAAACTACGGTCGCCAAAAAACAAGAACGTTGCTATCTTGCGTAAATAACCTTTTCGTCTATAACTTTCCCGCCATCTTAATGTCTCCACCACCTTCTTTTTCTGCTCTCTACGACTGATGCGTTGTTTTCAGCCGGCGGCAGCAGCAACGAAGACCTGAGCGATTCCACCGAGTCCACACAAAAGAAACAAATCAAGAGTCGACTCAAGAAATTCTTCGCGAAAAGACCATCAATGGATGTTCTGGTCAGCAAAGGGATCTACAAAGGTTGGAACCAGAATTATTAAATTGGTGTGAGGAGCTTGCACTTGAAAATAATTTGCACTTTAGAAATATTAAGTATTTCTCAGTCGAATGCTATGTTAGAAATGCTGGCAAAGAGCCATAGAACCTTGGGTGGTCAAAAATATACAATGACTACTTAATGGGACGATTAGATTACTACAATGATGACAATGAAGGTGTTTTTAAAATCGATTGAGAAATACATAGGTCGGTGTATTAGTGAAGACTTGTTGTAGAAAGCTGTTGATAATATACATTTTGCTTGTTTTGAGTACCTAGTAGATGTAGATTTTTAGTTGGAATTTTATATAAGTATGTTTTTATTTTTTTGGGTTTGAGCTTGAAAACTGTTAAGTAAGTAATTATTGGAAAAGCCAAAAAATTGTTAACACATTATGTGTTGAGACGCGTCATAGCTAGGTCAGGAATCGATTATCAATATAAAAAATCAATCGATATGTTCCTATCTAATTTCGGATAATATTTCGAATATTTCGTGATTATGACTAATTATGCCTTCAGTTTTAACGTTTTGTTTTTTACGAAATATCAAACAACTCTGTTTAACATCCCCGGAGGTTATGATAATGTTTGTGTTTTATACTTGTTAAGTTTTCGATTATTTTGATACTGCAGTTTATTCGTATGTTCAAGAATCTTTAGTTTTTAAATAAAAACATGGATTTCATACTTCTTAATTACTTATATCAAACATCAATTTAATATTTTGAACTTGGATTTTCTAATAGGTACTTAGCTTACTTAGGGTCTGTTGTTTGATCAGCAGTTAAAATAAGTCATTGTTAAAAATCATAACTAATGGTTAAATCTTAAGGAAATGTCTCAGATTTTCGATTCTATTTTCGAATTTTAACAATTACTTGAGTTAACTACTGATCAAACAACGGGCCCTTACATAAATGACATTGCAACTTAACAAATTTTTGGGTGTTTTTTGGCATTTTTATAACATTTTTTTGTATTGTGTATAATAATGTAATGGTAAAGAATAGCAGTTGTTTTATTTATTTTTCCATACCTAATTTAGTTAATAAGGGAAGTATGTAGTTTTATTTGTAACGGTAAGTGGTTATTTAAATAAATATTACCCTATTTTTTAGATAATATATATCGTCAAATCGAGTGGTGGGACGCGTCTTCGTGAATTACAAACACTAATTAATTTATCTGGTGTTATTATTCTTTCTAATATTTTTTTATTCGTTTTATTATATATTGTATTTTAGTCAGTTATGAAGTCAATCCTGAAACTGCTCCACCACATTGATAATGTTGACAACAGTAAAACAACTCTAAACTTACTTGTTGTGTGTGAAGGAATAGTAAACAGCAATGATTTACTGCTGTCAACATTTTACATAGGTCCCTATTCAGAAAATTCGTGGTGCAATGTGTCAGAATTTACTTCTTATTTGTCTAGCACTATAGTTGGTGCACATGGGTGATTTATTCTTAAATATGTTTATTATGTAAATACACCTAATTATTATTTAGTCGTAGCAACATAACCTCGTATTTTTTATTTTACACTAGTATAGTAGAAAACGTTGACGTTTCTCTGTACGCACGTTGTGGCATCTAAAAAGGGGTTTTTAGTTTATAAAACATGTAGTTATCATGTAATCCATGTTAGCATTTGTAGTTTTAGAGCGAAAATGCTAACAGAGGCCTTATTATAAACTGTTAAAACCCGACAATTTCCGGGCAGTGAAAGGGACAAAGTGTTACGACTGCTATAACTCTGTCGCCCTTACTCCCTGTTTTAAAAACTCATTATATTGTTTCTGATCCTTTCCTATATCTCTAAATAAGTTTTGCTCTGCTAGCAAGAAGAGGGAATAAAGGGAAGAAGTAGCTATAGAAGAAATTAAACCAGGAAATGGTCTTAAGGTTGAACGGGGTTTCTGTTTTTTCACATACTGTATAATGTAGTCCCCAATCCAACATGGTCATCTATATATATAAGGCAAACCTGACTGACTTATATATCAACGCACAGCCGATACTACTGTACCTAGAAACTTGAAATTTGACAGTGGTTCCTTTCATGATGTAAGTGAGCACTAAGAAAGGATTTTCCGAAAATCGACCCCCAACGTGAAGAAATGGGGGAGTAGCGGGAAACTAATTCTACGCGTACGAAGTCGCGGGCATCCTCTAGTTTGTCATAAGACTTTAGGTCCATAAAGTAGAGCCAGTAGAGAGAGTATTGCAATAGCGCCCGTGCTCGCAGCACATGTAGATCCCGCTTTTTTTACACACACGACCAACTTAATTTTGGTATGCTGTCTTTCTGTAAATTTTCTTACTATGTTGCAATAAAACTTTTCATGTTCTTATTCGATATCTATTGTTCTCCAGATGAGCCAGTGTTCGGGCGAAACCTTGAGGACGTGTGTCCCGTAGACCCGGCGAACCCTGGGGCGCCCAGGGTCCCGCCGTTCGTGAAGGCCTGCGTCATGGAGATCGAGCGGAGCGAGGAGAACATGAGCACGGACGGGCTCTACCGCGCCAGCGGGAACCTGAGCCAAGTTCAGAAGATACGGCTTGATGTAAGTTTTTGTCCAATGCCCATTTTATTCACTACACTGCTCGAGTGTCAAAAAAACTGGTCAAGGTTCTTCAGTCCCACTGAATAGCCGAGGCTTCCGGACCTACATCTTATTTGTATCAAGTATTAGAAATAAAATAAAATCCCGGTGTTTATCTAACACTCTATGGTTCTTTGCCGATAGACTGTTTGCAAAGCCGCAAATCAAAGTCAGCCTAGCGACAATTTAATCAAAGTGATAGAGCATTTTCGAAGAAAGAAAGAACTCATTTACAACTGTACATTAACATTTTTAACAAGCAAAATATCCCGCAGTGAAACTGTAAAATCACCAGTGAAATTTTACGTAAAAAAAAAAATACGTGACATTAGCAATGCTTATCATTCCAGATCGACCAGAACAAGCCGATCGTGATCGAGGACAACACAGACATCCACGTGCTGACCGGCTCGCTGAAACTCTTCTTCCGGGAGCTGAAGGAACCGCTCATACCCTGCAGCATGTTCGACAGAATCCTCTCGGCATGTTGTAAGTAGCACATACTTTACTAAACTTGAGTTCTATTTTTTGAATGAGGAAGAGAACAGCTTTTAGGTTTTGAAGCAGGGCGTCTATTCAACTCGGTAAAAGCGTTGGTTAAAGCTAAAACCATATTTTGCCTTTGACGTGGTATAGTTTTTAACGCGGACGCCATTACTGTCAAGTAGGTAAATAGGAGCTATCAAAACGTTGACAATACGGAACACATCAAAAACGATAAGGTTTTACCATGTAGAAGCATAACCTAGTACTGTATCCTAAGTAAAGCATAGTTCACTTAGAATTGGTACATATTACCAGGGTTATAAAATTTAAAATAATTAATGAAATAAAACATTTAGTCTAATAAATTGAAAAATATGTATTATTATTTTACATTTTCACTAAAAATATTCAGTTGTCAAAACCATGTATGTAATTCCGAACTTTCTTCGTAATAGATCCCATCATCTTCTGGACAGTGCTTTTATTTACTTTTTTGGCTTGAAGATTCCATGTAGCGTAAGCTTAAAGGCTATTTGTTGACGCTCCAAAAGTCATAATTTCCCAACCAGCACTTTGTCCTTAAATTATAGTTTAGTTTTTATTGTTTTTCTTTTGTTTTTGTTTGTTAATTAAATTGTGCCAAATTGTCGATGCTGTATACAGGCTAAGTAAGTATTTCTATTTTACATATTAGGTTTCTTTAAAGTATTTGCATGTAGTTTTTGTATTTATTCTGTCACTAACTATAAGTATTTGTTTAATAATATATATATTTATTTATTACCTATTATTGTATTACCTACACTATTTATTCGTTTAACGTACCGTCCGTCTGTCACAAACGGAGCTGGCTGAAAATCAGCGCTGCAGGTGTTTGACACCTCAGCATTATGCTGAGCCAGTGTCCAATTCACTGCCGCGAAGACACACTCACTACTCTTTTTATTGCTGTTTTCTGTTTTTAATTTTTTATTATTTCTGTGTGTTTTATGTGTGTAGTGAATAAATGTATTTTTCTTTTCTTTTTTCTTTCTTTTCTTTCTTTTTAGATCGCAACGAATTTACATCTTTGATCATTTTGCCACTCTTTTTGAGTTTCCCTTTCATAATTGCCCAGTAGTTCTCAATTGGTCGAAACTGTGGACAATTTGGAGGATTCATGTCACGAGGCACGTAATCGACCTGATAGGTTTCATACCACTGTAGTACCTTTTTTGAGTAATGGCAGCTAGCTAAATCTGGCCAAAACTTCACAGGAAGACGGTGGTTTCTAATGAAAGGTAAAGCTCGTTTCTGCAGGCACTCTTTCATGTAAACATCTGACGTCATTGTAGAAGACGTAACGAAAGTTTTGGTCTTTAAGCCACAACTACAGATCCCTTGCCATATCATGTGTTTTTTTGCGAATTTCTCCAATTTAACGAACTTATATTTTTCTTTAACATTTCCTCTAACATCAGCCAAGTAATACTTTGAACCGGGCAATTGCTTAAAATCGAGTTTAACATAGGTTTCGTCGTCCATCAAGAAGCACCCTTTGAATTTGGTTAAAACTTTGTCATACAACAAGTGAAGTCGCTTTTTAACTTGAAGGTTCTGCTTCATGGTGCGATTTGGCTTCTTAATAGCTTTATAGCTCTTATAGCCAGCTCGAAGTCGAATCCGTCTCACAGTACTTCGACTTTTTTTTAATTTACGGGATAGATCTTAATCGGACAGCCCTGGATTTTGTTAAACAGCTCTCAACACTTTCTTTTTAAGTTATCTATCCCTGGTACCCGATTTACGATTGATCTGTGTCTTTCGGCGGCAAGACAGGGTCTCCTTGTATCGTTTTATAACTCTACAAACAGTACTTTTGTGGAAATTTAGTGCCTTAGCCTTCTGCGATCCAGACCACGATGGATTTTCCAAGTATTTGTTCACAATTACTTTCCTTTTTTCAAGTTCCATTGTCGATAACTATTAAACGCATTGATCTAAGTCTATAATTTTTGCACCATTTAAACATAAAAAGGTTGTCAACAAACCGTGATTATCACTTTTGAAATAAGAACTCTAGAAACATTTTTTTTTAATTCATTTATGCGTGCCAATTCTAAATGAACCATGCTTTACTACCTATTCGTTGGTTGCCCTTATTTCAACAGTCACATCGTTGAACAACCTTTCCAGAACCAGGCTTGGATTCAAATTGGACGTATATCTAAAACACTTTGTGGTAATTCAAAACCTGCCATCTTCTGCCTCCTAATTCTATAGCCAAAATAAGATTAAGCTAACTAGATGCAATACAAGTGAAATGCCATATTTCATCTTAACCTAAATATCTATTGGCTTAAGAAGTAAGGGGCTGGTATTTAGAGATATCTTGTTATGGTATTGAAAATAAAACACAGCTGGCTTTCACAGTTCCTTGAACTCTGATTGGATCTGTGAAATGTCTTGACTAGCTGACCTGATGATTATATTTCTTCTGCAGCCATAAAGCCGCGGGAGGCAAAGATTAAGGAGTTCAGAGACATCGTGCAGACTCTACCCCAGTGCAACCGAGACACGCTCAAATACTTGCTGGAGCACCTATTACGGTAAGATAAACACTGACACCTGAGTCTGTATATACCTCTATATGTCCTACTTATGACGTAAGGCTTTCAATCATTGTTACTGGCACATTTTGTTCATTTACACTGACCATTGACCATAGGATAAGTGGCCTGTGACACTGATTTATCGTCACCATTTGACACCATCTAAGAGCAATTTCAAACTAGTTAGCACCCTATAGTGTGCGTGGTTGGTGCGTTTTTGGAATTTAGTCAAAGACTGAGTTATGATTGCTGACAGATCTGAGTTAAGAAGCTCTAATTCAGTCAAAGTATTAGTTCCTGTTAGAAGAAGCATATAATTACATGTCTTTTATTTTCCTATCAGGGTAACACAATACAGCGAGCGGAACCGCATGCACACAGCGAACCTCGCCATCGTGTTCGGCCCCACGTTGCTGTGGGCCCCGGCGGAGCAGGCGCACAACATCGCCATAGACTGCATCCAGCAGAACAACGTCGTCGACACGCTGCTCACCGAGTTCAAGGAGATATTCGCCGAAGACTCCAGGGGCAGGAGGAAATCGTGACTCGGAATATATTCAAGGAAGGGCAAACGCTAAACAGTGCCTGACAATAAGCCCTTTTAAAACATGTGTCCCGCGTAGAAAGGCCCGTTGCGTCTTATGAAAATTTCGTTTCGAAAGCGGTCTCGTGTCCTCTTTTTATGTTTGTCGCGGGATTTTTGGCCAAGGGCTAGCTGAACTTTGATCTGGCACTGAAAAGTCCAAGCTTTAGGTCAATCGTGCCAAAACATTCGTCTGAAGACCAAAGCGATCACTCGTTACGTTATGGCTAATGTGTTTCTTTTCCATTTCACCTTTTAAACTTCGATTTTAAAAGTTTCCATGTGGTAAAAAGATGCGAAGTATTTTTATTGCCATATTGATAAGAAATAGAGGAAATATTTTGAGTATGGTCTAGGTAAAAATAATAGGATTCTTTTACTTTTAGATTTTTTCTCGCTTTCTATACAGAAAAGCTAACCTATGAAGTCGGTTTCGCATATTAGCCGTATGTAACATCTAATTATGAATTAAGTATATAAATGTTTATATTTATCAATAATATATAGAGTTAAACGGTAACCTTATCGTGTAAAAATGTATGATATAGGTACTTACCTAATAAATACATCTGCAAACATTGGATAGAAAATAATTATGATCTCCGCTTAAAAAATATGAATACTTACAGCAAGTCACAGCCTGTTGTTAGTTGAGTAAAAATACAGGCCCCTTTCGTATTATTGCTATCTAAACATAATTTACAAATGCAATAATTTATTTAAATTACTAACATTCTGTAAGCCGGTTAACTTGGTTACTGCATCATGTTCAATAAATTATATCCAATCAGTGTTGTGATCTTAAAGCAATATTTTAAAGACTGCCGGAGGCTCTTTAAATGTTATGAAACCAATTGTTTTTCCAGATTTTTATTTTGCGCTGACTTCTATAACTCCTCGATGTCTGTCGAATGGTATTCGTCTCCTTTTTTTAATGGCAAAGTCAAATGGTATTTGTGGGCGCCATTTTGACTTAATCAACTTGAAGAATGTTTACAATGACCGTTCACAGATGGCGTTTGATGTCCATATAAATATTTTGACAGACTAACGTCAATTTTCGAAAGTTGACCAAAGTCTCTAGCCAAGATGCATTACGCTAACTAGCGTTTTTATTCGGTTCGTTTTAAACCAATCGCGCCACTTGTAGATGACGCGATACGAAGAGTCAAGTGATCTCCCAGTGACGCGATTGGTTTAAAAACGAAGTGAATAGAAACGCTAGTTAGCGTAATGCATCTTGGCTAAGGCTTAGGTCTGATTTCGAAAAGCGTAGCATCTTACCTAGGGTACTGGCCGGGCTACGACTTCGCGCAGCGGTAAAAGCGTCAAACGGTAACAAACAAATGCATAGAGTGGTATTAATCATGTCACGTGTCGCTGCGGTGATGACGTACCGAGTTCTATGCATTTGTTTATGCCGTATACCGCAGTTACCTTCAGGCAAATCGTAGGCTATCTAGGAGTTATAATCGTATAAGTCAGTGATTTAATGGTTATGTTCGGGGCCAACATTGTATATAGTCCTGTCTTAGTGTAGGCTTGAAGCCAGTTTGTATCGTGTGCCTTAAGCTACAAAATGTAAATAGTCATCCTGGATGAAAATCGTTTATGTGATAAAGGAGTGTTGTTATATTTAGTTATTTAAGGTTATATTTAGAAGTATTATTTAGTATAAGTGCTACTATAAAGTCATTAATAATAATTAAATGTAAAGTAAATACAGTCGAAAAATTAAATTCTGTTGTCGCACCGGGAAAGCTTAAACAGGTAAAATTAAAACATATAGTGCGTTCTGACAGTAACAAATGGCATTGTCACCCCAATACCTTTGCAGTAAACGGTTTTACCAATAAAATCGTGAATTAGAAGACGTCCTGCTGGATTTATTTAATACCCTTTAATGTTTTTGATCAAAACATCATTAGGTAATTTTTTGACTGTATTTAAACTAATAGCGGAAAATGTAATATTTCTAAATATAATCCCTCATGTTTACATAGAATAATTTCAATTATGGAAAGATTGTTGGCTTGCCAATCTCAAAGACCAAAGATTGATAAAGTTTAGGAAGTTTATCCTGAATCAAATACTAGTAAGATTTCGAATGATAACGCATAGAATGAAAGGTTATCTATCACAGAGATAATGCAGATAATATATATTTTGTGCCTCCTAACTATTGTCAGATCTGTGGAATATAGGCAACACATCACATACTTTATCTGTGCCGAGCCGACGCCCGACATGCTTTATGTCATTCTATGCGATATTATTCCAAGTAAAAAGTTATATATGTCAAACCGCAGTAGCATTTGACAGGGACAAATCCATCCAAAAAGGTACTGAGGTTGGTGGGGAGGAGAGTAATTGCAAAGCTTTGACACCTGTCAAAAGTTTTCCTACCTACTTAGTCTCGTAGTGTGGACTGATCGAGTCGAGTGATTAAAATATGTGTATATTTAAGGTTATTTGAGTGTTAGTTCGTGGAATACTCAGCCTGTAACACCAATGTAGCAATTCGAATAACCTCGTAAGCTAGGTACCAAAGTTTTATATTTTCGGCCCATAGATTCTATATTGACTATCTTTGTTAGTTGAAGCGAATGCTTGGTAATAGACATGAAGTTACATGCAATAAAAAATCATCTATTTTAACTTTGACGTTTTATTCAACACTGCGGTCTTAGACAAGTTGCTACGATAGCTAACGACTTTCGAAAACGGACAAAATTTGCTTGACGCGCCCGTTCGCTTACGTCAATCCTATACATTTTCTTTGATTTCGGTGGCCGATAAAGTACTAACGTTTCTGTTTTTAATGGAGTTGACATAAGCGGTCGAGCAGTCTGTCATCAGTTCACGTCAATCCTAAATTTGTCGATTTTCGATAATCGCTAACTTAGCCTTATGCATCTTGTGTGACTTGGTCCCTTGGTAGCGTTAATTTGGGACCAATTTCAAGAAAAATATGCTTGAAGTCGTCAATGTCGTTAGAGATTTCAAGTCATTTGTACCTTTTAGGAAACTGAACCTTATTTTTTTAGAATGTCAGATTGACTTTGGACCTATGGTGGGTACCAAATTAAAACTCGTGACTGTACTTATTTATTTTATAGCAAGGAGAAAACATACGAACACACAGGCCACTTGATGGGAAGTGGGATATGAGACACATACACTAGACTACTCTCAAGACTGCTAATGAGCCAACCCTGAGGACCAAGATGAAATTCCTCTATGCTAGATGCTAGTAATTTTACTTTGCGATTCGATTTTCACACCGAAACACAACAATGCAAACTCTGCGTCATGGCGGTAGGTTAAAGTCTAAGGAGGTCTAGACAAGTTGCATAATGATAACGTTAGCAATAATCGAAAGTTGACGGCGTTATGTACCTATTACATCGGCCAATTATGTCAATTTCATTTCGCTTTATGCATCTTGTCTTGGCTCGACTAATGTTTTACCAAAACATTATTTGACAAACTATATCATTTTATAAACTTTCAATTCGCAAAGACGCACTTGCCGCCACTTTTTTTATTTTTTTGTGGTCGTTAATCTAACCTAACCTAACTTATTTAATAAGCCCATGTAACCTACGTAATATGTAATATTTTGAGCACAAATACGTTTTTGCGACATGAAAGTTTGTAAAATGATACGTATGTCGAATTAACTTTTGTTAAAAAGTCAGGATACTCGTACCTGGTGCTAGCGATCAATACGGATCCTGCACAAGTTCCTACCACCATTAAAGTGTAAAATCTTCAGTTACAAATCGGGACTCTTGATGACCCGTGGATGTTCCGTGCCCACCGTTATGGCTGATTTACATTGGTTTAGTAAAAGCATGCCAGTAGAAGTACATTGCGTCGTTACAATAGCTCTCGCCTCAAACGTGAAAACCAACTCTTCAATGTACTTCTACTGGCATGCTTTTACTAAACCAATGTAAATCAGCCATTATCGTCTCCACGGCCCATTGTCTTCATGCCATTTGATTGTGAGTGCGAATACACGTAGCCCGTGGTCAATTGGTGAATTAACAACCGTTTTAAAAAGTTTTCGACTGAGTCCGTCAGTTTTGCCATTCTTCCACTTGATAAATGACGGCAAGTATTTAAACTGACCGTGAATTTCCGAAATGAAAGAATTGGACTGAAGCCGTGCGTGGCTTAAAGTTTAAGCGATCTTCCATTTGATTTAAGTTTACGGGAAACGGACATACCGCAAATTCCATTTTTAACCTAGTTTAAAATTTCATTTTCTTACTGTATGTATATTGACGAATTAACTACAATCAAATCATTTTATCAAACATAACAAACCCTTGAATAAACGGTTTCTAAATAATTATTGAAAAGATAGGATACTATTTGCTTAAAGTCCCCTTATAACCTAACTAGGTACTTATAAAACCAACTATGATTAATAAACACTGTTTGCTTATTTAACACCCCACTAAAATTGGAATAAGCACTTAATAAGTGACAGCTGTATAAACAACATAAATAAACCAGCGAGTTAATAGGTGCACAAAGTCGTGGCCTCGTGAGTACTAGTATAGTTCCATATTATAATCCATTAGGCACTTTACTGACCGTTTATATCAGGGCTGGGCGCGGAGGCACGTGGGCTATATCGCCTATATCTGCAGTGTAGACAGATTTGTATAATAGCACTGAAGGTAACTAGGATTGATTGAACGTTGCAGACTCGTAGCTATACGGTTGTGGTTTCGAACTGTGCTGTGCCACAGTATAAACAGTAGGTAGTTCGTGTTTAAAGGTATATACGCTGCTTGCATGTGTGTATGCCTCGACCGTACGCGCCGCGAGCCACCGTAAAGGGCAATTCACACAGCGGGCGGGAGCGGGTCGTGTGCCGGGCGGGTCGGTAGTTCGGCGGGTGTTTAAACATGGAGTTATATGAAAGCATTCACACACGCGGCGGACCCCCACGGTTCGGCGCTATGTGTGAATGCGACGACCCGCGCGGGTCCCGCGATGAAAACGACATGCCCCGCGCCCAACCCGCTCCCGTCCGCCGTGTGAATTGCGCTTAAGCAAATTCAACAAGACGCACCAAGCCGGTTTAATCAGGGCCGCGTCGTTGGTTGCGTGCTTATAGTATTGACCGACGCGGATTGACGCAACCCTAGCGCCTCATTGGCAATAGGTAACAGATACCAGAAGGGCCAGACGCGATCTACTTTTATGTTTATTGCGAATCAATCAAGCGACAAAGTAGAATCTGGACCCAGTTTTATCTCGGTATGAATTGGGATTGTTCATATTTTTACAATTACTCTAATTCGAAAACCATTTCGAGGAATGGGGTTTTAAAGCCGTTCTGCATTATTAAGTTTTTGAAATATTTATCTATTTCGGATATTTGGATATAAGTATATTTAACCTTTGTTTGACTTTCGTTTTCGGCTTGAAGCCCTCCTAGGTGTATCTTACGAGTTAGGCGAAAACCGCTTGAAATAGTATGTTTTAATACATTATAACAATCACTTATCATCATTAGATATTATTTAATTGTTGTAATTTATTAGATAATGCCAGCCCAAATAAAAAATAATCATGTCATCCATAAAATGTCTGCTAAATAAATAAAGATATTCAAACAAAAATATTGGGTCAAATACAAAATTATTGAACTTGGTCTCTTAAAATTACCCATTCTTTCGAATTAGAATGCAAAAACAGTGAGTTAATTTTTTTGGTCTATCCCAATTAAGCACAAGATAGCACAAGTTGTATTTTCTCGCTGGTCGCTCAGTGCGTCTCTATCGTTACAGACTAGAAAGAAAGCGAAATACGAGCTACAAACAAGTCGCGGACAACATGTGCTAGCCGTGCAGTTTCATTGATCGATAGCCCGCATGCTTGTAGTAATCCATTGAAAGGGTTGTTTTAACATTTTTCAGCCGAGAGCTATTGCAGCGACGCAATGTATGACGAAAAGCATGCGGGCTATCACTGAGCCTTTAGAGTACTTACCCACCCACCTTGCAAAATGTCGGGTATCCGCCATTTCTGGACATGTGAAACAAGTTGTGCTAGCCATCCAGACGTGAACCTAAGTCGCCGCTACACCTTGCCACAGTCTTCTTCTAGTCGTGACAGTTTTCATTGTGCTTTCATTTGAAAGCGCTGATGTTTGTTTTTCTTTTTTTGTTGTTTTGGCTGTATGGAGTGGAGATGTGACTTGAGTGAAAATAATATTACACTTAAATACCTATTTCCTAATCTAAAATTTGATTAAAATACGTATCCGATTTTTGAAGAGCTGTCCTAAAATTTCTTACGTACTCGGTGTCGCAAAGAACCTTGCTTTACATGTGTGGGAGGAAACATTCAATCATTTAATAATTACTCTTTCTAAACTCACTCAGACACATTTTAAAAACATAAGTAAGTAACTCTTTCCTTTATACAAGCTTTTAATTAACTTCACTTGTATGTCCTGGAATTTTGAAAGTCGATTTTGAACCAATTCCCGTTCATGGAATGGTCTGAAATTTGGAATAGGTTCATATGTAAACCCGATGACAATGCAATATTGTGATACGATCGAGCTGATCTGATGATGGATTCGAAGGGTGGCGACGGGATCTTTGCTGTACCCGCCGAGTTGGGCCTCGTTAGTTTCGTCTTGATAATAAACCAGATGACGTCTGAGCGGAAAAAAGTATAGTCGGCAAAGGCTTGTCCCAAAAAAGATTTTTTTGACAGAAACTTATTTAAACTAGTTTACTTGTGATAAATCGCCACTAATGCGTTTATCGTCATTAATAGACCGCGCGGTATAACTATCTATAAATGTGTACGATCGACGTCAAAGATATATCTATGTATATTTTATTACCTTACTACATCGAAATAAGGTTTGCATATGTAAACATATCTTTGAAGTTGACTGTACACAATTTCAGCTTTGAGACTTTAAAAGTTTATAAGAAAAAGTAACTTTGACGTACAGACAGACAGACAGCAAAACTATACTTTGACTACGGAGCTTTTAAATAGACCGTTACACAGATTCTATAATTTGGTATCTAGAAATAGCATTCCAGGACTTAATATACTTCTTGTCCCAGAAAATTTAACAGTTTCCGAGGAAGACGATAAACCAGTTTTACGCAGACGAAGTAAGGCAAGGTGATATTTAAAAATAAAACGTCAGCATGCCTGTACTAAGAAACATTGTTTATTACAGAACCTATAAAATTGTCACCAGCATTTTTTTAACTTTCATTCGCAGTCTTTTTTTCATTAGATATTAAAATATGCACAAACGAAACGGAATGTATTTCTTAATACACATTTTTCATTTATTAATGAACTGAACACGAATAAGTAACTTATTTGCAAAAGGAGACAACTAAAAGTTTACCTGTCAACATCCAGGGCTTTATGCATCAGTGGCGCCCTTATTTGTATTTTTTTTAAACTAGCAACAAAAAAAAACAGAAGTTGACCGCTTTCTTATTGTTACTTCTTTGCTAGAGCAAAGATCAAATTCAGACAAGTTTGTCGACTACTGATCATGTAAATCGAATAAACGGAAAATAACCGGCACTGTTAGAATGTAATTAATATGAAACTTAGCTACTAGCATATTAATTGAATAATAAGTTACGTATCACTCTTACCGTATTCGATTAAATTATATATTTAACAAAACACAATTAAATTGATAAGGACGCCACTGGACGCACGATTAAACGTGTGATCTTGTAACAAACTTACGAATAGGTATATAGAATAACAAAAAAAAAAAGTACAGCGCGATAGCTCCAAAGACCTTTGGGTTTAAACTTCTCTTCCACTCGCTCTTATACCAGCGCCTGAGGCCCTACTTTGAAAATCGAAGTCGGAGGTTACGTTAGCTCCATCCCTTTCTCTCAATTTAGTCTCGAATGACGAGTGACAGAGATGGAGCTAACGTAACTTCGAACTTTGATTTTCAAAGTAGGGCCTCTGAGCTCTTATGGTAGTCTAACGGACTTTTTCCAAACTAGAAAGATTATTAACTGCCGTACTCAGAGACGTCAATTTAGTTTAATGCCTGATTAAAGTTGTTGCTGTCACTTTCTTTGCTATAGCAATAGAATAAGACAACACGTCACTTAACAAGCATTAAATTTAATTGACATCTCTGAGTGCGGCAGTAAGAGCTATTGCATTATATGTACTTAATAACAGAATCAAATTTATACATAATTAATAGGTGTGTAATCTTAAATTAAAATACGGAAAATGCAATTATTATTAATAACAAACACAGTTTATTAGTAAATAACAAACGAGCTAAAATAATTATTGCTCACAAAATTATTTAAATGCCTAGTTATAGAAACAGAAACCTTAAAACTAAACTAAATAAAAATGAAAAAATGTAGGCAGAGTACACATGGAGGGCCAATTATTATTAATTAAACACAACTTGTGTGAGATTTCCCAATGCTGATTACCTACCTAGTTTTGTTCTTGCACTTTCATATGACTCGAAAAAACGACTTAAACGCAAGCAAACTCTTTATTTCAACTTCCCTCTCACCGAGGTGTTTTGAACTGAAAAAGGTGACAACTATTTGGAACAGCAAGGTTGCTTGGTCTTCCCTCCTTATAGGTAGAACTCATAGAAAGACAGAAGAATACCGTACCACTTATGGCACCTCATTTACCCTTCAGATTTTTTGATTATTATCTACATACATTGTTTACAAAACAATAATTACAATCTTCCCTTATAGGTAATTCATAGTTTTTTACATTTAACAATAAAGTTGTAATTTCATCCAAAATGAAACAACTTAAAAATATGTACGATTTACATTTTATGCGAGCAAATGTATTCAATCATTAAAAAATAATACACTAAACGCCAAATATTAATAACTTGAAATAAGTAAATAATTATACCTATGTGTTTAAACCAAAAATAATTTTTCATTTAAGTTTTAGTTTATTTAAACAATAATATCATGTACCTATGCTATTGAATTTTCTACGAGCGAAGTAACTTACTAAAATCGAAACGCTTACAAAAATTATAACGGCTTAAAAAAACTATGTATCATTATAAAAAGCTATCTATATAATAATTACGAAGCTCGTGGTTCATATATCTTATATATATAATGACCTTTAGAATCTACTTCACAACAGCATGTTTTACAATAACTTTCGGATGTACAAATATATAAAAAGTGCATAAAATGTTCCAAAACGTGTACCAACAATCCTTTGATCCGCCTATTCTTCACTACTTTAACATTACCTCATAATTGAAACATCATTAATCAACAAAATAATCAAAATATTGATTATTTCAGCTCAATAATGACAAGTCAAGCGATGAGCAAGCAAGAAAAATAATAAAACCAGCGTCGACTACGTATATTATAAGCTCACTATTCGTTTGTCGAAGCATCACTTTCCTTCTGAGGAAATATTGTATAACTACACCAAATCCTACGGGTTATATGTATATACATAACAACTTAAATATACACCCGCACGTTTATGTATATACCCATTCGAAAAGTCCGTTTAATATCTTAAATTCTTAGCATTTGCTTCAATTATTTACGTCAATTTAGTTTATATTACTGAAAATATCGAACTTTATTTTATATTTACGCGCGAAATATATTTACTTTTTTGTATCGAACAAACTTTTACCTACTATATAATTTTCCCCATTTTTAAATCTCGTGTTAGGTTTGCTCTCATAATTAAAAATTAAATACTTACTCATTAATTGCCAACAAAAACGAGGACGCATCTGGTTTTGGCAGAGAGTTGTAATATAGATGTTTCAATGGTATCTGTGAAAGAAACTTCTTCGTAAATGATATCGATCAGTAGAGGTGTAGTGTATTATGCTGTAAAACAACAAATTATTTCGTCGTTTAACAACCAAGCATTAAATTATCGAAAAAAGCAAATGGGACATTAGCGAGTGTTGACGTCGAAATACTGGCACTTCGCTCTAGCATCGCGTGCGGCCGAATGCTACACTTAAGCTAATTAGAAAACCATACAAGTGATTTTCGAATGAAACAAAACAGAACTAATGCCTCATTTGCGTGAGCATGTCCTTTATGTGTGTACTGGTTACATTATAAGGACATACGACTTTTGCGTGGTTCTTGCGTGAAACACGCATGCATGTCGAAGGCAAATCATTGGTCATGGTTCACGGTGCAGATCCTCAGTTCAATTGTCAGAACTGTCACATGTCACAATAATAAACAAGGCTGTACGATAAATACCTTGGAAATCAACGAGGAAGCCATGTGTGGACGGCAACAGAACGTTGCGACCTGACAACGTACAATAGATTCAAAGCACACGTTTTGATCTTATGAGATTAAAATGTCTGTTTAGATTGCCTTGTTCTTGTAGGTCGCAATAATAATGTATGTCTCAAATTATATAATCGACTTCCTTATTTGATTTTTCTGTACTTGTACCCAGGTAGATTTATATCGATTTATATCGGGAAAAGAAATTAAACACATGCATAAAACGCTGAAGGTAGTTTAAATTTAAACTGATTTCGCTTGCTAAACCACGATGCTTGGTTTAGAAAAGAATTCACTATGATTTACCCTCCCTCAAGATGTTAAATGAGATTGCACAGCACTCAATACGTCGAGTTCTACTCGTACAGTTTGTAGCCACGAAATTACATTTTTAGAACAGGGGCACCGCAAACTGCGGGACCTTGACCCTGCATCGCTGGGGACATACATGTTAAGTGTTTTCAGTATTTTATACTTGCATGTGTACTAGACTAACACAAAATTATGAAGATACGAATATAACGAGTAATAGGACGGACATAAATAGAAAATTTTACGGGCATAAAAAGTAATTGAATAATATTGAAACCATTTCGATAGTCAAGTTTCAAGTTTTTCATTCAATTTGTGAAGATGTGTAATATATCGGTGACCTAGTTGCAAACAATAAAATGATAGCAACGAGAATTTTGAAACGAGCTTATTTTATGACATTGTTTGGCTAGGCATGGTTTATAGAGTCTATTTTTATTTAAAATATACTATTCTCAAGTTAGACAAGCTGGTAACACTGTAAGTATGTTACAAAACTCTTTACATTTTGTTACTAAGAAGTGTTACGAGTAGGAACTGCAAATCTCTCTACGAGTCGGCTGACCTAGCACGAATAGGGGTTCTCGGAAAGTAGGTAAAGTTTGCTGAATTCACTAGACCAAGTTTAGTTCAAATACTCTTTGCGCGTAATTTTGCTTGCTTGTGTAATTTTCAATGTTAAATACTTATAATATTTCAGTCGATTAAAGGCAAAATAATTGTTAAATGTTTCGACCCAATGCAAAACAATCTTACACTAATGATTCCAAGCCGGGACCATAATATAAACCAACAAAACGAATTAGGAACATTTTAATACAAAATAAAAGTCTTACAAAGTACCGTATCAACATTAGTAACTCTCTTCCAAATTTGAATACAAAAGCGCGATCTCAGTCCGTGGCACCAATAGTCACTAGTCTAATAATTTCACTACGGGTGCTATATTTCGTCCGAGTCGGACCTTATCGAGTCATAATTGGACGTTTTACTTTTTAGCATCCTAAGGAACGAGCCGACGGCGAATATCGTCCTCCTGTGCCTGTGGAAGATACCCTGGTACAGCGCTTCCCGGAGCGCCTTCCGGTCGTCCGACATAGAGGGCTGCGTGCTGAGTGTGATGTCAGAATGAGCGACGACCGACTTCTGATGCCGCAGACTGCCGTGTTTCTTCTCTAGACTCTTCTGATTCGGCAAGCTCATAGTTGACTCCAGCGAAGGATTCTTGGTTTTCCGCAAGTTCAGGATCTTTTTACCCGAAGATTGGGTTTCAGAAGTGGACCGGCTCGGCGCTAGTTTTGACCTGTGCAGAGGATTGTTGGAGCCTTCTGGGTGCACCATTATCTCTACTGATTTCTGACTAACTGCGCTGGACCGTGTGAGCGTTCTCTGAGGCGCCGCCGCTGACTCGGGCTTCGGCACCTCTTTGATCGGCTGTTCCGACTCTATCGCAATCATCTTGATTAAAGCGCGCGGCGTCCGCGAATGTCGGCAGCAAATTAATCAAACAGTCCCGCGGGGGCTAAGGTCACATCATCGGCGGCCGCGTCTCATCAATAGATTCAATGGCGGGCACGGCCAGATGGATGACGACGTCCTTATTGTTCGTTAGATCGGTCCTAGCTCCGTCGGTACAATTGCTGAACGTTATCGTTGGTACTTTTGCATCGCAGTCTAATTTGACGTTATCCAAATTTTGTGCGAGACTATCAACGTCTTTGCTGTCTGGTAAATTTTGTCGGTCATCGGCGCTCATGCTCGGAGTGAGCCATTCCTCCTCGTCGTCGGTAGAAGGCTTATCGACGTCGGCCTCTGGCGGCTCTCGCTCGTGCTGAGGTCTAGGTGAGAACCCTTCGCCGGCCACTTGCAGGCCGATCAGACCAGCTAAATTCACATTAAAGTTCTTTTGCCGTTTCCCGTACTGCGCTCCATTTATTTCCTCATCAATTAATTGGTCTGCAACGGTCTCGACTTCTTTTTCCAATGCTTGGTCGTCGTCGTAGAACTGCTGCAAGTCGTGTAGTTTGTCCCAACTTCGGCCCAGAAGGTTGTCTTTGGGTGCGTCGGAGGCGATACTCTGCCGGTAGCGGTCGATGAGGGGCTGCAGTGAGTCCTCGTGGCGCTGGAACAGGAACTGGTAGGCCTCGCTTACGGCGCGCAGTGAGTATGAGGAGCGCGGCCGCAGAGCCGAGGCGGTCGGCGTGTGCGCGGCGACACTGCCCCGCCACACGTGCCCACGCGCTCGCTCACACAATATTGCATTAGAATTAAGAATCCTTTCAAAGTCGGACACTTGATCGGCTTCACTGATCTGCAACAACAGCTTGTTCTCCGTCTCTTTCCCGCCGACCGATTGACACAGCCTCTTGTTGTCGACCTGTTTAGGGGGATTAGAAGACTTAGTTCTGTTATCGATTCTAAACGGGTTTAAGTTTTGCGCGGAGGTTGAATGGTCAGCGTATTTCATGGGTATGGAGAGGTTTTGGACGGAAATCGCGCACGGAACTTTTTCGGTTACTTTTCGGTTTTGTTGTTTGACGGGTAATTTGGAGGGTTTTGGTTTCTTTTTGTCGACCGATGGGGGACGACGGTGGAAGAATTGCTTTTCGGCGCATCGGAGACGGCTGGGGTCAGCGCTGCGGACGGAGCGCGCATATTGGGACTGCGGGCGCTCCGCGAGGCTTACGCTCCGGGCTCGGAGAGGCACGTCGTAGCGGGAGTCCCGGGGCGGAGCGGCCAGCTTGGAGGGAGCCTACAGCTGCAGAGACGAGCGACGCGCCCTCACGACCACCCTCGAGTGACTACCCGCTCTCGGAGCATTCCACGTAAAAAGTTAATTTATCGGCGTAGCATGTTGTGGCCGATCGATTGGCTTGGAACCGCCTAAATAAAGATGCGCATAAAATTTGCCAAATGTCCTTGGCTGCACGTGAGGGATGACAGTTGCTATGAGTTTTTCAGACAATGATTGCTATCCGAACTGAATGGGTACATTTATTGTTATTGTCAGGCGAACGCAAAAGATGTTTTATAATCGAAAGTAAAGTAGGCTATTTAATTTGTGATTAAAGAGCGTATAATAAAAATTCTCAAAAATAAATATCAATATTTTTCCAAACGAATGGCTATCTTGGAATGGAGTAACGAGTAACGGCCGTCTACGAGTGATTTTATATATAAGTAGTATCAGGGAACAATGTCATACAAACTGACCTAGTCCCAAGCTACTTAAGGTCTAGGGCTTGTACTATGGGTACCAGTACCTACTAGACAACAACGATACGATAGAATTACTAATATAGACAAATACATGCGTAGAAAACAACCAAGACTCAGGAACAATTTACCTACTCGCATCCATCACACAAATATTTGCCCTTACCGGGATTTGAACCCGGGACCGCTTACTTCGTAGGCAGGTTCACTACCAACTAGGCTAACGTGTCGTCAGACTATGGTTCCAATTTCCGCATGAATAGCGAGAACGATGTCTTGTAAACCACCGCTCATTTGATATTCAATTTGTCAAACGCGCTACTAGTGCCTCACTACAACATAGAAACTTTATAAAACTCTTATAGTTGCGTTTGGTTTTGTCGTTAAAGCAACCTTACTCCCTGAGAACAGGGCTTATTTGGAGTTGAAGTTTATGCGTCGTAAGACGTTGAGAAAAGTAGCCTGGCAGTATTTGGTGCGTGTTAAGTAGGTATTAATTATTCACACCCTGCCAAACTTGAACGTTTGTGTGTGATGACGGTGGTGATTTAATAAGTGGTTTAATTCACAGCTATTTCTGATTAGGTACCATTTATGTTCATTATATTGTTGTAGCCATAAATTTACTCCTGAGTAGTACGTGCACCGAACCGGAAAGTCCATGAGTTCCATGACTAACGTCTATGAATTTGTGGTAATAGCCAACACCAACGCAAGAACTTTTAATGCTAGAGTGAGAAAGAGAGCGTTCCGTTTAGGGTATGGTTCTGAGTATTAATCTCAGCTTCAGCATTAAAAAAAATATTGTAAAATTTGTTTTTAACTCGTAAAGTTTGCGATAGATTTTTAAAACTGTAATGCCTAGTTA
This sequence comes from Acleris cristana, assembly GCA_948252455.1. NCBI lineage: Eukaryota > Metazoa > Arthropoda > Insecta > Lepidoptera > Tortricidae > Acleris > Acleris cristana. Next base: position 8,402,072 of record OX411792.1, on the reverse strand, counting down.
TGTACATATAGAAATACATAAACTCACGCCTTCATTCCCAGAATGGGGTAAGTAGGTAGAGCTATAAGTACAGACTTACCAACAACTCCAAAAACTTGTTGATAATTCTGTTACCACATTTTGCACAATCAGGCTAAGATGTTCACCAGTGTATTAGTGACAGGCTGCAAACTAGGGAATGCAATTTAACCGGTTATTAACCGTTTTTGTGTGAAAATAACCGGTTATAACCGGTTATAACCGGTTATTTGCATTCTCTACTGCAAACCCATCGCCTAAGGGTCTCCCCACACCTATCGACGCGGAATCGGCGTTAGCTGGTCAAAAAACTCTTTATGTCTACGCAATAAGAGCGAAATAAAGGTCAATCGGGCCGGCTCGGCTCGCTTCGGCGTTGCGAACGGAACGACGTCATTCTCGCTCTTATTGCATGGACATAATACTTTTTCTTACCGGCTCAAGTCGATTCCGCGTCGATAAGTTTGGGGAGACCCTAACAGTACTACAAGCCTTTATTCCCTTAGTCGTCTCTTACGACATCCACGGGAAGACATGGAGTGGCACCACTCTAACCCGGCAACCACACGGGCAACCCGACCCGACCGATTTTCACGAAACCTAGCTAAGATCCACCGCTAGAAAACCTGCTTTCAAATAAAATAAAACGCATCCAAATCGGTTCACCCGTTCAAAGCTACGGTGCCACAGACTGATACACACACATAGCTGTCAAATTTATAACACCCCTCTTTTTGCGTACAAATAACCTTCATGTTTATGCTACTACTTATTATGAAACCGCGATTAGTTTGGGATTGGAATAGCTGTCAATTCATATGCACTTTGACGTAGGTAAGTAGGTATATGGTAAAACTGTCACCTCTAATCCCTTTTTAACCCTTAATTTGGCACAGCGAACATACCATAACGTTCACTTTTTTTGTTTGGAATGTGTTTTTAATTTTTTGCTAATTCAAAATCAAAAAGGGTTTGAATTCCCGACTTTTTTATTTTTGCCAAATTAAGGGCCAATCGCGGCTAGACAATAGTTCCTCAGTGTTTACGTATTAGGTATGCATTTATTGTGTGAGTAGTAAGTAACCGCGATTATCTCTTTGATAATATCCGGATTAGATTTGTAGAAGACCTGAAACGTGCAAATGATTACTTTATCGATGCGCCGAGTGGGTTAATCTACGAGGATATCGAATCCAGAATAAACAAATAAGGCTTAAAAGAAAACTAAACTATTTATGTAATTGTTTAAGTTCTACAGTAATTTTAGGTAGGTACATAAATAAAACTTTCAATGGGAATAGCGTCAGCTGGCGATTCTTTAAATTGTTGATTAACCTTGGTAAAGTCTCATAACATCACGCAACCGTTTAAAACTGTTACTACACGTCAATCAACTTAACTAGTATGTTTCGTAACGCAGGGGACAAACATTTCTTAGATGATTTTATAAACAATACTTACTTAACTTTGACTACACATTCGTGAACTTGAACCATTCTAATTCTAACGTACAAAATGTTTTTAAATTAATTTAATGTTGAAACATTATCAATGGTAACGCAAGGAACAAAAATGAAAGAATGTTTAATATACACAGCTGTTATTTTAGGTAATATTATCAAACTTACTACCTACGCAAAACTTTAAAAAAAATACCTTTTTAATTCTAAGCACAAATCGGCCTTCAGCAAAAAACTTTAATCCATGTTGGTAATGTTTAACCAAAGGCCATGTTACCAAAGTTATAAAACTTTTTTAAGTAAGCAAATCTATACTCGAAAATCTAATTCAAGACCAAAATCTGACAGTTCCCATCTTCATTATTTAGTTATTTTAACATCATTTCATAAAAACATGAATGAGAACTCGGGTAACCGGGTAAGTTTTATTGATAAAAATACCTACACTACACTTAAACCAAAATGCAGTAATCAATCACAGCGAATGTGCGCCTGTTGAGGTTAGGATTTCGGTCTTGAATTAGTTTTTCGAGTATAAATTGGTATCTCGGAAACGGCTGTAATGATTTTAAAGAAAATAATGAAATGGACATCTGTCAAGATATCTTCCCAAAAAGCCTTTAGGTTATAAGTCAATCTATATAAATAAAAATGAATCGCCAAAATGTATGTGATCGCATAACTTCCGAAAGACTGGACCGATTAGGCTGATTTCTTCTTTGTTGTGTTCGTTATTATCAGGACAAGGTTTGTATGACAGAAAATAATTGAAAAATCCACCGGGAAAGTCAGAAATTTGCAGCGGGGCGAAGCCGCTGGCGGGCCGCTAGTATGATAATATTAGCGGTAATATGTTGAATATATTATGTACGACCAATTTGCCTTGCAAGAAAAGGAAGGTGGTTATCAATAATTCACAGACAGATGATATAAGTACCTACATGTAGATATTTCAGTTCCTCCTACACACGACGTGTTCGAATCAAACAAGTATTGATTGAACAGTCTTGCAAGTTTAATGCCGTTACTACGTTGACGGGCTGAATGTTCGACTCGGGACAGTCTAGCTCACGTCTGCTACGAATAATATGTAGATTTAAACCATATTGATAAAGTAACGCAGTAGACAAATACCAATAAATAAATAAAAAACTGGTACTTTAACTAGGTAGTTTAATGTAAATGGCTATCTATATATATATAAAAGGCAAACCTGACTGACTTATATATCAACGCGCAGCCGGCACTACTGTGCCTAGAAACTTGAAATTTGGTACAGGGGTTCCTTTCATAATGTAAGTGAGCAAGCACTAAGAAAGGATTTTCCGAAAATCGACCCCCAACGGGAAGAAATGGGGGGAGTAGCGGGAAACTAATTCTACGCGTACGAAGTCGCGGTCGTCCTCTAGTTATAAATAAATGTGAAAGTAACTGTGGTTGTATGTTTGTTACGCGTCTACAGCTAAAGCATCGGGGAAGGGAATTATATTGGATAGTTTTTATCCCGGAAATGCAACAGTTCCCGAGGGAATAGAGACAAACGACTTCAGCCGGAGTCGCGGGCAACAGCTAGTTTATCATGATTTCCAATTACACGCTATTTTAATTCAAACACCTTTTTCGGCTTTAAAGTGGAACAATTGGTTTCATTTTGGATGCAGACTCGCCTTCAGACTGTCAAAATGAAAACGATTGCGATTGCAATAAGCCTGCTGGCCCCGTACTATGGTCTCCTTTATCGCGATTTCGCGATGGATAAAGCTGCCGTCAGTCTCGCACTTACTCGTACATATATAGGTACGAAAGTGACAGATGTTTTATCCACGATTATCCATATCGATAAACACTGTCGTAACAGGCCCGCTGCATTACGTAACTATGTTTTTGAATCAAATAGAAGATGTATTTGTAATGTAGAATCTTTACAAAGTATAACATAACAAAGTCGCTTTCAGCCATCAACGCAACGGATTTTACAAGTTGGAAAAAGCAACGGGTTAACTGTCTCTTCTAAGAACCGTAGTTAGTGATGGGCGGCTTGTAAGTTTCAAAAGCGAAACTTTCACTTAACGCATTCACTGCCACCGACGCATATATGCGTTCACTGTCATACAAGTTTGTTCCTAGGCCACGCCCCCTGGCAGTGAATGCGTTAAAGTTCTGCAATATTCTGAAAGTTTCAAAGTGAAACTTTAACCTAAAATTTCATGCAACATTCAGAAAGTTAAGTGAAATCATTTAATTTCAACAACGGTAACTTTTCATGAATTTGAAATGAAAATTACTTGTGTCAGAATAATTTCCATCTAATTATGGAACTTTCAGAAGCTGTAAATTTCCGGTTACCGGTACCGCGCGGTCATGTACACAACATTGATTTGTTATAATCTCACACCGCGCGGCGACCCGCAACCGCGCGTTGACGCGCGTTCATGTGAACTTAGCCTTAAGGAAAGTTTTGCAGTGTTTCAGAAATCACCCATCATTAACCGTAGTAATATTTTATTATTAACCACGAGAATCTACATTAACTCCCTTATGTAAACGGTAAGTAACGGTGGTATAGCTGCACAATGTTTTTTTTTCTGGACCCGTACGAATGCTTAGCCATTAGTCAAATACACAATGTTTTGTCCTTATCTGTCAAATCAAAATGTCACAATGACAGATAAGGACAAAACATTGTAAAGCTATAAGTAAGGGGGTAATATTATAAAGAGGAAAGATTTGATTGTTTGTTTGTTTTTTTTGCATAGAATATGCTCCAAAACTACTGGACCGATTTTAAAAATTCTTTCACTTTTAGAATGCTACATTATCCCTGAGTAACATAAGCTATATTTTATTATTCTGCGCGGACGGAGTCGCGGGCTACAGCGAGTAATTAATAAACAAGATCGACACGGACGGACGATGCGGGCAAAACTGCCCTCCTTGGAAAAAAGGACGTATGTCTCATAGAATCGCATATGTATTAGTGACCTTATTCCTTAAGAGAGGGGGTTTAATTTACTTTGAGTATCAAATTGCGCATGAGTCCTTTTTATTTAGGAGGGCAGAAAAGCTGGTGGTTAAGCTAAGTATCTACTTACATAATTATGGAGGGTACACGAGACAAAAACAAAGCTTAAAGAAAACTTAAACTGAAATCAATGGTAGCAAAACTTTATATTTATTCAGTTGTTACATCGTTTGTAAAAATAATAAGCATGCAGCTGGAGCACGGACCGAATGAATAAAAGATACGAATACAGAAATAGTTTGTTTGTCCGTCGAGATCGATTTGTGCAATTTACATCTGAAAGCTTGGCAGTTATTGTAATCGCAGAGGCTCTTGGGTAGGGTTCCGCCATCGATAAAATCTATGGAACCCTATTACGGAACCTTTATAGGACGGTTGCTATTAATTCTTGTCAGTGACAGGTTATTTCTCTAATATTACATTTAACTCGTTTGAACTTGTCAAGGAGCAAAGTTGTGTAACTACAACTAAGTTAAAGTAATTTATTAGTTGGAAATTATTGGGTATGCGAGAGTAAGTTTGATTAGTTAGGTACCTATAACATGAAGGACAGTTTTTTCGTGTGTGTGTGCGTAAATATAGCCTATATAACTATTCGAAATTGACTGAACTATATCGATATAATTTCTGGGACTCTATTATTGGTAAAACCATTTTGCTCTTGACATGTTGTATTGTCAACGTTATGATGGCTCTTATTTTCTTCACAGTAATGGCGGCCGAATTTAAAAACAAAACGGTAAAATGTCAAAAACAATATGGTTTTAACGAGTAGAAAAGAGCCCCAGCTTATTCACTTCACCGTTCGTTTCCGGTACATCTTACAGTTTTATACTGATTGAATATTAAAGAATAGGTACAGTCAAGCTCATAAAATGTGTAACTATACATTTTACGACCTTGTTACGTTAATCGCTGTGACAATGTTCATGTATGGCCCTTTAAACGTGATATTAAATAGACAAGGTACTGTAGAGTGCACATATTTATGAACTTGACTGTACAGTCGGCCTTATAAGAAGCTGCACACTTTGCTACCTTGTCGCTTTAACGCCTTTGACAGATTAGTGCAGCAGTTCAAACATGACGTTAAAGTGACAAAACACTAAAGTGTGCAGCTTCTTATAAGGCCGACCGTACGATAGATGCATACTCCAATAAATATGTATGAAAAAGGGCAGGTATCGGTCATTTTTGGGTAAGGTAGACTGTAGTTTTGCTCTAAAACCAAATTTTTAGGATTTATTAATTTAAAAACGGTAAACTCGTCTATATTTTTGTTAATTTACCGACATATTATGGCAGCTTTCCAAGGTTAAAGACTTGGATTTTTAACAAACGCTACATGCGTATAACAAATCCAAAAATTGCAGATATCCGATTTTTTTGTAGAGTAGTACTGTATTGAATCGTTAAAAACGTCTAATCAGCAAAGTTAAGCGACCACAATAATGCACCTAAACCAGATGGGTGACCGCCATTTGATTGCGTAAAAGCAACCAGTTAATTTTGTCTTCTTTTACTAACGGCAGCTTTACGGTCAATTGGTACTTTAATACGCCACCATTTTAGAAATACGATGTATACAAAAAAATCCTTTTAAAACTCTACAAACACAGCAAAATTTCTTTAAAATTTCATCAGCAACAAAAACATGTTTATCGTGTTTTTCGATATCCGAGCTCTATAAATGTGCGATCAAAATATTATGATGCGCGTGAGTTTGTTTATTTTTATCTCTTGCGCATTTGATTTTAGTTCAAGTACAGTGGAACTGGGTGATCTTTTAGCTGATTGCGATTTGACCTTGACCAGCTTTGTAACTGTATATAAAACATATCTAGTAATACCCCCCCTCCCCTCTCCTAGATCCCACCCCCTCTATTTTAATTGTATCAAGGACGGACTCTCGTGGATATCTCGACGTACTTTAACCGTACCTATAGTATCTTTTGTGCAATAGGTACTCCTCTTTATTGTACTTAGTTGCTTATGCAGATTATTTGTAACTTGTTTCATTGTAAGAGCATTCATCCTACAGCAATATATATTAAAAAGTAGTTGGGACACGGCGATGACGGTTCAATTCAAACATGACATCTAGCCCAGAAGTCGACACCATATTTAAGCCGACACCATGGCTCCTTTCTCGAAGATCAACTTTCAGTTCGTTATGTAGCTATTATCGGGTGTAGAAGCAGATAAGCAACTTATTAGCATAGTTTCTTAATCTCTTAAACCGCTCTTATAAAGCTAAAGTTAATAAGTTAAGCCGCAATTTTCACTAGTACTTTAGTACTTGACGACGCGTTGGCCTAGTTGGTAGTGACCCTGCCTGCGACGCTAACGGTCCTGGGTTCAAATCCCGGTAAGGGCAGATATATGTGTGATGAGTGCGAATATTTTTTCCTGAGTCATGGATGTTTTCTATGTATTTAAGTATATATTTCTCTGTACAAGTATTTATATCGTTGTCTAGTACCCATAGTACAAGCCTAGAGTTTAGTTTGGGACTAGTTAAATTCGTGTGACATTGTCCCCCTGATGTTTATTTATTTACTTATAATATAGTTTGTCACTATGTTAGTAAAAAAACTTGAAAACTACATAAAATCTGGTCTAGAACTCCTCTCGGCGATCGTAGCCATACCTTAAATAAATGTTTAGGATCACTTTATATTCTTTAAGCAAAGTAAAATACAAATTTAAATGTTATCCATTATTCAACAAGCTTGTTTTTAAGTGCGCATTTATTAACATATTTTCGTATAACACGTGCAAAAGGTTAAGGTCGGTGTACTTTAAGAAATATAATCCCCAAGTATCTGGGGACCTGTACGTCGAGTCACTTAGGGCTTCTTCCGTGAAGTAAGAACTGAATTTGCAGTTATTTTTTTAAGTTTTTCACCTGGTGAAAAACTTAAGTAAATGAGTGTATAGGTACACAACTAATATGGAATTTACATCAAATTTCAAAAATAGAATTTCGAACGGTCTATAGGGTCTAAGATCCGAATGGAGACGATTTGCACCGGGCTGTTTATTCGATGAATAATATATCAAATTTAATACGCTAAATAATATGTGGCGAATAGGAAGGCTGAAAAATTTCAGTCCAGTACTTATATCGTTAAAAAAAATATTATAAATGAACAATTTTTTTAAATTGCAAATGCTTGTTTAATAAAAAACAAACTAATCGAAAGTATGAAGCCTATAGAACATGTGACATGCAAAAGGTCATTTACTTATGTTTTTCACCTATAACGTATATGTCCATTAGTATGAATAACTGTATTTGTTTTCACGTTACTTGTTCCCTTATTCTTCGTTTTGATACGATTTAACTGTAATACATTTTTCTCGGTAGCAAAACGGACAGTTCGTAACATTATATAGGTTACCTATGGGACATAATAGTAGATTGTTCAACAAGGGACTAAAACAAGCCATAATGACACGAGATGTTTAGCCACGCGAGCGAGCCAGCGAGCGAGAGTGGCTATAGTTCGAGTGTCATTATGGTTGTTTAGTCTCGCGTTAAACACTCTACTTTTCACTTTGAATGCGAGGAAAAAAAACAACGTTCAGTGCCGGATTAGCCACGTACCTAGCAAGAGTAGCAAATGCTACGGGTCCCGCGCATCCACGTCTAACCTCTAAAATGGTAGTACTTACATCAGTATGCGTATGCGTGTACTCATATGCATCAGGGTTGACGATAAGATGAATAATCCAGTCGATATTCTCCACCAGAATAACCTAAAACAAACACCCACGCAAAATAGGTGCATGTCTAAGTCGCTCAGTTGCGGAAAAAAGACCGCCACAACCTGTAACGTAAAACAAACCCAGGGGAGACGAATTTGCTACGGACCCCGACGGGCTTGCTCAATCCAGCACTGACGAAGTTCTATACACATTTACAATATTGATTATAAGAAAGTTTCTTACAAATTTGTTCCGCCTTTTTTTTTTGTTAAGTACCACTTTAAATGCTTGCATATTTAGCCAACAGGTTCAAACTTGAAAACTATTTTAAAACTAATTGGACCAAGCATAATTAAATGAATTCATCCTTAATATAATTAAATATATTCATATTCGTAATCATTAATCGTGTTTCACGAAATTAAATCATTTTTATTTGTATTTTTTCACAGTTGTCATTTTGAGGTTATTTCCACGCGCTAAAAATTGTCTAGATACCACAGAATAAAAACTAGAGGCATAGAAACCGTACTAAATAGGCAGAAAATACATTATGGTTGACTTCCTTTTACTTATGGTTTTCATAGTGAGTTGGAAAGAGATCGTCACAAGGCGTGATTTGGACCTTTAAGCACCGGTGTGGAAGAAAGTAACGCTAAAGAAGACCGGTCGTTGATTTGACGTTTCTTCACCTTCTGATCATGACAGATTAAAGAAGAAAAGACACCTAGTTTTTGTTTCTTTTCCTCTTATCAAAATGTAATCTATAAAGTAGAGACAAGTAGCTGGTGCAACGTTCATCTTATTGCACGGCTTCTTTGCCTTTAGTCTTTATTCTGTGTTCTATACAAAAAGACTGAAAATAGCAATAAATCCTCCATTCACAAACACCGTGATTGGATGTTAAGGGGATTCCAAAGTAAATTAAAACTATTTTACTTTAATCCCTAGAGATTAAAAAGGAACTTTAATCCCGATGTGCAGAGACTAAAGTAACATTTTAAGAGCATGAGAAGTGAAAAGGGTATTTTTAACCGACTTCAAAAAAGGAGGAGGTTATACGTTCCACTGTATGAATTTTTTTTTTTTTTTTTTTTATGTATGTTCACCGATTACTCCGTCAATTGTGAACTGATTTTAAAAATTTTTTTTTGGTTTGATAGAGTATACTTCCGAGGTGGTCCCATTGTCAGCAAATCTGAATCTGATGAAGGGATCAGTGAGGAATTGAGGGAACTCCTCAAATATTGTATGCAAACATATAGCGATTTTAGTATTTTTAGTAACAAGTGTAGCATTTGCATTCAGAAAGTGTCACTTGGTGAAGCGGAACTGATGATGAAGACCACAGATGGCCACCGGAACTCCTCAACGGTACCGATTTCAAGGGTGGCGATAAGATATCTCGATTAAGATAGTTGAGCGACTACAACGAAGCACATTTAATTGTTTTAAAATGACTATGATTTTCCCGCGGCGTTGCTTGCGGCGAGCTTGAAATGTCTTAAAGTTTCATATATCAACTAAGAAGTGGGACTACATAAGCTTATTATGATCACTAAAAAGTGTAAAATAAAATAAATGTTTTAAAAAACAAAAAACCACCTTCAAAAACGCCAAAAATAACTTCTACTACTAGGTACTTAGTAGTAGGTACCTATCCTATTAGGTTAGTCTAACTGAAGTCGGCGACGACAATATTTTCAACAAAAAGCCGACTTCAGTTGGACTAACCTAATAGGATAGGTACCTACTACTAAGTACCTAGTAGTAGAAGTTATTTTTGGCGTTTTTGAAGGCGGTTTTTTGTTTTTTTATTCTCCAGTATGATGTTCCCAACAACATCCGTGTTAACTATAGGTAGTTTGGACACTCAGGGGTCCAAGTGTTAAATTTCCAAAACAATTAAATCTGTAATAGAGTACTTGGTACTGAACGTGTTTAATTGCGTAAAATTACTACGTTTCCCATTAAAATATAGGTGCTTTCACCGTATTAAAAATAATAATATGAACCCTTATGCTATTCCATTAGGCATTAAGTTCATGTTTAGTACTCAAATTTGTATTTTTGTGCAATAAAGATTAAATAAATAAATAAATAAAAAACCCTATGCTATCCAATGTATTACACGTAACACAGACTATTTAGGGTTCAAATAGTAACACTAATTAACAATACCTAAGTATTCATAGGCAGTCGCTTTTGCGTAACCGTTTACTAACTGGTTTTCGATTAAATATAATTATTAAAAAAATATCACAAAATTTCTGTAAATATTTTCATTACTTACGTGAAAATGTTTTATTATTCAATGTATCAAATTTAACATCACGGGTCGCTTGTCGTATGTCTTTTCAAAACATGTCAATTAATGTCAGAAAGATAAGGGCTACGGAAACGTAGCAACGTCGTAGCAATTCCGTAGCACCGCCAACAATACAGCCTGAGGTAGGTATCTATAGCTACATAAGAAACATGTTTGGCGAGATCTCTACCTAAATGGTGGCCTCGATTATTGTTTATCACCAAAGTATTTAAGATACGCAATAATTTAGTTTTAATTAACAATACGACAACGTTTATAATGTAGACGCGTAGTTATACCCAGAAATACAATGAAAAACAAATCGAAACTTTTTATAAATCTGTTTTAGATGGTATCCCACCGTACCTGGCACGGATTCGCCGGGAATCAATAGGCAATTCAGTAAACAAAAACACTTTTCCCCATTCAACCTCATCGCAAAACCTTTTGTCAAAACACAAAAACACCTCAGAAAAAGCTACACGAAAATAGTCTATGACAATAGTTCCTAATTTGAATATGGTTCTAAAAAGGTTATCAATCACTGACCTACTTACTTACCTTAGTGTGTCGACATAAACAAACTTAAAAAAAAAACACTGGACGAAGGCACTTTTACTAACAATATATTATTTTATAACCACAACACGTATTGACGGAGACGAACGTCGTTCTATACAAAATTACACACTGTTGCGTTGAAAATCAATAGACTGGTATAGAACAGCTAGCTCGTTCGCTCGTTCATTCAATACTGAGGAGGCATGCGTAGCGCACTCGGAGAAGACGCGGGAAAATCTGACAGATTGGTTTTTTAAAGATGACCGCGGATGACATTACACGTCAGATTGATGATAACATTATAATATAATTATGTTGGCTGAGTTCGAAGACAATTTTATCTGTTGTTTAACTGAATTGTTTTACTTAAGATAAAGTCATTAGAATAAATAAGAAACAGAGATGCGCAGTCACTTAATAGGTGTTTTAGTTACGGTTATAGACTTAATTATTTTCATCATCAAGTAAGAAATATTATGTCGTAATATGTATCATACCTTTGTTTTTATTCATAACGACTGATGGTTGATAACTTAATTCTGATCCTTTGATTTATCCCTTTTCTTTATACTTTTTACATGCATGCAGACAAATGTGCAATAAACATTAGGAGAAGTATTTTAAATAAGATTCAGCTAGACCATTTTCATATCGGGGTAAAATTGACTTAATTACTCTATAGGTACGTTCTGTTTTTTGAACTTAATCAAGGTTTATACTTTAATGTAATAAGGGTTGGTTAGCAAGTAAACTCCTCCCACCACTTAGAATATATTTATGAAGTATACACGAAGGAAACAAGGCCAATTTATTCTTTCTTCGTCATTTAACTCTTACAAAACTTGGAGTTCCTTTCAGTTGCGATCAAAGACTCTCTAAGTTCTAAATTTCCATCACGTCGAGGTCGTGACCTCCCTGACCTCTTCCCGGGATCGTTATAGGTCACCCATTAGTCCTGCCACCATTATGTGTAATCCAGATTACGAGTAAATGATTGATGTCTTATTTGGTCCTTCGAACCGTACTTTGATTACTTGATTTATTTACATGTTTATTAAGTGGGAAAACTTAATTTCCTTGATAAGTTTACCTAGCTTGTATAATCTATTTGTTGAAAGGGAAAGTCGCTCGTTAGTGAAGGCGTAATCAGGTTGAACATTAAAGTAGTGTGTTTTTAATGTATTAAATTTCGCGACTGACAAATTAAATTGTTAAGTTATGATTTTCATATCTTGTAAAAAAAATATAGTTTCGACCACCACTGATGCGATTTCTAGGGTTTTTCTATGAAATACAAGTGACGGTATTTGACGATTCAGGGGACTTTTAGAAGATCTGGTCATGAGCATGACATCATTTGGTCTATGAATTATGTGACATCATGTGATTTACCAAATGAGGTAAAATCATGTCTTTGATAGTCGTAATGAGGTTAAATCACGTCATTCGATATTTTGCATATGACGTCTAAAAAAATCCTAATAACTACTAGTTATTAGATATTATAGTAGATTCTTAAGTAAATTCTCAACTGGAATAACATATAGATATTTAATTAAAACTTAAAGTAACCAAGTAGTCCAATATCAAACTAACAAAAGCAGCTCTCTCTATAACTATCTATCTATATTGCTCATTTTTCTCCTGTTGTGTTTAGACTTTCATTTGTCTACGCTGTAAGTACAGTCAAGGGACTTTAATTGCTATGCCACTATGGAACCCTGTCATAATGACAGCGACAAACCACGTGAAATAAATTACGCCAAAATTAACGATTAACGTTATGCGACAGGGTTCCTTAGTGGCATAACAATTAAAGTCCTTGACTGTACATATTAAAACCGAAACTGTTAATTACTGAAATCTAAACCTTGCGTTAACGTGGTTCAATACTCGGAACATCTATTACTTAGCAATATGATCAGGCAATTTGCGGGATGCTTCCCTAGCCCAGGACTCCTTGGAGAGTCGTAACACCGTACTAATAGTAGCGCCTGGGCACTCGTTGAGACTTTTTATTACGTCACTCACGCCATAAAGACGCGTCATAGACTGCAATAACACAGATGGGCTGTCACGGTGTATTTCGGGACCGGGAAGTTATATTTGTAGTGCTATCGATACCATATTTGAGGTTAGTTTGATACCAGCAGATACATTCCTCTTCAATCAAACCTAACCTAACCTAGCCTTATCTACACGTTGAATTTTCAAGAACTTCTGAAAAGTTTACGGTTCCAGTGATAATATAAAGTATGAATAACAATTTCATGGAAACAAAATGATTATGAACAAAAAAGTTATGTGAAAAAATGCGCTCCTCTTAGAAAGACTTGTGTTTTTTATTAGTATACTAGCGGCCCGCCAGCGGGTTCGCCCCGCTGCAAATTTCTGACTTTCCCGGTGGATTTTTTAAATTTATCTCTCCGTAAGAACCATCCTCGTACTTCAAGGAATATTCTAAAAAAAGAAATAGCGAAATCGGTTCAGCTGCTCTCGAGATTTGCGCTAGCAACACATTCAGCGATTCATTTTTATATTATAGATAGTATTTGCTCGTTTAGATATATTGTACGAACTTAGCATTACCGTGGGGCTGACTTGATTATGTAAGGAGTCCGTTGTCCCCTCTGTCCACTCCACCCTCAACTATCTTTGCAAGTAAACCCTACTGACCTCTTTAACCCGGTTATCAACCTTTGTTAAACCGGCGAAATGAAGAAGCACCAAAACACTGCGATGGGCCTGTGCGTTGCAACCATTTCAAACTATTTAGATTTCCTGACGCCAGACAGCTCGAAGTATGGTGCCAAGTATTATTTCCTGAAGTCACGGACTTCATGCCTTATATGTAATGTGATTTGAACGTAAGTTACTACTGTTGTTTCGCTTATGTGGGCCTTTTCACGCCTCGTTTATACGAAACAGAGTAAGTATGACGATCGGTTCACTAATGTCATGTCAAGCATTCATATAGGGAGGTGGCACTTTCGGCCGCATTTTTTGTGGTCAAAATCCTAACCTAACCTAACTTATTTAATAAGCTAATGTAACCTATGTAATATGTAATGATTTTTGAAATGATAGTACGTTTGTCAATGTACTTTTGGTCAAATGAGCGGACCCCATGGCGATGACAGTTTGGGTGCTGGGTGGTCGACTTGGGTGCTCAATACAAGCCAGAGAAAGGGATGAAGCTAATACGTAACTTAATAGTGAAATAGAGTCAACTATAGTATATACATACATACATACCCAGAGAGGTAGGCAGAGACCACTTCTTTCCACCTGCTACGATCTTGACAAATCTCTTTCGCTTCTTCCACATTCATACATCGAGTCATGCACGCACGTAGGTTTCGGGTACTTAAAATTTGGCCCTTTTCCAGTATTTCTCTGATTTGATTCGAAAAAGTCCGCCTAGGGCGGCCCCTTCCGACCCTTCCACTCACTTTCGCTCTGTATATCTCTTTCGTCAATTTTTTTTCTTCCATCCTTTCCAAATAACCGAACCATCTAAGCATGCCCTTTTCAATCTACTACTCAACTATAGTAAATTACGACAAGTTAGGCTAGCGGTCCCGGGGCGATTCCGGGTATGGACAAATATTTGTGTTGTGATCAGTATTTGTCGAGTTTTGGATTTTTTCTATGTATTTTTCTTCTACATACGTATGTTTGCCTAGCACCTATAGTACAAGCCTAGAGCTTGGGACTAGGTGAATTTGTGTGAGATTATCCCTTGATATTTATTTATTTACTTTATTTTACAAATCTGTAGTAGGTATTACCTACAGCAGGATATTTCCTTCATTAATATTCTTATAATGTTACGAAAACCGAACGGTATAAGAGTTATTCCTAAATAACATTTTCCATTTCCGTTTTCTGTTCCAGATGACAGCGAATGCTGTTTGTTGATGGAATAAGTTGCGTAAACAACATTACAAGTTTAGATGACAGAGGAACTTTGGATCCCGCTTAGTTTGAAACATGGACATATTACACTGTCTTAATAATTGACAACTGGAACTTTTAAAAAGGTATTCTAAAAAAATCATGCTTATAGAGGTTTGCTTCAAAAGTATACTATTTTTATTGATTATTATTTATTGTATAAGTATAATATATATATGAGAAAAAATATTTTATGATTTACATGTTTTTTAGGATTAGGAGTATACCAATTGTATTTTTCCGCAGTTTAAGTAGTTTATTTAAAGTCAACAATGACTGTAAAGTTCACTGGGACCCAGTAGAGACAGAAAAAACCCACGCTGTAACCTAACCTAACATAACCTAACCTAACTGAGGCCCTACTTTGAAAATCGGAGTTCGAAGTTACGTTAGCTCCATCCCTGTCACTCTTCATTCGAGACCAAATTGAGAGAAAGTGATGGAGCTAACGTAACTTCGATCTTCGATTTTCAAAGTAGGGCCTCTGACCACGAAAAGTATCATCAAGTGCTTGAAAAACAGTAAAAGACAAAACATTCACGTTTACAGATTGAACATTACCATTACTATCAATTAGTTAATTTACAATCTTAACAATGCTATATTCAAATTTAGGTACTGTCCAAGACAGTAAAATTTGGCCCCAACTACCGTTTAATAATTACCGTTCCGAATGTTAGGAGGTGCAAAGCAGTGAAAGTTCATGTTTATTCGGTTTTGCATACCTCGTACTGTTTATTTTTTTCAGTGTTATGTTGACGACGGAACCCACAGACAGACTACATCAAGAGCTAACTTTGTATAACGTACAACTCAAGCAAACAATTGACTTGATTAAATTGTCAGTGTTTAATTTAATTGACATACATAGTTACTATTATTCCCGACACGCCGAGTGTACTTATGTCCTAAGTCTAGAGCAAACAACTGAAAGCACTCTGCTAACATGTTGACAGTTTTACGTGATGTCAACAATAAGGTGACAGTTTTCGAGATAGAAATCTCTCGGCGCCCTTTTGTTTCCTACTTGTACATAAAAGGTTACTTTAGACATTTAGGTACACTTAAGAGGGGAAAAAAGCGAGAAGATACATTCTATTATCTATTATATAGCCACGTCGTTAACTTCGTCCAAACAAAGCTGAGTAACATAGCAACAACGGACAATGACAAAATGCTTATAGAGCCAATGTAAATATCAAAAACTAGAAAATTGTAGTTATGTCAAGGAATCAAACATCTACTTATATCTTTTAAAAACAAACTAAGTAAATAAACCTCGTGTCATTGATATGAATTTACTTCTCATTAGCTCGCATAATAGTGGTATACTTTCATAATAGGTACCTACATTGGGCGGCTGATAAGATTTTGTAAAACACATTTGTTTAAAACAGGCCTACTAGAGCCTCGGAGAACTTTACAAACAGTTTCAACAAACACGCGATTAAGCGAAATAGATACCATCTACTTGTAATAATGTTTATTTTAGTTATTTCATTCATTTTAAGGATTTCATCTTGGGCGAGAATTCGTGAGAACATTTAGGTAAAGTAGTTCGTCTCGGGCCCTATAGGAGTTTCTGACCCCTATTGCCGCTCAGGCGCTAGGGTTGCGTCGAAGCGCGTCGCTAGATACTGAATACGCTCGCAAACAAACACGGCGACGGCAGCAGCCCTACCACTTAACCAGCTCGGTCCGTCCTGTTGAGTTTGCTCGTGGTGTCTTACGGCGCGTATACGGTCGTGGCACGCACACATTCAAGCTGCGTGATATAACCTTTGTTTTAAGTCGAACTACTGTTTACACTGTTATGTAGGTAAGAAAAATCGTATATCAAAGTCGCACCTAACTACTTAGATGTTTTATTATTTATAACGTATACAACCCGATATACCTTCCAAATACTGAGATATATTTTATTTTTATTTTTGCTTAGAACTCAATTCTCTCAACGATTTAGTTTCAGTCTGCCATGTCTATTATTTAGTGCATACCTCTTTGAAAGGCTGAAGTCCTGTAATCTGCCTGATAACTGAAAAGTGTAGAGTGCAAATAATAAGTGCATTTACATGTACCGTGTTTGTCGAGTTTATTGCTTGCTGTTTATTTAGTCGAAGCAAGGGGACTGGTTTGAATACACCTCAGTAACACACAGACATAACTCTGAAGCTACTTACCTAATAACATTACTTATTAAAAATAATAAATATATAAGGAACATATCAATACAGTTACTATATGGCTACCTATCTAAACATATTTTACGACAGTAAAGTTAAAACAACAAACGTTTGTTTAATTATCCTGTAAAGTCGCATGACTAGATTGAAAACATTTACAATATTTATTTTTCGAGCATTAAAATTGTTAGTTTTAAATGAGTAATTAATTTTACTAATAAATTAAACTTACACGATGATTTGTTTAAATAAGATGATTTCTATTTCTTACCTATTTTTGAAACTAATATGCGGGTCAAGTAGGTCGTAACGTAACACAATAATAATTATTAAATGTTATCCATTAAATTGTGTAAATTTTTACACAACTTAATGGAAAAATCGAGATCTGTTCAAGCAAACAAAGACAAGAAAAAGGCAAATTTTAAACATACTCGTCATTAGTTACTAATACAAAATCATTTAATATGTACTGTACTGAACCAGAGGGGTAGCCCCTGTCTGAATTATAAAAAAGTTAAATTTAGTTTTAAAATTTAACTGGCCAGTGATGTGTCTAATTTGTAGGACCCAAGTCAAAATCGTTGTGATATATAGTTAAGCATATTAGTAGTAACGCCAAGATTCCGTAGGCGAGATTGAGAGAAACTAAGTCAATTAGTTTAAAAGATAGGCTCGTGGAAAAGGATTTCAAATAGGATTATTGGTAAATACCGGTTATCGATCATTGGTTAATATAGTTTATCGGTTATTGTTTAGTAGCGTTCATTGCTTAAATAGGTTCTCGTTCAGATAGCTGACTTTTCTGGTAAAGGTAGGGCCCCACCCCGCCCATACCCGTGGGCGCGGCTCCAGACGGGATACCCTCCGCCAGCCTGCCTTCGGTCAGTCTAGGGGATAGCTCATTACGTCCTCTTGTCAGTCCGTCGCAGTACCGGTGTGCAAAGGGACTAGAGGGCCCGCACAAATAATGTAGTCACTCCTAAGGCAGGATTTCCCCTAACGCCTAATAATTTATACGGAGTGACTACCCTATGTTCCTACCCCATTGTGTCCTCGACCACCTCAAGCCCCGCGAGTGTGTGTGTAGGTTCGTGCCGTGGTGCCTGGAGACGGCGTAGCAAACCAAGAATGGCGAGGGCCTCCCTCCCCTTCGTGCCCTGCCAGGACACCCGATCCTCACACGCTCTGCATTACGCATCGCTTAACCGAGTCCCCACGAACCGACATGAGAGCCGGGAGTAGAAGGCAGTTGCCGAGCTAAACTCGCAGGAGTCCTTACCAGACATGGGATCATAAAAACCCAAGCAGCAAGGCACCTCAACTAACCAACGTCTTTCGGTCAGAGGTGATATCGGCCCCTGGCAACCACACTGGCTTGGCCCTCGGGGACCCCAATATACTTTTGAAATCTAAGTGCCTCGACATCTCTACGCACCGACACGACTTGTTCAGTCTGTATCGGTACTTTGTAAAGTGTCACTGCTCGCAATCCGAAGTCCAAGGCACTTATTCCCTGTAAATTGGTAGCCCCGTCTGTGCCCGAGGATAGCAATCTCTCCGAGCATAAACTTCCTTCGACCCGGATAGTTTATGATCGAGGTGGCCGAACTCTGCTTTAATATCTTCACAATAACAGGCAATCTAAGCAGACTAGGACACAATAGCATCTTTGAACCGAGCTAAGGGCCGAGAGGAACAAGAACATTACCAGGCCAAAAGGTTTGGGAAACTTTGGAAAAACATCATTAATCTAGTGAACTCAATTTAAACAATGGACTCCCGAAGACTACGCCGCGCGGAGCTACCAAGCGCACAAGTCAGATTCAATCTCGTGGTCCCGGTGAAATCCTCTTCCATTTCGTATTAGTTCGTGGGTCACGTTAACAAAATATGTGAATTTATTACCTTAGTCTCTTTCGTTAAATAGTATTTTAAATTCCGTGAAGAATTATTATTCCGTACGTTGGAATGCTCCTTTTAGACAAACACGCCTACGCGACTCCACTTCCTAGAGTTCCGTTGTATTTTGTTTGAATTTAAATCTTTTTTTTATTTAGTTTTGTTTCGAAAAGCTGTCAAATTTAAAATTTGAAAACGAATATTTCACCATCAAATTTAAAAGAAATCCCTTTTTTAAAAAAGGTAAATCACAATAAAAAATCAGAGTAAATAATGAACACAATAGGTGTTCCTACAAGAACCGCTTTGTTAAGAGTGAATATATTTTCCACGTCAAAATATGTTCACTCTTCCGACAGGAATTCCTATATTTGAATTTGACGTCTGTATGACAGACATTGTCGACTCGCGGCCTTTTGTACCTACTACTACGGATCTACAATCAACCAATATGGCCGATAAAAGAGAGGGGGAACTTAGCTCTGGACTTCAGGTCAAGGCCGCGGTGACGTAGGCCCGCCTGCGACACTCCCGTTCCTCCGCAGATCATGGCGTCACGACCAGCAACGCTCTTGCCGGATAAGCTCGTGCGCGTACATAAAAATAAAAACGCATCAATTCACATTCGATACTGCCCTAGTCTCCCGCCCAGTTCCCACACTATTCTAAGTACTACTCTTCGACATCACACAACATTCACTCACCGATTCAACACTCTTCCATTCCCCTTTCTCTCCAACCACACACGTCCGCGCACTCCAAACACCAAAAGCCGGAAGCCGGGACCCGCCGAGTCTTCACTCCCGGTCCCTGGAACTTAAGATAGAACGAGTAGAAACAGGCACACTTATGCAACACTATCACCTCTTCAACACTCGCACTCTGTCTCGTAGCTCGCAGGCCGGTCGGCCTGCGGTCAAAACTCACGACTGACGAATCCGCACTCATCTTGCCTACAACTCCACCATTCCCTTAGGGGGCCCCGAATTATCACACGCGGCGCTCTCTAATTTGTTTCACTCCCCCTTAAAGATTTTAATTAAATTTTCTAGGTTTTTTACATTTTTGATCCACCAAATTTTCGACCGTCCCTCCCCCACGTTTCCTTGACAACCCCCCAATCTCCTTCCTCTCCGGCCAGTACGCCAAAGCGCCTAAGCCTTATTTTAAGGCTGCTTCACACCGTGGGTCAGCACAGTACCTACATAATTTTGCCGACATTTATGCTCCAACTTACCTGTTCAAACGCAGTCCTATCACTATGTACATGGATGAATTAATCTTGATAAAGTTTTCGTGATTTTGCTAATATATGTATACATATGTCTCTATTATTGACACGGGACGGGATTTTACTTAACTTACATCTTTTGTTTCGACGAACTAGTGGAGAGGGTTCTCGCCAACAGTGTGAACAGCCAGCGATCAAGTATTAATATAGGAGAAAATAGTCGATAGCTAATCGCTTCCTCTGGCAGTGAGAGAAGTACCTTTAGCGGAAGATAGCGTTCGGTGTTATAGAGACCTTATGCATTTATGCTCGTAGGGACACGGCACTAATGATGGACACTTTTTGCTGACAGGCACCAGTAATTGACACTTCACTCTTAATTCAAATTTCATATGGTCCTAAATTGATTGTTGCAAAACAAATGATTAACCCTTATCTTCTGTAAAATAAGAATCAAGTGTCCATAGTGGTCATTGTCCATTACTGGTCCGTCACCCTAAAACATTAGCAGCATTAAGAACGAAGAGAGATATTAAACTCGTTGGTAATTTTTACTTTTACAGTCCGGGCATGTTTTTGGTGAGTCTAATTTTACTGAGGACGTAAGCGTAATTAAATCAAACACTGCCAAATAAAGGCCCATATTGATTAACATCGAAATTTTCGCAACCTTATAAATCACTTATTAAAACAGATTTAGGACCGGTACAGACGGACAGTATTTGAACTGCAACCCAGCTGCAAAATGGCAGTTCGAGTGCAGTTGACGTATGTACGTTTTGATACAGTTACGTCAACTGCATCAGAACTGCACTCGAACTGCCATTTTGCAGTCCGTCTGTACCGGCCCTAACTCGGAAACTGAAGGCATTTTACAGGGTATCAAAGAGCTTAAAATAGAAGGCCTAAAATTACCTACTCGTAAGTAGGTATCCATTCAGCATTGAGGATCTTGGGATGAATAAATAATCCGCTCGCTACGCGTTGCCTCCATTTCACGGAAAGCTTTCTAGCTTTTAAGGTTGAATACATTTAAGCTTTTAGTATTAGATCGAGTGCGAGTCGTGCTATTTTTAAACTTAAAGTTTAGGTTTAAGCAGGCTTTAGACAACTACCCTTCGTGAAATCCTCTTTAAGTACCTATAAATTGCGAGTGACGTGAAAGATTGTCATATGGGGGTTATTATGACACGACTATGCAGTTCATTTTACGGCGAGCATAAAGGTCAAAGCTACATAGCTCTGCCCTTTTCTCTCGGCGTAAATTGAACTGCAAAGATATATCACACATAATAAATTGCTTTATAATTTTTTTATGTCGATCATAAGTATTGCATCTAGTTTCATCCCTATTCGTTTGTGCACATTATCCAGAGACACACTGGATATTTACAGTATCTACCAACCTTTTCCTTATTATTATCTTGTATCTAATTATGTATGTTTGTATGGATGTGTGATGTCCTATGTTTTAGGGATTGGATAATAAAACAACAATTTTAGATATGCCCCACGCGCTCACGCCGTGACCAACCCTCTCCAGCAGTGACACTCACTGGCCTCATGCGGTTGTCAGGCAGGAAATGGTGCCAATAACGGCAGCGGGTCTAGTATGGTTGCGTCTATATCGCGCGTCAAATGTGGATAAAGCATCCGTCACTCTCGTACTTATATTACGTGTCAGAAGGTGACGATAAACGCAGCCATATTAGGGCCCCAGGGCGTTTATTTCAGTATGCCACAGTATATTTTTGGTTCTTTTTTACCTCGCAGTTTCTACGATGTACAAGTTCGACAAACAAGGTGTAGTTTGATTAATCTTAGAGTCGCGAGTATGAGTGAGTGAGTACCTACTTTAATTTGAAACAATGACAAAATGAATGATTTTAAAATATAAGGATACTTACACAATACAATACACAACAAAAAACATGACAATATCAAGACATGCAGAAGGTATTTAAAAACTTGCTTTTTAGGGACTTGTTATAATAGGTACTACTTACTAACCCAACTCTTTCTCGCATGTAGCAAATCATTTAAAACTAACGAACTACTTTGAACTAATCACAAAACTATTCATTTCATTAACAAGTTCAAACTACTTGGATACAATGTACGAAATTATTGCTCGCATATATTAAAGTTTAATCGGCTTTCAGGAACAGTCAGATGGAAAAATTCCAAACCGTGCCTTTGATGGGATATCTCTATAGCTGCTGCTAGGCCACTAACAAGATGAGATGATGAGATGAGATATACGGGCGATCAATGTAATGATATCAAAATTAGAAAAAGAGCTTGAAAAATAAGGTAACAAAAAAAACAAGCTCCAAGTTCCATAAGGAACTAATAAGGTTTAATGGTAAAACGTAGCGGCGCAGTTCAGGATTAAGTAGGTAATTAATCGACAATTTAATATTTTTTTTATTATTTATTGGTATAGCGGCAGTAGAAATACACACAATAGAAAATACAGACGGATAGAGGAAGCTTAGTAATAGGGTTCCGCTGGCAAACTTTGGTTACGGAAGCCTAAAAAGTATGTATGTATGTCCGTAGTAAAAGGACTGTGTGTGTATTCGCCATCACTAGCCGATCAATGAATGTGCAGCGCGCAGCAAGCTTCGATCACGGCCTATAAAGAAGCTATTCAAACAATGAAGAATAACTACTCTAGATACACGCAAGTTCTAGACTAGAAATATGTTATAAATTACTTACACGTTACCAAGTGATAGGAAACCGGGTGGAGTTCAAAAAATTGGACATGGACGTGATGACTCAAGTAATTATTTTTCTCAGACGTGTTGTCTACGAAAAACTAAAAATGGGACCTTTACACAAACCCGTTAGCTCCACCCCCACCCGTCAGAAGGTACTTTTAGTAGGTGGTTTAAAACACCATTCCCTACAACTATGCCAAAATTCGCTTATACACGAGTTATTTCCCCCGAGAGGCCGTATTCTTCGTTGTTCGGACTAATAAATGACTAATTTATTAAATGCGAAGGAGTCACAGGATAGATCCGTCTTTACGATCCAATACTTAAACCGATAGAAACTTCCGGCAGAGATTGTCATAGCCCGGAGACGGGCGGTTTTTTCCCGGAAACTTGGATACTTTCCGAGGAAATCGCGGTATACTTCTAGGCGTAGAGAGTCGTGGGTAAAAGCTAGTGTTTTCTTTTCTCTACATTTTCAGACTGTTGGATTACGTGGGAACCAACAACCATAACAAACACATTATTTATTTCTTGGGCTTCTTCAGTTGGGTAGCATTAATGTTCTTAATTTATACTGCGTAGTAGCATTTAAAAATGGTTTTTTTTTCGTTTACGAAGTTAATTACCAAACAGTACTGATCCAAGAAATCAAGACAGTCCAATTACAAAATCTAGTCGAATCTATCAACACACAACATCTTTCTGTCACTCAAAAGCATTCCAAATTATTTTTAATGGACAATGTTTATTCTAAGAGTATGTCACTGTAGCGTAGCTAAGTACCTACTCGTATTACGAAAGAAATGTGCTTGAGCGTCATTAGAAACATTTAACCCTTAACCCGTGCTCCAAAACTGACGTAACATACTGGTGTGAGTCAGGACATGACGTTAATTCTGAAACTAAGTTAATATTTAGGTCCCTAATTTGACTGCTTCGGGCTGCTTGCACTTAAAAGATAACCCCGAAATTTTTGCATGAAACTATCTTTGACACGATTTAGGGTCTAGTAAGTATTTAGGTTCATGAACCTCCCTTATTAATTAAAGAAAGGTTCTCAAGCATGTTATTTAGCTGACTTATCCTCTTTCGGGTTGCAGAGTCCAATTAGAAGTCATTTATTGACAAATCAAAAGCCATTTTTTAAGAAACGATAGGAAGTATCATGTATAGAAATACACAACCACCCGTATAAATACTCAAACGTTGATATTTTCCGGGTAGGTATATACCTGATTTACCTGATGTACATTTATAGCCGTAAATCAGCCGTTTACGCGGGAATGTTGTTTTCTGGCGCCCATTCTATATTCTCTGATGATCCCACTAGTCGCAATAGACCACGTCTCCAAAGCGCATCGAGCGACATCTCCGCGGGACGACCTTTTGAAAGCATACAAACAAGACTATTATCGCCACGTCGGAAGACCAGGAAGAGCATACCTGCGGCGCGGCAGTCGACAGGGTCGCTACAGTACTGCAATTAACCAACAATGGCCACAAAAATCCGTGATTTGACACATCTCTGTAACTATAGGCATTACCGTATGACAGATATTTTAAATGCCATGTTTCTTGCTGGTGAGTGCCATTGCCATAAAAAAACCGCTTTTCCCACAGGAATTGAAAGTATTTCTTGATTTAGTCAGGTTCGACCTTCCCCACAATTCCATTATAATGGTACAATTACACTGTGTAGTCCGCCGCATGCGGTCAACGCATTTGGATCAATCTGCCTTCATTTTAAGTTCAGATTTGAACCAAATGCGTTGGCCGCATGCGGCTCATTGTAACTGTGCCATAAGTGTTACAACATACCTACCCAAAGCGTAAACCTAGTTTCCAAAATCGTGTTTCAGAGTAACCAAGCTCTCTCTTTTCTTTTCTTATTAGACAAATAGCCCAATGTAAACATTAAGTGGCTTTAAGTGGCCAAAAAGGTACAGTGACCACAAGCAGTACTTCCACCCTAGTTACCTGTTTCGAACTTGACATACTGGCGTTAGCCAGTGTACTGCAGCTGCGATCATCCAATAACCCTGCACGCGTGCAGAATTGCATTCAAGGCTGCACCGCGGGGACGAGGCTAAAAATACACCCACTTACTGCCCGCGGGCCCTAACCGCGGCATAGTGGATAACTACTGCACCTCTTCCTTGTACGGTCATTGGCTTAAATTGAAGAGGTAATAACCCTATCTTAATAGACCAACGGTCAAGTCAATAGACTTATTACATTAACGACAAGTCGACTTTCTGCGACATAGTTCTATCTATGGCCCAAAACTAAAGTCCGGGGTCATACCACTACGTTCCCAATGAGACTAGGTACTAGTTACCTACTTAGAACGTAAGGTCAAATATTTAATGCATTTTACCCCGCAAAAGATCATTCGGCCATTTTTGGATAAGTTTTGTAGGTCGAAGACCAGCGTTTTAAATTGGTGACATCCTGGCCAGATCAAACTTATTTTTAGGGTTCCGTAGTAGATAGATAAGGTCAACACAGAAGGTCGAAGACTTAGGTTTTTAATTGAAAAAAACTCAACCTGTAGAACAGCTTAGAAATGGCTGACACCCGATCTTTTGCAAGGTATCCTTAATAATACAGATCTAATTAAAGAAGCTAATAAAAAAGATAACGACATTTATTTTGTTCTACAAAAATACGAATTTTGTATTGAACTCATTACCTACGCCTCACTTATACTAATTATGTATCGTATCGATTTTCAGGTATTTGCTCAATACAAAATGTTGTAGCTCTAAAAAGGGATTTTTAGTAAAAGAACGATTCGATTTCGATTCCCGAACTTTAAAATATGCTGAAGCTGCGAATCGAGCTACTGTCTACCTTTTAATCAGGCCGATGTGACCAAGACTATCATTAACTTCTTGGTCATTTTAATGCAGCCCAATTAACACAGCTTCAGCGTTTTTTAAACGCGTTTTGCGTTGTTTAGTTTCAACCAATCTAAAGCTGAGATTGGACCGACAAGCAGCTACTGATTACCAAAAACGAAATTAGGTTCGATTTACCTGCTAACAATTTATTTAGCATTGTTAATCTACTTAAATTTCACCTGAATTGTGAAGTATTACAATTATTACAATAGATAACAAACCTTTTGTGGAATACATTTATTTGGCAAGGCAAAAGATAAATAGAATAAATTAAAAATAAATACAATCAAACTAGAATAATCTTAATTTTATACAAGTAAAATGATACTTTAAAAAAAAAGGAAAGTATAATAAATACTGACAATAGTAACTTACTCCGTTAGTTGATATTATCTCTAATTAACTTCTTTAAATAAGATCATTCAAATCAAATGCCTACAGTAGTTACATAATTAATCATCGACTTCTTAAAGTTTTTTTTTTAACTCTAATAAATTACTTAATTAACTAAATAAGGAAATCACTGAATACTAAAATATCGAGTTATTTTGCTTTGGTTTATCATTATTTTTGGCGTTCCTTAGCATCATGAATGAAAAATCAAAGTCAGAACTTATAAGAACCCCTGTCCCTTCCTCTATATTTAGTTTGCAATCGTCGTGTTGCGGTAAGACAACCATCAGGCATTCCGTAGGCCACGTGCTCACTTTGCCACCGAGGTCAATACCGGATTTACGCCTAGGCCCAGCCAGCGTAGGGGCGTAGGGGCGGCGGGGCGGAACCATCGTATAAAAACCAAAAAAGCTGCCTAGGGGCAAAAATCCAGTTTGAAATCAAGAGTGGGAGGAATATGGGTCTGGGCCACAGTCCAAAGGAGCTTCTACATCTCCTTAAACTATTGCTGCCCTTTATCATCTGTTCTTCTTGTCTCTGAATCCAACAAAGAATGAAAAACGAGAAGTTATTATACTGTAGAAGGTGAATAAGATTGGCTTTACTTCTTTAATTAGCAGGGACGTCTGTAGCCTATTGGAGGCCCTGGGCACTTGCCCGATGCCAATCGAAAAGATGAGACATACTAGCATACAAGCAGCCTTATGATAAGTGGGTTCTGATCCCAATACTTTCAACTATTACTGGCGATATACACGTTCCCTTACATATTCTGCTGCAAGAACTTCCTCTCATTAATACAGTTCTCCAGCTCATCGTGATATTTGTCGATCTTAGCGTCGAAACCTGGACTTAGTACGTCTTCTTCGAAACTATTCCCTGTAATTACCTTCTCCTGATTCAGTGTCGAATCAAAACGCACCTTCTTCCCAGGTGTATTAGTTTTATTATGTGACAAATCGGCCTCGTTATTCCTTTCTCTAAGTGGAGTCACATTCATGTTCAATCTGGTATTTCGCAAAGTTTTTACAGTTTCATACGTATGTTCTACCCCATCGATCTCCTCGATTTCTATGTCGTCAGATATATCTAGATTTAAAGCTGGATTCTCAAAACCAGCCTCTTTATCTTTGGCTTTAGTTTTCGGAGGTTTTCTAGGTACTTCATAGGGGTTCAACGTTACATTTTGATCTGGTTTGTCTGATTTAAAAGTCCTTCTCAAAGTCTTGAACACTTTTTTTGATAACTTGTTGCTGGCTTTTAATATTTGGTGTTTGAAATCTTTCTTGCTGTCACTGGATTCGTTGGAGCTGTTGGCTTGATTGTTCTTATTCAAATTCATTATGTCTATAGCACTGAATTGAGAAACATCGTAACCGAGTATTTTGCTCTGTTTATTCATACATTCATCTGCATTTTCATAAATAGGACTCTCTGATCGGTAGTCATCTATATTGACATATTCATGATTGTCTGACACAGACTCATTCACAGTTGATATGGTACTGTTCGTATCTCCAGCAAACAGTCGTCTGGGCATCAAAGGACTGGTATGTCTATCATTTTGGACTAAAACTTGAGGATTATATTCAGATTCTGCTTTGGTTTCATTAACATCTAAAAATGGATTTTCAGCAGGAACAATAACATCATTGCCAATACTAGGATTAAGAAATGGATTGGTACTGTTTTTTTCTGGAATTTTCTTCTTTTTTGTAATGATTGTAATTGTTTTTATCTCCATTATATTACTTTCATTCAAATCATCATCAAAGTATATAGATTGATTGGATACATTAGGCGAATCTAAAGCTAATCTATCTATAAAACTGAGACTTAGATTACTTGGATTGTTAACAAATATTTGGTTTGTTACATTTGTTTGAATATTAGTCACATTGGTTGTTGATAAATCTTTGCTTAGATCTCTATTAGCAGTTAAAGTATCCAATTCAGAAATACCTGAATCTAGTACATCATTGTTGGCTCTGATTTCTGACAGATCCAAAGTTGCGTTTGTAAAAGCATGTTGTAAACTTTCTTGGGCATTCAACAAAGATTCATTAGTGGAAGCATCTAGTGTGTTACATGGCATTTTAAGTACAGTCTCATGAGCAACATTGTTTTGTTGAGGAACCCTTAACAAACTTTCATCAGTATTTCCAATTTGGAGATCACTCATGGTTTTATTAACATTTGCCCCAAGTGAATGGTGTGGCATGTTCATTTCTGCTACATTAGTATAAATAGGTTCATCAATTACTGATGTTTCATCCGTATCATAATTCTTAATGTTCCTCTTGACATTCTCCAATTCACGAGCTAAAAACTCATTGACAGCAGCTTTACTTATACCGAGATCTAAAGCAGTGTTTTCAAAGGTAGCAATGTCACAGCTCTTGGTCCTCTTGCGTTTCTTAGGTACTATTTCCATAGCTGTGTTACATATAGGATCATCATTAGCGAGCAAGTCCAGCGCTGGATTGAGGTATACATTGGCACTCGGTGTGGTGATCTTGCGTTTTGTTTTTGCAGTAGGTTTGATCTCAAATTGATTGTTATTGACAGACTCCATTCCACTGAAACAGATATATTTTACAAAATTAAAATACAATAATTAATCTAGTTGAAATCATTTTTCTAATTGTTTTAATTTGTCTGATTATCCTTAATAATTTAACTAATCTATATGAAATTTGCTACCAAGATAGTTTATAGCCTAGCTGAAGACAGTCATCTATCGAGTACTTTTGATCCTGGATTATTGGACAATTATCAGAGTTTCTTTGATCAACATTCATATTATTTATTTATATTATAAATTATATTACTTCTGGAACATGTCCATAGCTTGGGAGCTCGTGA
Source organism: Acleris cristana (assembly GCA_948252455.1). Classification (NCBI taxonomy): domain Eukaryota; kingdom Metazoa; phylum Arthropoda; class Insecta; order Lepidoptera; family Tortricidae; genus Acleris; species Acleris cristana. Next base: position 8,372,832 of record OX411792.1, on the reverse strand, counting down.
GCTACTGAACTTGTCGTCATGCATAGGCGATCGTAAAATTTCGAGAATGAACTCAAATTTAGAATTTAGAATAAAAGTAGCCAGATAGGAAATGCCAGAACGATTATAATTGAATGAGGTGTAACACATAGGTGAATACACCTCGTTACAAACTTTCTTTAAATGTATTGATTAATCAGCTTCAGGATAAAGGAAAAATATTTTTAATAATCTAGTTTTTTTTTAGATTTTGAGAAAAACTAATATGACTGCAGTGCCGGACAAAGCCAAATTAATAAATCTAAAAATAATAATTAAGAGTATGAACCTCCAGTGACACCCTCATTACTATTATTGTTTTTTCTAATAAACTAAAGTATTGTCTTGAAATCGAAGGACGGTTTATTGTTGTAACAATGAATACACAATTTATAGGGTATATGACATAAATTAATAATAACTGAACTATGCTTGAATAATTTAACGAAACAAAGTGGCCATCTTGAGAAATATGTTTTAATAAGTTACAAAATACAAATGCTCAAAGATTTTAAGCCTGACCTGAACTAAAATATCATGGTGCTTTGTGCAGCTACCAAACATGGACCGTGAACACTGAAACTACCTGAATCCTACATTTAAACAGGTATATATTTCTGTGTTTTATTTTTATCCTAACGTAAATTTTAAACTTGCGCCATCACCATCAGTGAGTAACCCATTATCTTACAATTGAAGGCTGCGGTGTAGTATCATGTTTGTAAACTTAACCTTTATCCAATTGTCAGAACTCTTCACTATATAATAGTGAGCGAGATCATATAATTTACTCAATAAACAAACATTTCCATACCGCGGAAAAAGATTAATCAAATTGCATAACATCACTATATGAATATAGGCAAGACATTCATAACATCATGTTCAAGACAAGACAAGAAATACATCATGGCATAACATCTAAACCTTTCACATATTATGCAAAGACATTGACAAAGACCGAATACAAAACGTTTGATTAAACTTACCAACAAGCAATAAAATATCACTCACGAAATCACGAAACCATACACGAACTCATTTATCACTTATATCATAACAGATTCCAACTCACAGTTCGTCGTAAAACAATGAGTTTCATTCATAATTTTCCGTTTGAAATATGTAAACAAAAAATCGACAGGTGTTCTGCGGAGCGTACATGGCGGTTATTTTATGACAGCTGTATCCAGTTGCCAGCCTTTTGATTTAAATTCTACTAAACAAGGCGAAGCGAAATAGTTGCAGATTAAAATGACAGATGGCGCAGATCTTAAAAAAATAAGATACGAAAATAGTCTGCCACCAAAATCGATACTGTACTCATACTGTACTTTTAATTTAACCGAATTATAATCTGTTCATACTTCTTATTATTTAACACTCTAGGCTACTTTTAGACTTAAAAAGAAATGAGCAATATGCGGCACATTGCCAAATGTAATAAATATTTACTTACCTAACCATTTAAATCATTTAATATAAAGTATGAACGGGATGAACGCTTTTCAGTGGGTTTTTAAAAATCATTTTAATCAATTTTATTTAAAGTTAATTAAAACTTTAAATACTCACATAATATGTAAGGATACAAATCTGCATGGGATGGGAAGGCATAATAAAACTGTTGGAAACGCAAGGTAAATTATATTTATAATTTGATAACAATGTTGATATTGATCACCAATGTAAGTAAATAATCACAAACCTTAAATAACCTAATGTAACAAAACACTCAAAAAAATAAAAAATAAAAAATAAACCACCATCTCCCGAATTTAACAGCTAGCAAATGAAATTCAATAATATAAAGAAACAATATCAAACAGAATATCACATAAAAACTTTTCAAGGTACAGTCACTGTAATAAAAGGTTCGTCACTTTTGGACCATAAGAGCGTTGAAAAGTGACGAACCTTTTTTTACCGTGACTAACGTACAAAACGCTAACAAACGCTATTATCACCGACCACAATTTTATGCTGTATTCCAAATTAAAAATGTGATCATACCTATTACGTCGTAATCACTGTCATTGAAGCACAGGAAGTCGACACCATGCCGCGAGTGACAGTGAAATTATACAGTACTTCAAGTTTTTTTCTGGTATTTAAAAAAATACTTACTTCTTTTTAATTCGGTCTACTCTAACGCATAAATCGCACAAGCCACGTATTACTTGTAGGAAGGTATATTATTGCAATTTTGGATGCTATCACTTAAAATATTAAACATGATAAAATTAAGTACTTACCTATGTTAAATTTGATTAAGTACTTTACATATAATTACACATAAAATAGATTTTTAATTTAAGTAATTATTTAGGAATTTTGATATTGTTCTATAAGCAATGAGGCTGTGTGTACTATATTGGACGAAAATACATTTTCTACCTATCTACATTAATACATTTATGAAAAATATACCTATGCGGTCGATTTAACTTTGATAGATATTTTTGTACTTTTTAAAGTATGAGTATATACTTACTGAAATTTTAAAGTGTGCTAAACGTAATGTAGGTATTTACATCATCACAATTGTGTAAACATTAAAGATTTTAGTGCAAAAGGTATCATACCTACTTACCTAATGGTCAGACCATATATACTACTGAGCAACAATATTCATAGAGAGGCATATTTTTATCATTTCGTTTTATATACAAAACCTACCGAGCACTACTCTGCCCTTCTAAATAAAAAGGACGCATGCAAAATTTGATAGTGAAAGCAAATTTGACTCCCCTTCTTAAGAAATAAGATCACTAATACATACGCGCCTCGATGAGCCCATACGCCCTTTTGTATTAGTAGTAGAGGGCAGTAGTATAGCTAACGAAATATAAGAGTAATATAATCTGCAACGATTCGACGCAGCACTTCTAAGATTAATCGGTACAAATTACATTTCGTCAACTATAAGTGCTTTAACATAAAGATTATAAATTCAACCACATATATTTTGTACTACGCAATGCTTTTCAACTAAATCTAAAATTTCACGAACGTTAAAACACTAGGCATAGAAAAGAAGTACAGTACAGCTGTTATTGCACGTAATCTAATAGAAGTATTTAAATAAAACTGACCCCATTATTTATTTTTAAACACTTTGTCCATGACTTACTATACATTTAGATGATGATTTCAATTCCTTCATAGTGTTGTGATTGGATTAGGGAATGCAATTTAACCGGTTATTAACCGTTTTTGTATGAAAATAACCGGTTAAAACCGGTAATAACCGGTTATTTGCATTTCCTAGATTGGATACATCAGAAGAGACGTATCAACAGCTACCGGTAGTTACACATTGCTACTGATTCATCACAATCATACACCCAAGATCTTTCGAATAATTATATTGATAACGAGCTTGCAGGATGAAGTTGATTGTACCTAGGAGGTAAGGCCGGAATATAGGACTTTTAGAGGCACCGACAAAGGTTCGGGCACACTTCGTTTAAAATGAATAATGACTTTAATATACGGATGATGTCAGCTTTCACATACTATACTATATGCAATATCAATAAATAAAGTAAACAGACAGATATCTTGCTTACAGTGATATTATTGCATACATATAGTAATATGTAAGTACTTACTCCAATGTGTACTAGTTTTACATATGGCTGAGAACATTGTCCAATTCTCATCAGCTAGTTTATATTTTTCAGGTGACCGTCTTGAAATTCATTTTATTTAATTTATTAAGTCGAATCAGCCATTCAATATTGATAACGAGTCAGAATATTACCGACAAAAATACTCAATATTTTGCTCAATACTCTATAACGTGACATGACAGTTTACTCCTAAAAATAATTCAATCTTCATATCCATATTGATGATTATTCTGACAGTGTGATTATCGTGAATGGATCGTTAACTGGCCATCGGAAGTTGCTTTAAAAACAGTTTAAAATTGCCGCGTATATAAAAGTTCTGTGCTGAGCCCGCATAATTCTTGACACTTTTACTGGTTTAAGAGCACTGCAGCCCGATCCATGCACTGCTGTAAAATCACCATTAATAATCCCGTATTCAATAACGCATAGAACTATTTTATGTACAATAATTACAAGAAATAGTTGTAGTTAGAAATGACTCAAGAGTTGCTACCTCCACATTAATTGACCGCTCTCTCAGGATTGATCCCGTACACTAGGAATTTAATTACTATAATTGTCCAGCTCAATGCCGCTTTCAGTCTAATACCATGAACCTATACTGTTAAAGTTCGGTCATTTTAATACTTACTAGTATGTTTTATACAGCCCAAATTAAAATGCACCAATACGCGCGTCTACAGAATGGAATGAATACTACACTGGAAAGATTAATTAATCTATGTCCAGCTTCTTAAAGTTCTTATTCAATGACTTGTCCTTCTTCTCTGGTAATGCTGTTAACCTCTGCTCCTCTTCAGCCCTGAAGTAGGGTTCCAGCGCCTGAAGCTGCTGCATACACTTCTTGTGAAGGGTTTGGGTGTCAGGCAAGGTGCCTCCATAGTCAGGCGGTAAGGCTGACCGTGGTATGACGGTTTCGTAGAATTTTTCCAAATCTTCATTTTTGCTGTGGAATTTGATCTGTAACAAGAAACAAGCCGTTCATGGAAAGTTAAGTCGACGATCGATCATGATTTAAATTTTCCATGATACATAATTGATTGTTAATGACTTTAATTCTTTAGATAGATTCTAAATCACTTATATCATTTTAGCCACTGGTTTATGAGAAAATTACAATCAAAATGACGATACGATAAGATTTAATCAAATTTTTCGACGAGATAGTTCTCCTTTACTTGGACTTTAAGTAATTAATCATTCAAAAAAAAAATTATGTGCACTACGTTAAAAACTTGTTATTATGTAGATATGTGTAGTTTTAAATAAGTATATGTAAAGTAAATGACTGGGTATCCCTCGAAATGCCTAATATCGTTTTTACTAACGCATCCTTTAGCCGAATCATCATTTGTTCTAAACTGATTTTAAGTTGAGTTAGAAAGATGTTCAAAAATATATCCGATTAGGTTAGGTTACGGTTGGTCACTCGCCCAAAGGCTAAAAAAGATAAATTCGCCTTTGTACTACTTTTATTTCTGTATTAAAAAGTTTTAAATTTTAGGTAGCAATGGCTTTAGCTAAACGATGCATTAGGACAATTAATATTAGGCGAACTAACTACCTACCTACGTGTTTTAAAATATTTATATTCCGCATCTGAATTAAGTCACAAAAGAGCTTGAATTTGACCATCGCAAACAACACAATTTACACAATAACAAAAATGCACCAAATATCTTATCACGCTAAAATTGTAAAGATATTACGATACATGATGACAACATATCTAAGTACCCACTCGCTCTATTTTACACAGTGGCAATAACAATAATAAACATTTAAAGTAAATTATTTACATCCGGCCTTCTTTTTAAACTACAGCACTATAATATGTAAATAATTATAGATAGATATTATGTTACGAATATCGTTTTGTAAAATACTACGATAAAATCTCACAACGGTAAAAAAAACTATGTAAAAAAGTTAGCTGTTACTTTATCTCGGGAATCTGTTCATTTGTATTAAACAGAACTAATACCTATTTATAAATCAAGTCGCGTACTTTCGAAACAAATATGACACAAGTTTATGAAAAACTAGCGACCCGCCCTCGCTTTGCTTCGGTTTATTTGAGTTTTCTGTAACACCCGTACAATAAACCAGCATATTTTATACATTAAAACCTTCCTCTTGAATCACTCTATATATTACAAAAAACCGCATCAAAATCCGTTGCGTAGTTTTAAAGATCTAAGCATACATAGGGACAGAAAGACAGACAGCGGGAAGCGACTTTGTTTTATACTATGTATTGAAGCTAGGGATGTTTTGAGACTTTTCAAATTTGAATCTGGTAACCCTACCTGTGATCTCCAAATATTATTAATGCCCAGCCTATAACAAGTCACAGTTTTGCGTTGTCAACATTATCAATATTCAGAAACTCCACGGTTGTGGAATGTGTCAGATGGATTGACTTGTTATCGGCCGGGCGCTATAGGTTACTCACACACGTACAGTAAAACCAATGTTTTAATTTAATAGTGCTCGGCTGTCCATCACTCCCTCAATCTCTGGCTTAAACAAAAACTGACATAATGAGCTAGAAAGAGTGATATAGCCCAGTACTAGTAATAGTATTCATTCATACTTTGGTTTTACGTTCTACTGTACACATATATTAGCCCACTATCAGTTTACTAACCTCTAATCATTATTTACAAACACAAAACTTCCGAGGATTTGTTAAGATGATTCTTTACTTTGTTATGCTTTTGTGCATTACGAAATTGTCAGTTTAACGACTAAACACAACGGAAAGTGAAAGTCGCTGACATAATATCGATGCTCGAGTCTGAAGAAATCTTATCTCCACCTAAGATTATATCCCGTAGCAAATAAGCGGTTACATTGGTGTTTTTGGAAATGATTCTCACGATATCGAAGATAAATTGTGGCTAAGGGTTTTCAGGATCAAGAATTCGTTTTCCTTTATTTTCAAAAATCTTTTTTAATACGAATGACTTTTCGTCTCCTAAGCTACTCCTTACGTGGTGTGGCATTTTTTTTTTACTGGTCCTAGGGCTGAGCTATGCCGATTCCCAATATTCAAATAACGAATAGATTAGCTTATTACGAAACGTCTCAAATGCGTGTTCAAATATGTTATTAGAAAGGGCTGCTAACTTGTTGTTGATCTTAGTTCGCTGTCTTAAATAATAAACTGGGTCATTAAACTTGTGAAGTTGTGATCACATCACAATAATTAACGGAAAATTTCGATGACGACCGAGTCAATAAAGACCTGACCGGTCTCAACATGACGTCAATAACGCATTGAAATCCAAGAGTTTAATGTAATAGGCTATTTGGTTTGGAAATTGAGGAGACTTGTATTGAATGTGTTTATGTTATACAATAATATTACAATGCAGTGTGCCATTTACAAGTGCGCTCATGTCGAAGAGGCTCACTGTAATCGTTGGCTTAGTGACAGACATTAAATAGTTAATGACACCTTACTGCTTCGTGATTAAAGATCACCTTCAGTCATATTAGACATAGTTTCTGTTTATGACTAGTAGTCATAAACAGGAACTATGTCTATATTGTAAGGCACTCTATCTATACTCGATATAGTGTTAGGTTAGTAACCTTATTCCATGTACCTAAAGAAGAAACTGAGTGACTGACTGACATATCAACGCACAGCCCAAACCATTGGGTCTAGAGATTCGAAATTTGGCACGTGTAGGTTCCATGAGGTATATAGGTAGAAGTGCACTATGAAGGGACTTGGAAATTCATCCTCTAAGGGGTTCAAATAGGGGGAGTAAATAAATAAATACCAGGGGACAATGGCACACCAATTGACCTAGTCCCAAACTAAGCTCTAGGCTTGTGCTATGCTTAGTAGCGGGAAACTAATTTTACGCGTATGAAGTCGCGGGCGTCCTCAAGTAAAACATGTAATAATTGTATGATTTATACCAACTCACCATGTTGAAGAACTTTTTCTCCATGAAGGGTCTGATGAGCATCAGCAGTTTGTCCACCACCGGCTCTGAGTTGAGCACGTGGATGCCCTTCATGCGGAGCGGCTGCGCTTCTTGGATGTACTGGAAGAACTTGCGCAGGGACCTGGAAGTTAACACAAATTATATTAATATTGGTTAGATCGTGTAATCGTTACGTAAAAGAACACTTAGCGAACTAATTTGATGATTCATTTACTTATTTATTAATACATTATATATTGGTTAAAAAAAAACATGACAAGCGAAAAAAAAGGTAAGTAAATATACCTAATGTATATGACGGCGCGTGTGGTTTTGAGAGCGAGCTAGACATACTACTGTATACTGACTGCATAGTTAGGGTCTCGCTTACTCTGACGTAACTCGGGCACTGGGGCCTTTACTTCAAAATCATAGTTCGAACGTAACGCTCGCTCCGTCACTTTCCCTCGACTTCGGTACGGTTGGCGAGTGAAAGGAACGGAGTATCCTTAGCACTCTGTAGTGTTGGGAGTAAGATCCCGGACGTGTGTCTCGCCATGTTTGACTGTTCTAGAAGTTCCTTGTGAAACTGGGTGGTGAATGGTGAAGCATGGTACGCCGTGAGCGTGATAGTTTTGCATCTAGCCTTGGCTCCACGTGCCCCTGGAACGTCGACAGGGACGATTTCTTACCAAGTGCCTGTATTTTGATAATTAAACGAGAATGTGTGAAAAATCCAGAAAAGGCTTTTGGTTCTCCTTGCCCTCGTCTACATCTAAGTTCGACCATCGTGACGCTTCCTTTACCCAAAGATGGGGAGGAGCTCATCTAAATTTAATAAGTAATTAAAATAACGAAATTACCACTTAACTTAAAAAAAGTAAAAATAAAGGAATAACTGTAACTAATAGAAAAAAATAATGTAAGTTAAATTAAAACAAAATAGGTACAAATATATTTTTTATATAGGTATTTTAGTTTGTACATACTTTTCGTATTCAGGAAATATGAATTAGCAGTCTGTAATCTCCACTAAGATCTTTTTGTTAATATCAAACAAAAGGTAATCGTAAAACTGCCCTCGTTCTTCAAACATCACAGTGGGTTAAGGTTAGGTCCGGTAAGTCTTTACGCAAAAAAAAGGTCTTAAAGTAAATAACAGACGGCCAAATCATATTTCCTGAACTATACATAAACTCACGCCCCAGTAATCCCAGAGTGGGGTAGGCAGAGTTACAGAATTACCAACAATTCTAAACACTTGTTAATAATTCTGTAAAAGTTTGTATGAAGATATAAATTGCACCAATATACTTATATTATAGAGGTAAATGTGAAAGTTTAAGGATGTTTGAATGTTTAGATGTTTGTTTTGAAACATGCTAAGCTGAATGGGTTTGGATTTTGGATGACAGGTCAGGTTTGGAAAAATGTCCTGGATTATATTACAGATAATATTTTTTAGTACGGTGATTTTGATAATTTAGAGGAAAATAATATTCAACAAGTACTACGCGGTCATAGTCGCGGGTAAATGCTAGCTATTAATAAAAAAAACATAACGCTCCTATCACAGTTAGGTATCACGCAAGTAGATGTCCATACAAAATATACGCGTAATTTTAAGTTTTGTCAATGAAGTGTTAACCGAGAGTTGCGGAATAACCGAGTAAGTCGACAATGACATGTAATTTGATTTGAAGGGACTAGCGTGCGTAACATGGTCACGTCTGTGGTCACGTCGATTGTAAACAAAACCTTGTTTTGTTCAACAAGCAGTTTGCAGCTATCTTAGACATGGAAATATTTACGTCGTGCTAAATTGGTTTCCGAAACAACTACTCATAAGAAAAAAAGCGTTTTATGAAATAGGCATGTAAGTCAAAAATGTATGTCATGTTAGAAAAGACCATTAAGTAATTGAGTTGCTTCGTCAACCCATAATTTAATAATGTTTGTTTATTGACAATTGTATTTATAATTTTTGTTTTGTCAAATGCGTCATAGATATACTTACTAAGAAATTTATAAGGATCGGCCGGTTAGTTTATGCGAATACGTCCCTACGTCAATGATCTTATTAATAGTATAATATATCCGGACGTATGTAAATTGTTTGTTTACTTGATAAACTTGTTTTTTTGGTACAATACTTGCGCCAGTGATAAATCAAATTAAACGTAGGTAGTAAAATATTCTAAAATATTACATAGAATACCAGCGGCGCGTTCCGACTTTGCCCCGGTTGAATAATTTACATCATTTTTAAATTTTCAAACAGGTGCATTTGTTCCAGAGACTACACAATCTTCACAATGCCACATACACAAAAACTCCCAATACCCCCATTTCCCATTTCCCTCTTTCCTTATACCTACCTAATATTGGTTAATATAAGTTAAGACTACGTATAAGCAGCCAACGTCGGATATACCAACCATAAAATCAAAATTATTAAGCACATTAAAAGTAAATTAAGATATTATCCGATATATTTAAATGTAAAAGGAAATAATACAGATAACGTAATGATATACCTAATGCTGCCTTTTTCATAGCAACCCACGCTACAAATAGTTAAGATAATAAACTCGTGAAGGTTATATCCAAATTACTATTATACATACATACATACATACATTAAATCACGCCTGTTTCCCAATAATTACTATTATAGGTTTATAAATATATATATTTTCTTATTTTTCTTATGTTCTATGGACGAAAACAAGAGAAGGATCTATTAAAAAAAAACACTAAACGAGCAGATGATTTTATTGCATTAAAAAAGCAAAGGAAGACACTAACATGAATGATACAAAGACATTTAACTACAAGAAATCACTGGCAAATACATACGACATACCAGGTAAGTACCTGGAGATTGGTAGATAGGATATGTTGTTTCACAATAACTGGCGCGAATGGAACGACCAAAACTAATTTTAAGAGTTGACTGACGCCATACACGGATGTTATAATAATATTTTATAAATAACTGTAAGTACTTTATAGTCCTTACTTTATTCAACCATAGGTACATAGTAAACACGTAAAATAATAAAGCACGGGAACACCTTAAAATTCCGAATCACTTTTTTCCGAATATTAATTTGTCCAAATTTTCGTTTTTCCGAGCTATTTTAGAAATTTTATTAAATGCATAATTTAAATGTCATACGTAGGTTAGGTTAGGTTTGATTTATATTATAAGCGATAGCAAAAAGTTTTCTTCTACAAAAAATTGCGTTCGGTATTTTGATCAATTCGGAATTATGAGTCCTCGGAATTATGTAGTGTACCCCAAAAATTCATTATAATTACATACTTTTATTTTCTTATCCATTTGTTTCAGTTCTTGTGAATCTGCTTAAAAGTGAAAGATCACACCATAACCTATTACCTTGATTAGGTACTTGGACAAAATAAGCTAGGTGTGCATTTAATTGGGTATCTAAATAGTGATTTCTTATAGTAAAAATGACATCATTGTATTTTGCTCGTCTTTTACCTTTGCTTATCCTTTTGGAAGCTAAAACATTTGAAATATTAAAACAACACGAATTAAACGCTAAATCGTGACAGTTAAATCTAAAAAATATAATTAAACTATGGTCAGTACAGTAGCTGATTACTAATTGTATATATTTTACAAACCATAGCGTCAAAACACTTGAAATTCTACATTCCCTCACGATAAAGTTTAATTTAACGTCACAATTATAAAAGACGGCAACAAGTTATTACTAATTTTAATAAAGTATAATACTTACGATAAACTGACCCGCGTGAGATGTCCGAGCCGCACTCCCCTCATATCGAAGAGAAAGATGTACCCTGGCGTAGGGCCCCGTTTGTACAAACACGCATCTGGAATCAGAAAAAAAACATGGTAGAATGGTAGAAAATATTTGGGCCAAAAATTCCTACGAAGGCGTTGATAAACACTGGCAACATAATTATTCCAAGTTAATTGACGTTTAAGTTAGACCGATCTGGACTTCTTAACCCGGGAAGTCACATCGTGTTTGACTTTACGACGCACGACCAAAATTAGTTTAGTTTTTAGTACAGGGAAGAGAAATTTTACATTTATAATTAAATTAAAATATCCTGACTCCAAAAATCACAATGATTAATTACAATACTCTGAAGCTCGATGTCTTAGAGATAATAGAATTATAAGTAACTAGAGGACGCCCGCGACTTCGTACGCGTAGAATTAGTTTCCCGCTACTCTTTACTATACTCCTTTCTTAGTGCTCACTTACATCATGTCAGCATCTATGTACAGTAGTTTCGGCTGTGCGTTGATATGTCAGTCAGTCAGTTTTGCCTTTTATATATATAGATTAATAATAAAAATTACGTTTATCCTACAGCGCCAGCCCTAAAATGTCGTAAATCCTTTACAGACGATGTTAACCACTACCGAACTTTCAAACATGTAGGTAATAAGGAAGCTAGGATCCCTATTCCCGACCTATTAAATTAAGTATCCGAGTGTGACCTCAGTAAATAAAGTTAAGGACACGACACCGGCCAAGTATGTAGTTAGACCTGGGGTTCTACTTTGAAATCCGTAATCCGAACTTCGGATCGCCCTGTCACTTTCTTGCAAATTAGTTACGCGTTGAGAGCAAAAGAGATAGCAATAGACGAAGTTCGAATTACGGATTTCAAAGTAGAGCACCTGTTCTAACTGAGACGGCACACTTACCGAGTTAGCCAGAAGTTAAACAGCACGGGTAAAGTTACTGAAGGACGGTGTTGTATATAGATGTTTCACTGAGGTACCTAAAACATCGAGGAACGAGAGCCTAAACTAATATATTTACTTGGTAACTACTTCAAATTTGGTATTTACATTATGGAGACCAGGATAAAATATCTACCTATATTAACATTTTTTTTTTGGTAGGTTACACGGGTAACGAGGTGATTCGACAGAGAACCAAGGTCGTCGATGTAGCCAAAAGCATTAGCAAGCTGAAGTGGCAGTGGGCTGAGTGGGCCGGTCACAGCTGTCGCAGAACCGACAATCGTTGGGGCAGACGTGTTCTGGAGTGGAGACCACGGTTTGGCAAACGTAGTGTGGGACGCCCTCCAGCTAGGTGGAGGGATGACAAAAAAAAAAGTGGCTGGCAGCGATCGGGACCAAAAAACTCAGGACCGAGCTCAGTGGCGTGCCAGCCATGGGAGAGGCCTTTGTCCAGCAGTGGACGGAAGTGGGCTGATGATGATGATGATTTTCCTATTTGCAATCGGTCCCCAGATCATAAGCAGATATGATGTGATGAGTTTATTGTTGTCATTATGAAAGGGCAATACATCATCAATCCTCTTTTTGTTTAGTGAGCCAACCACTTACTTTTATGATACTAACGTTTATTCCTATAGGTTTTCTAACAAATTCTAGGTACTGGTGGATCGCAGCAATAGGGATGTATGGATTTTTAAATCCCATTTCTCAAAAAAATATGAAAATACCATAAAAGAGACCACCAAAAGTGAAATTAAAATTAAAATCGGTCAAAAAATACGGATGGTACCTACCATTAAACTGCTAATTAGGCAGCGATTAGACGGAGAGATATAATATGAACTGTGACGTCATGTAACAGGTCAGCCATATAAACTCCATGTTAAATTCTGTTTTGCTATTTTTATAGCTATTCAAAAAATGAATTTCTCAACTGTTTGTTTCAGCTTTTATTAAGGCTGTAAAAAAAATCATAAATATCCCCTACAATTGTCATCTTCCGCTAATCGATCCGTGAATAGTTTCATGTTTGTTTCACCCAAATCTATGGCACTATCACCCATTCCTACAAACAGGTATGATGCTGTACAGTCACCAGCAATAATATATTATACAACATTGGGCGCAAAAGTATCTAACACGTCTTTATTACTAGAGGTATAAGAGCATGTCAGATACTTTTGCCCCGAATGTAGGATAATATATTATTGCTGGTGACTGTACATGCATCTTTATCAATACGTTCCCAAGACGTGAGCCGAGGCTTGCGAAACGAGCCCTTCTAGAACGCAACGTAATCTGACCTCAAGGCCACCCGGTCCAAGCAAGTTAGTTATTGCAGTTAATTAATTTACGCGGATAGGGTAAATGGAACCTTGTATTTGCAATGTTGACAACAGTTTTAAAAGAAAACGACGTTTATCATTTTTATCAACTCCAAGATCTCGCCATGTAGATCTATATCAGCGTGGCAAAGCTGGCTGGTTATAGGTTAGTGTTATGGGTCATACACACTCGAAGGAACAAAAGTGCATGTAAATTATCATTTTATCTGATAGGACTAAAGTAGACCTGACACCGTTTATGGGTTCAGCCAGAAAATTAGGCCTTAAAAACGTTAACTTCGGATATGTTATGTCCAATTGTCCACAGGAAAGACGGTAACCTAAATCTGCGTATGACCCTTAAGCTTGATTTAGCCAAGGTGCCCTTATTCAGGATTGCGTACCTACTCGAAAAGTAACAACGGGACCCTATAGCTTAGCCTACGCTGTCCGTTCGTCTGTCCTATCTTTTGAACCGTAAAATATCTAAGTAAAGCGGGTTGATTTTTGTTTTCAGAATAGGTGTTAATATGTCAATGGCAGACTTTATACAAATAAAAAAATAAAGAAGTTTAAAAATTAAAAGGTGGGGACACACCATACAAGAAACATTTTTTTTTCAACGTAAGTACCTACCTATTTTATTTTTGCTAAGGCAAAACATAGAAGCGTCAAATTTAGTATGGATTACAGTAGGAACCCTAAACAAATACAACAAATACTAAAAGCCAAGTCAAGTGTGATTTTACTGTGCGGCGGTACCTACGAAACCCTCGGTACACGAGTCCGACTCGCTCTTTACTGGTTTTTTATTTTATTTTAGCCGGTGATTTAGCGAAAGCCCTGGCCAAATGACATAATATTCGACGCAGACAAAGTCACGGGCAAACAAAATTAGTTTAAATTATAAAATTACTAATTTGTTCGTCTTCATAGAAATCGTTTGGCATGAAATAAATTATTGTCACGAAACAACTTAACAATAGCTATTGTGAACGAAACCATTATAGTTAAACGATCATCGTGATCAAAGCCGCAATAAACATGGCGTAGGAAACAATAAACTGAAGGAAAGATAAACTATAACCCATCACAGTCAACTACAATCTACTACACATTATTAATATAGGTAATGCATCGTAATTCGTATGCATTACATTAACCTCTTAGCCGCCGCAATTTTCTTGTAGGTAGGTATGTTATTGCAAGATATCCTTTACTTCTACCAGGCGGGTGACACTCGCGCTTATTGCCTACAAAATTTTCGGCCGCCTCGAGGATGCTAATCAGTTGAGTGTCATGCGCGCGCTCGTCTTGACGCGCGCCGCCGCCTTACGCTGCCAAAGCTCCTAATTCCGGTTTTTGTAGAATATGGCTACCTACTCTGGTGCTTGTGTGGCAACACTGTGGCATCTTATGTCATGTCTATGTATAGATAGATAAATTATCTGTGCTCTCTGACTTGACGTTTTCACTTGAGACAAATACAACTTTATATTGTTCTCCTGCTGTATTACTTAATACTTAAATAAATAAACATCTAAGTTCGTTGTTCCAAATGTGTTGTATCATTCATCTCATCAACTCGACGACTCCGTAGAAGACGTGATCACGCAACTTAGGCCTACGCCGCTCAACGGCAATAGCCCCACACGGCGAAAGCCCAAATTGGTGACCCCGACGTGATCTACCACTAAAGTGGTGCCTTCGGACTTTTGGATCATCGATTTCTCGCTGAGTTGGACCTGAATCTACTTCAAAGGATACTAGAAACTTGGAAACCAGTCATCAAGGAATATTTCCAACATCGCGTCCTTAAGAAAACCTGTTTCTACCAGTTGACGCCGGCGCCGTTTCAGAAAATTCCGTTGGATTGTTTATTCCTACGCATTCTACAAGACCAAGATGCTACTTATATTGGGATTTTCAGTGCCGATCTACATTAATCGTGACAATTTTCCGTGATTGCGGTCAGTTAAAATTTTGGCGGGACATAACCTAGGTTTCTTTTTTATTTTAGGTTTCATTTCTGTCATCTTTGTCTATCTGTTGAGACAACTAGCGCCAGTGACATTCTTCGCTCGTGGTAACTTGCGGAACTATCGATAGTGCTGTGCTTAGTGAGATCGAAATCGGAAACGAATCGCATAGATTGTGTAGTGTGATCGTGTAGTGACTTATGACACTACATTCGCTTAAACTTTCGTTTGGTCTTTCAACGTTTCGGCTACATCTCTAAACGTCAAACGGTGAATGTAAACAAAATACTTTTATGGTTAAGTTTTTCGTAATTTCTTTTAAGTATTAACGTAATTTGAGTTAATTAATGTTTAGCTTTAGTGTTGTTTTTAGTTTTGCTACTGATATGTCACCTTTCTTGGTAAGTTTTTGAACAAATATTTCGTAAACCTTTTACAAATAACTTCTGACATAACTGTTGAACTTTGGCGATTTTTAACTTTGGTTCAGGTAGTTTAAAACTAATATTTGTGAATACAAAGCATCCTAATGAAAGTAAAAAGCATGTTAAATACTAATTTTGCTACTTGATTACGAATTTAACCTGGAAAATACATTATTAACACAAGCTGTTGTTGTTGGGTATTTTTAACTGCTTGTGTATGTTTAAATTGTTCATTGGAACTGTGGTGCATAAAAGCGAATCTATATATATAACTGTGTTGTTATTTTCTTTATTTTAAATTTTGATAATGTTAAATAACTAATTACTAAAATGTATGTTTTGGTTCATATATTGCATTTTGTTGTTATAGTTTCGATACTTGTGGTGTCATAATTTTATTTCCTTGTTTATGATGCATCAGTATTACCATACCACTAGAACCACCCCACAATAGCTCTTTCTAACCTTTTTTTTTAAACTGTTTTGATATTATTTGCATGCGGGTTTTGTGTGTGTGATTTTTTTTTTTAAATTAACTAACTATGGGAGAGGAATTACAAGCCTTGGTTCAGCGCTTACAAGCTGAAAATGCTGTCCTTCAGCAACAGCTGATTCAGAGTCCAGAAGTATGCAGAGTTTCTCTCAAATTGCCAACTTTTTGGCCTGATAAGCCTGCAGTGTGGTTTGCACAGGTGGAGGCTCAGTTTCAGATAGCAGGTATCACCGCTGACAATACAATGTTCAATTATGTCATCGCTCAGTTAGATCAGAAATTAGCTGGTGAAGTGGAAGACCTCATCACAAAGCCGCCAGTCAAAGGCCAACAATATTTGAAACTGAAAGAGGAACTTATCAGACGTCTGTCCATGTCCGAAGAGCAACGGGTTCGTCAGCTGATCAGTGAGGAAGAGCTTGGAGATAGACGATCATCCCAGTTTCTCCGACATCTGTGCTCACTTGCTGGAGGCGCTCTATCGGACGATATGCTGCGCCAATTGTGGTTGCGTCGACTTCCACAACATGTACAGGCCATTCTAGCTTCTCAGGCTGAACTTAGCCTAGATAAACTAGCTGAACTTGGGGATAAAGTTATGGAGATTTCAGGCCCCAAGCAAGTGTTCTCTTGTGCACTTCCTGTCGCTCCAACTGTCAACCAGGACGCTCTGTTTCAGCGGATGGACAGATTAGAAAAACAAATTGCTGCTTTATCTGTCAGTGAGCAACCCAGCCGCACACGCCATCGCTCTGTGTCGTCCAATCGCTCACGCTCACGTGCTTCCACGCCGAGGAATGGTACCAAGGTATGTTGGTACCATAAAAAATACAATGACAAAGCAAACAGGTGCATAACCCCATGTAGCTGGAAACCCAGTGAGCAGGGAAACGATGCCGACAATTAGTAGAGGCGGCTACTGATTGTATTCCTCCCAGCCGCCGAATTTTTGTAACAGATCAGAAGTCTAAACACCAGTACTTAGTCGATACTGGGTCAGACCTCTGTTGTTTCCCTCGTCGTCTTCTTAGAGGTTGCTACACAGCTAGCGATTATAAACTAAGCGCTGCTAACGGCAGCTCAATTGGGACATACGGCAACATTTCCATGCACCTGGATTTAGGGTTACGCCGGGATTTTCATTGGAATTTCGTGATCGCTGATGTTGCGACTCCTATTATAGGATCCGATTTCCTTAGTTTTTACAACTTGTTACCTGATTGTCGTCAGCAGCGTCTGGTGGACGGTAGTACTAAACTATGCGTACCAGTATCTTTTTCCGGAACGTCACAACCTAGTGTCAAAGCTGTTAATGTAGGTAGCTCCACCTATTCAGATGTGCTAGCTGAGTTCCCCGAGATCACTCGACCGCCAGGTCTGCCTAGACTCGTCAAGCACAACACTGTGCATCACATCAAAACCTCCGATGGTCCACCTGTGTCTTGCCGTCCACGTAGACTAGCTCCACAGAAACTTGTCGCTGCTCAAAAAGAGTTTGAGGACATGGTCCTTTGCGGCACTGCAAGGCCATCGAAGAGTGCTTGGTCCTCGCCATTGCACATGACTCCTAAGAAGGATTCCTCCTGGCGTCCTTGCGGCGATTATCGCGCCTTGAACGCCAGGACAATCCCTGATAAGTATCCTGTTCGGCACATTAATGATTTTACACATAATCTCCAAGGATCTAGAGTATTTAGTACTTTGGATTTAGTTAAGGCTTACCATCAAATCCCCGTTTTCGTGGACGATATTCCGAAGACAGCCATCGTTACCCCGTTTGGCCTCTTCGAATTTCCATTCATGACCTTCGGTTTGCGAAATGCTGGTCAAACCTTCCAGCGTTTTATCGATGAGGTCACACGGGGACTCGATTATTGTTTTCCCTATATAGATGACATTCTCGTTTTTTCGCCTGACGAAGCCTCCCATAAGGAGCACCTTCGCGAAATATTTAAACGTTTTCAGGATTATGGGGTGGTGGTGAATCCTTCTAAATGTGTCCTTGGTGTAGAGCAAGTGATATTTCTTGGACATCTCATCACTGCCGACGGAATTCAACCTCCACAAGAACGAGTCAAGGCGTTGCTGGAGTACTCGCCACCCGAAACAGTACAAGGTATGAGGCGTTTTCTAGGCGTCCTGAATTATTATCGCCGTTTCATCCCTCAGGCGGCTAAGTTTCAAGCCCCCTTAATCAACGCGGTGGTGGCTACCAACAGCAAGGGTAACAAACCATTTCCATGGACTCCCGAGCTGCATACGGCATTCAACGAGTGTAGGCGGAGCCTCTCCGATGCTACGCTCCTGCACCATCCTGTGAGTGGCGCCCGTTTGGCTCTTTTCACGGACGCGTCTAGCGTTCACGTTGGCGCCTGTTTGCAGCAGGAGGTGAACGATCTGTGGTGTCCACTAGCATTTTTTAGTAAAAAGCTGACTCCACGCCAGTCTGAATGGCCTGCTTATTACCGCGAGCTCTTAGCGGTGTACGAAAGCGTACAACATTTTCGTTACATCCTAGAGGTACAGCATGCCACAATTTTCACAGACCATAAGCCGCTGTTGTACGCTTTCGTACAACGCCGAGAAAAACTTCCGCCACCGCAGCTCAATCAGCTGTCTTTCATTAGCCAGTTCACCACAGACATCCAATACATCAGAGGAGAAGATAATGTCGTGGCCGACGCTATGTCACGGGTTGAGGCAATCTCGCTGGAACAGGAGTATGAATCTCTCGCCCAAGCCCAAGGAACAGACGCGGACCTAGCTCAACTTTTGCTAGGTACTTCCGGACTTGAGCTTTCCAAAGTAAACGTTCCTAGTACTGGCATCTCTTTGTACTGCGACGTTTCTACCGGAAGAGCTCGTCCTTATGTTCCTCACGATATGCGTCGCGCCATTTTCAATAAGCTCCATGGCCTAAGTCATCCAGGTGTTCGGGCAACTACTCGTTTAGTTACCGAGCGCTATGTTTGGCCATCTATTAACAAAGATTGCAGGGACTGGTCTCGTTCTTGCAATTCATGCCAGCGTAGTAAGATTACGAGACACAACACTGCTTCTTTAGGGAATTTCAACACTCCCAGCGGTCGTTTTATGCATATCCATATTGATATAATTGGACCCCTGTCTCCTTGTAAAGGATACCGTTATTGCTTGACAGCAATAGACAGGGTTACCAGGTGGCCAGAAGTTTGGCCCATGCAGACGATCACTGCTGAGGAAGTTGCAGAAACCTTAACCAGGGAATGGATTTCTCGTTTTGGCATTCCAACAGTTATTACGACTGATCAAGGAGCCCAGTTTGAGTCAGAGCTTTTTCGCCGATTAATGAGAACGTTTGCCACTAAGCGAATCAGAACGACGTCATATCACCCCCAAGCGAATGGGATGATTGAACGCGTTCATCGGCAGCTCAAGGCTTCCTTGATGTGTCATGATGACACTTGGTTAATTGCTTTACCTCTTGTCCTTTTAGGCATGCGTTCTTCTTTCAAGGAGGATATTCAAGGCACGGTTGCGGAAATGCTGTATGGCGAAACTCTGCGTCTGCCAGGCGAACTCCTGATTTCTACGCAGACCTCTAATTCCTACAAAGATCCTGTTGACTTTGTTTCCCGTTTACGCCGGCTCATGGCGAACATACGTCCAGTGCCAGCGTCACGTCATTGCGAAACTTCAACATTTATTTTTAAGGAATTAGCCAAAGCTACTCACGTATTCCTTCGTGAGGATTGTGTTCGACGCGTTTTACAACCACCCTACAGTGGTCCATACCAAGTTATCGAACGGGCTAGCGACGGTAAAACTTTTACCATCCTCGTCAAAGGACGCCAGGTTACAGTAAGTGTCGACCGAATCAAACCGGCATTCGTAGATAACTCCGGCACTGCAGAATCGAGATCGTTCTCGTTTTTTCCTTCCACAGCTCAGCCTACTACTGCACCTGATGACCAGTCGGCCCCTGCATCTGTACCCACACCCGCAGCTCACCTGGCACCTGGAACAGCAGTCGCCCCTGCGTGTCCCAATCCGACACCCCCTGTATCTAAAACTCCCTCATACATTACCCGATCGGGTAGACATGTTAAATTTAAGAGATTTGATTAGACTTACTTTATTTTCCTTTAATTTGATTTTTATTTCTCCGTAGGGGGGTGGTGTGGCAACACTGTGGCATCTTATGTCATGTCTATGTATAGATAGATAAATTATCTGTGCTCTCTGACTTGACGTTTTCACTTGAGACAAATACAACTTTATATTGTTCTCCTGCTGTATTACTTAATACTTAAATAAATAAACATCTAAGTTCGTTGTTCCAAATGTGTTGTATCATTCATCTCATCAACTCGACGACTCCGTAGAAGACGTGATCACGCAACTTAGGCCTACGCCGCTCAACGGCAATAGCCCCACACGGCGAAAGCCCAAACTTGAATAGTGATAGGAACGTCGACCTGTCATTTTTTACACTGCCGAAGGATATCGAAAGTTAAGATTAAATATTATTAATATTATTTATAACTTCGATCTAGGTAGGTAATTACGAGTAGCTGTACTTAATTACTGACCCAATCATTACAGTTTTGAATCCTCGACGCAAAAAGAGAGATAGGTATAATTATTATTTATTTTGTTAACGACCCGTCGTCCGTAGTTTCGCAGCTTTCAATAACCTACCTACCTTAAAGAGCGTTCAGTGTAAGTAGATCTCCCAGTAATAGTGACTGCCTACTAAAGCAAGGTCAGCATATACTTGTTTTTAGTTAAACACTTTAAAATATAAAAAATTGGCAGCATTTCTCTTTGCCTCTCGTTTGTTAGGTATTAATGTCGTCGCGTGTCGCATGTTTGTATTGTAAACGCCAAAAATGTTAAACGGAAAATACCTAGTATATAAGTTAGCTAAGTTACCAAGATGTTCAACATTTTTCTCGACTTTACATCTTGCAAAATGTTAATTATTACCTAAAATAGGTAGTTTATTATTTCAGTACGTCAGTCTTACGTACAGTCGAGTTCATAAAATCTGTACTTATACACTTTAGTACCTTGTCACTTTAATCGTTGTGACAATTTAAATATGGCAGTTTAAACATGACATTAAACACAGACAAGGTACTAAAGTGTATACATATTTATAAACTCGACACTCGGGATCAATAAAACTAAAAACTAGGCATTTATCACATTACAGAAAAATATAAAAATAGAATTAACAAACATTTTGAAGTTTAAAACAGCACAAAACTACGATAAAACTAGTCTACGTCTTATTACGTAGATAGAAAGGGAGATCCGAGCAAACAATAAACAAGTCGCGAACAACATTTGGGATGTACTACTTTTTCTCGTCATTTATCTTAAGCGAACTACATGAGTAAACTACAATTAATAATAAATTCATATTTTTTTCTTACAACTGCCACAGAATAAGTAATAATACAAGTAACTGCCAACCCTGCGAAGTGGGCGGAGTCAGTAAAGCTCATGACGGGCGAAATAATACAGATTCTCGCGGCGCAGATTTAAGGTGCATTTTGCCTCGTTAGGAGCGCCCCCACTATCGATCGCAGAAATGTAACCATAACCAAGGTCACTTCATGCCGTGCACTTATATTATTATCGTTAACGCGTTCTGAGTAGGTTTAAATTAGCATGTTTGCTGTCACAGAGAGTCGCTTCTGTACTTGTACTATTATTTATTCTGTGCTTCTACAGAGTTTACTTTAATGATTCGTAATAATACAGGTAAAGTAAGACTAAATATGACAGTTTGGCGGCCAATTATGTACTTACATCAATGAAACTTTGTTTATAACATTATCTTGGCACTAGAAATGCGGATCTGCCGAATGCCAAAATTTAGGGGTCCTACCTATCCTACCTCATCTACTGGGGGGTATGGGCAGGGGGAAATTCTACTAAGCTGCTGGAAAAAAATAAACAAATAAAATATTTCAAATCAAAAGTAGAGTTTAATTAGCAAAACAAGTGGACCTATGTTTCACGAAAAAAATATTTGAATTTTGCCTCCAAAATATGCTATTTCCTGTATTATAATTTATACATACATACATACATTAAATAACGCCTGTTTCCCAGAGGGGTAAGCAGAGACCACTTCTTTCCACCTGCTACGATCTTGATAAATCTCTTTCGCTTCTTCCACATTCATACATCGAATTATGCACGCACGTCGGTTTCGGGTACTTAAAATTCGGCCCTTTTCCAGTATTTCTCCGATTTGATTCGAAAAAGTACGCCTAGGCCGGCCCCTTCCGACCCTTCCACTCACTTTAGCTCTGTATATCTCTTTCGTCAATCTTCTTTCATCCATCCTTTCCAAATGACCGAACCATCGAAGCATGCCCTTTTCAATCTTAGTCACTACATCTTCTTTTAGTCCACATTTCTCTCTGACTTCTTCATTTCTTACTCTATCAGTCAGTTTCACACCTCACATACTACGCAAAGAGCGCATTTCAACTGCATTTATACGACTTTCATGCTTGTCCTGCCACACCCAACATTCACTACCATACATCAGTGTAGGGGCTAGCACTCCATTGTGAACAGCCAGTCTGGCTTTTTGTGAAACGCCCCTTATTATAATTTATAAATGTTGATTAAATAGGTAGCAACAAACCTTCTTTACCAATCTCGTTAGTCACAAAAATCAGGTTTTAAGCGATCGCAATGTTTTTTTATTCAACGTTTGGGTCAAAAAGGACTCAAAACGAAGATGATTAAAAAAAAATTAAGACTTGATTTCTAAGTTGTCTGTCGACTTAACAGCACACTAATGGAGGTGAGTCATGCATATAATATGCACAAGAGATAAATTTATTTCTGACTAGCTGTCGGGTGCTGTCGGTCAGTGGCTTCGGTCACGCTGCAAATTTCCGACTTTCCCGGTGGATTTTTCAATTTTTATGGTGTTTTTAACATGCGAGGGGCACTTTATTGTTCGGGAAATATAAAAAAGTTAAACATGTTTTCGTTAAATGTATTTTTGAATATTTAACGTTTAGACTGATGTGATGATAGTCGGCTGTAAGAATACCTAATTAATTATGCATTCTAAAATGTTTCAGTGAAACACGCTGGATATGCCAGAGCGGATATATTTCAGAATTAAGAAGTTAGTAAGCATCAATTAATCATTTGAGATATTAGGTAATATAAATTCGAAATTTTATTTGTTTTCATAAAAAGCATCATTCTTATGAGAAAGATGTCCGGCTTTCACTTTTGATTTATTCTGTTTACTGATTTACTCTCACTCGCTTGACATTGGCGAAATCAATGCGGAATACCGCGGTCGGTTGATCGCCATTACATTATTATAAAAAGAAGAAGATTATCATTCCTCATTTTTAACCGACTTCAAAAAAAAGGAGGAGGTTCTCAATTCGTCGGAATATTTTTTTTTATTCTCCTTATGTCTAGGCCAAAAACTAACTACTTGTTTTTTATTAACGGGTTATTAGAATAATTATTTAAAAATAAAAGCTGCACATAGATAGCTCGTTACACCAATGTACGAGGAAGGCAGCTGTCAGAGAGGAGTGGCGGCGAGTTGTGAAGCTTGCCACCAACGCCTGATATGATGACCACGACGTCCACGACCACTCTGACAAGAGTGAAAACGACGAAGAAGATGTGAAGCTTATTCTCGTAAATATCCGGATTCCATACTTCCAATTATGAGTTTCTACAATAAATGTTGGTGCCGTCGTGTTGAACCTCTAGGAAGACCTCATCACCGTTCGTCCATTCCGTCTTTGTAGTCAACTGTAGCTAAGAAGTAAATCGTAACACATTGCACAACCATAAAGTTTCTTAATATTTATATGTTGACAGCAGTAGAACCTTTTTTTACTGCTGTCAACTTTATCTTTATTTAGAAACTTGATGGTCGTGCAGTGTGTCAGTCAGGATCAGGAATAATCAGAATTGCCTCCTTAGGTCCCTAGTACTGTTAGATGTCACCTTCTTAGACAAGAAAGAGAAACCATCCAAGCACGCAGTTTTTCCTGCGACACAGGTCTCTGCCCACTACACCGTATCATACCATGACCGTACTATGATCGTATCAGGCCCGGAAGGTAATTAGTATTAAAATGTTGGTCGGTGACCGAACGGTCTAGTGGGCATAGTCTCATAATTTTCAAGACAAAGATTTTTTTTGTTCCTATTACGGTCATGGTGTGATACGGTTTAGTGGGGTAGAGACATTTATGAAAATATTTGTCCACTTTGTACCAACTTATTACGTACCTAACACTTATGTTATGATATGACTGTTAAAAAAACTCGAAGCCTAAATTGTAAATTGTGTCAAACGTGCAAACATCACGAACCAAGTATAATGACTTGTTAAATAAATATTGTCGTGTATTGTTTAAAAACATGAACACGTCTCGAAAATTACATTTGCACAAAATGAGAATGTTATCTTGTTTTAACCTCTGAACCAGCTCATTGCATTTCCGAAGGATTGCGCGACTGTATCTTATACAATGAGTTTGCTGACGTGCATGTGTTGCAATCCCCGCTGTCATTCGTAAAAGGAAACGTTGAAAATGTTAAAATGTATTTTCTTTTAAATTATTGTAATTTGAATATTGGTATATAAAAGGGCGATATACCTACAGGGTCGGAAAGAAGTGTACCGACAGATTTTAACCATGGATCCCTGGTGTTGTTACGGGTAAATAATCTTATATCAACATGGGTCCAAAACAGCCTTAAAAAAAACGATAGTACTTCCTTGTGAACGAAGCCTTAGTAAAAAGAGTGAAAAAGAAAACTTCACACTCCACGAACGACTCCGACAAAGTACGATAAAGGCTTTTTACCCTTGAGATTGTTCAACTTGTGAATTACTTAAATAATTAATATCTCGAAAATTAGACTATCCCGAGCCATATTTGTATTACTTTTTGTTTGTCCAATTAGGCACTAGAATCGTTGGTTTCAATCTGTCGGTATACTACCCCTTCCCACGCTGTACTTATCTAAGCAGATCTTCAATCGTGGAAACATCGAGAAAATATACCATCCTGAAGATGGTTTGCACTTTTACCCTATACTCGTATTATGTTGCCCTATTTATCTACCTCTACAATAATGATATAAAGAGAAAAGATTTGTATTGTTGTTTGTAATGAATACAGTCCAAAACTACAGGACCGATAATGAAAATTCTTTCACTATTAGATGCTATATTACATTGAGTAGGTAACAGGATAGGTATATTTTATTTTTCTAGGCGGACTGAGTCGCGGGCAACAGCCAGTTACAAGGTTCAGGTCACACATGATTTACCGACAACCGAGTCTAACTTAACCAAATCTATGCGAAAAAAAGGGACAAGGTGTCCTAAAAATAAAACGGGGTCGGAGAGATTTGCGTTCGGCGAAACGTACTCTACCCGGCTGAAATAATAATATGGTACAGAATGTAGTCTAAGGTTGCAGACGAAAAATACAGAAGGTTGACTGCTTTGGTTTCATTGGTTTTTCGACAAAATATAAACCTAAATATATGTACGTTTACGTTGTTCTACGTTTGGTTATTTGTTGTTTTCAAACATTTCCCAATCGCTCGAAGGTTAACTGGAAGAGATCCGGTAAAGAGATAAGTTCTACTTTGTAAAAATCTTTTGTTTTTCTGTCTATTTTGGCAAACCAGTAGCTGCACATTTTAGTACCTTGTCGCAGTAAAGCAGGTGTCCTACGCACAACCTGTGTGCGTAGATTCTTTGACATTACGTGACTTATTAATTTGACAAAGTTTTATTTCGATGTACAAAAACTTTAACACTTCGCTCGACGGGTTTGATTGGTTCGAATTTAATATATTTATCAATAACAGCGCCAAGGTACTAAAATATACAGCTACTTCTGACTTCGACCGAACCACGGAGTACTAATAAATATAAAACTTCGGATCCTCTATCACTATAAGGGCCTGTTTCACAATCGACAAGTAAATTTATGTGCCAGTTAAAGTTAGCCCTCTCCTTGTCTATGTTCAAGTGTAAGAAAGGGAAAGGGCTAAATTTATGTGTCAGATATGTTTTACCTACTTGACGATAGTGAAACAGGCCCTAAGCCTAAATCGAGAAAAAGCGATAGAAACCGCGATTTTCATAATAGGGTCCTTAATATGTACTTGGTTTGGAATTAAACGTCATAGTCACTCACCCACAGTCATGAAGAGAAGCTTGCAGCCGGGCTCCAGGTGGTACTTCGAGGGCTCCGTCTGGTGCAGCCGGTGGTAGATGATGTCGAAACCTTCGACGGACTTCTCCGGCAGGAACGAGAACTCCCTGCCAAAAGAGGTGTAGATGTATATAAACTATTAGGTACTTACCTTCCTGATCAGTCTGATCACTGAAGTTTTCAATTTACTGCTCGATAGCTCTAGCTGTTCTAGAGAATGGATCTAAGACCTTGACAAACTGACGGACAAACGGGCGACAAGTAATCTTAAAAAGGTTCCGTTTTTCGTGTGCCGAAACAGATATCAGATAAAGCACAACGTAAACTTAGGAAGTGAAAAGACTGATATTTGAAAGAAATGGTTCTACGAAGGGATTCTTTTAAATACACCCAACAAATGGGGAAATAACGGGAATGTAATTCTACACCTATGACGAAGTCGCGTCTTTAGTAGGTACCTACCTACCTTACTAAAGTTGATAAGTAAAGGACATGCTAAAGATGTATCATGTAAGTGTGCACGTAGGTACGTCAGCCCATTATTAGTGTAAATTTGTTGCACGATTAAAATTGATAACAGGGAAATTATACGATTATTTTGATTCCGACAATTAAGTATGTACCTACCTACATAAACTTCCTTTATTTTGGTAGGTAGGTAGTAGTTTGGTAGGTACCTATGACGTGTGATGTGCATTTTTGACCACTTAATTTAGAAAAGGACGAAAGCACAATTTATCTCTATTACCTGCTTATAATAGATAAATAAATCAAAATATCGGTAGGTAGGTACCTAATTCATTGCATCCCGTTGTTTTTTATTGTTGCATAATGATTATAAATTATCGATTCAGTTTTGACTAGGAGCTAGTTATTTTAACTTTTTTTACACTTACAAGGCTTCAGTGGACTGCTTCAATTCGTCAGAAAAAACCAAGCGGTTATCGAACAACTCTGGTGCATTCTTCTTATGCGCATAATATTTCTCCATGCAAACTTTACAGTTCTCCAAATTTCCGTAGCATGCATTATAAAATAATACTAATTGCTGATTCGTTAAGTCTTTTGGTACACATTTATTAATATCGAAACCTAGAGTCCATTCGCGCAAATGATCGATATCTGCCTGAGAAAAAATATCCATTAACGCCGTCGCAGCGTCGTAGTCGTAATCCATTTTGAGCGACATCGTTAATAAATAATCACGGCACCGTTCGTAAATAAATACGATCGAATTGTTCCACGCAAGATACACAACCTATCCACAAAACTGTAATTTGACAACTGATTAGTGATTGCGAAAATTTTCAAGGCTAGGTTATGCGACTGACGTGCGTTATGTTGCCAGCCAAAATAAATTTCTACCATTTCTACTTATAGTAGAAATAAAAATAACAATTTATTTCTACCAAGTGCCTAAACCATCGTGATCATAGCACTGTAATAAAAAAAATGGATTCTGATACTTCGTAAGCGGCATTTTATTATTTAATGTAAATATGGTATAGGTTATTAACGAAATGTTATGTTAATTTCAGAGAAACTAACCTCGTGATAGTAACACGGAAATACAGACTTTATTTATTTTTGAAGACATATTGGAGGTCTATAATTCATATCATAACACCGTTTTTGTTTCTTCCAATTGTTTTTATTGGTGATGGTCCTGTAAGTAAAATCTATTGGTATTTGTAAGAACAGCTTTATTTCTTTCACTTCGCTTACCTTTTTTTTACCAATACCAAAATTAGCAAGATTAACTTGAATTTTAACTGACAAACTTTGCGAAAGTCAAAATAACATGACTGTTTCTGTTTCTTTTACTAAATTAATTAACCTTGATAGGTAGTTGTTATTTAAATTCTAATTGTTTTGCAGGCATACCCATGTTTCTTTGTGTTTCTGGTGAGCGCGTTTTATTGGGTCACCGACGCGCTGCATCCGTGCGTCATCTCATTGATTCCGCTCGCGTGCTACAGCGTCTTGAGTTCAGCGGAAATAGGCTCCCTCAGCCAGGTGAGAGAAGTAGGTAAAGTCCAGACTATTCAGAAGTTAGTCGAGCCAATTTTCTTTTTATTGCCCCACAGTAACGCAGTATAACAGCGGCGATAATGTTGCTATGTAGAAACTGTATTGTGAATCTACCTTAATACCAGCATTGGCATCAGCATCATGTTGTAGGAATAATTTCTGAATATAGCTCGGCAAAATAGTTTGATCTGATGATAAATGGTACTATAGTATTCTCAAGTTGCAAAAACCACCATGTTGAGAAGCACTTTTTGAAGTTTTTGGGTCAAAGTTGGATTATGTTGTCAATTTCATTTCGAAAACAGTCGCTTTCAAATTATACTAGCTGTTGCCCGCGACTCAGTCCGCGTAGAAGTCGTTTATCGCTAGTCGTGGAAAGAAGAACCCTATGTTCTTCCTCGGGGTTCAAGGTAACCATACCAAATTTAATCGAGATGGGCTCAGTGGTTCAGCCGTGAAAACGTCAAACAGACAAAGTTACTTTCAATTATAATATTAGTTACTGTGCATTATTTTCTTGGTTGAGGGTGCGTCATTTTAAATTAGACGAGGTTTACATGGTTATACATGGGTATACGTACATACACTAGACAGGTATACAAACACAAAGCTGGGAAATTTAAACTGTTTCCGCTGCAGATCTACGTCCGCAATGGTATGCTGGACTGCCTGGCCATCATTATGATCCTCATAGCGATAGAGAACAGTAACGTGCCCAAGCGAATTGCAATCAAACTGCTTATCACCGTCGGATGCTCGCATTACAGGTTAGTTCTGTGAACACTCTGAAGGTCTCGTAGACAGACTGTTACGAGTACCTAGACAAGCTGCTCGCGTATATCCTTTGAGATAGCGATACAGACAACCCGACCAAATCATATATCACCTTTAGCAGACAAAGGTTCTGTCGTTGAGTGCCTACCTTATTAAGGCGGTTTATCATGAGAAATTATTACGGGTGAAAGGTTATCTTTTCGTCTTTTCGAGCGCTACTGTGGCTTATACAGCCTAAAATACTACAAAAGCTACGAAAACACACCATACAATTTATTTAAGACAATTTATTGTTTGGCACCGGTTATGGTGACAAACAAAATGGGCCTTGAAAATGTGTCCCGCTCCGTTTACCTCCATGCGTAGAAGCACGTATGCATTATACCTAATTAATAGGGACAAAGAAATTTAATCATACGCAGATGAATAATTTTTAAACCACATTTGAACGGAATTCTGCTGCCTAGTGTAGTGTGACCGCACTTACCTGTTGTGTGCTTTCGTTGATGTCTTGTTAAAGTATAAAAATATTTTATCCGACATTAAATATAATGAATTCTTTATTATTGTAACGTAACAGAGACCTTATGTTATTAAGATAACCCGCATAACGGTAGCTATGTTCAGCCACTTTAGTCACCGACGCGCTGCATCCGTGCGTCATCTCATTGATTCCGCTCGCGTGCTACAGCGTCTTGAGTTCAGCGGAAATAGGCTCCCTCAGCCAGGTGAGAGAAGTAGGTAATGAACGGGGTAAGTCCAGACTACCTATTCAGAAGTTAGTCGAGCCAATTTTCTTTTTATTGCCCCACAGTAACGCAGTATAACAGCGGCGATAACGTTGCTATGTAGAAACTGTATTGTGAATCTACCTTAATACCAGGGTAGTGATTCTCTCATAAGCAAAGGTGAGCGAATGCACGAGTGAAGTCCAAGCGGCGAGTTTAAGTAGTCTCGTCAGAGCCAGCAAAACACATATTAGCGCGTGCATTCTCAATTAGGCAGCCTTATACGTTCGAGAAGCCATGCTGCCAAATTGAATACACGCGCTGAAATGTGTTTTGCACGCTTTGACGGGACTACTTAAACTCGCCGCTTGGACTTCACTCCTGCATTCGCTCACCTTTGCGTTTGAGAGAATCAATACCCTGCATTGGCATCAGCATCATGTTGTAGGAATAATTTTTGGATATAGCTCGGCAAAATAGTTTGATCTAGGTACCTACTAAAGATACTTATTCGATTCTTACTGGACCTTTGTAACTTCTGTCAATTAGCTATTAAGGCTAAATAGGTAGGTAACGCCTTTCTATAAACTATAGTACTAACTTTGTGCATATTTTTCTTCTTTGGAGTTAACGGTCCATTTTTGTATATATTAGGTACACACACACATACGAGTATTATGACAAAAATAAACAACCGGCTGGTTATTACGGTTCAATAGATACAGCTCCTCAAAGTTAGGCCAGACGGACGGACAACGAAGGCTTAAAGAATATAGGGCCGCGTTTGGCACCCTGTGAAACCCTAGAAAAACCTTGTTTTCAGGTTGAGTCTGCTGTTATTCTTCAGCAGCATGTTCCTGTCGATGTGGATGTCCAACACCGCTGCCTGCGGACTCCTGATGCCGCTGGTGAAGGCGATGCTGCAGTCGCTGGAGAAGGTATTGGCTTCAGATTATTGGTCTAGGACATAGGTTCCCAAACTTTTTTGGCTGACGGGCCACTTAGCAAGACAATTTTTTTTCACCGCCCCCCTCTCACACAAAAAAATAACATTTGGAAATATGAAGGTTTACCTACCTACTTACCTACTTAGCTACATTTTCACTAACAGAAAAATAGTACAAAGATTAACATTGGATATTATTAGGACAGAAAACAAAACTATTTTCCTATATGAGGAATACCGTAGACTGCTGTGAAAGCACTAATATACATTCATTGCAAAATAATTTGTACCTATCTCAATAGATTTTATAAAGATTCTTCTGTTCGTAATCTACTTTATTTTTTATTGTGTATTATACTTTATATACATACCCCTGAATAACATCAGCACCCTCTATTTTTTTCTAAGGGGCCTCACCTTTATGCCTTTAGGGCCCAGTAGAGGGCGGTAGGGAACACTTTGAGAACCTATGGTCTAGGACATGGTATCTGCTGGGGCATTAGTCAAGTCAAGTTCCGTTGGTTTCAGATGGGAATTATAGAAATGTATGAAACTACGGACAAAACAGAGCAGAAATCAGCTCGGCACGAACTGAAGTGAAGTAACAATTTTCATTCTGTTTGATCTATGGTGCACCCTTTCGTAATATACATTTTACAATATTTTTCACGTTATTTGGATCGCGATCCATGTTCCAATAAGTATGGGCAGCTTAACAAACTCTAGTATCTGCCAAAAATCCAAGTTTTCGACCTTGGAGTGCTGCTGCGGGCCCTGCTATGTACGAGGGGTGATCAATAAGTTTTTAGAATCGGTATGAACCATCCTCATAATGATATTATTTTAACCATGGCACTATAACGTTAAATTAAAGAAAAAAATATTTTACATTATTCATTTGTTTTTCTGTGATAGCTAAACAAAAAACATCTGTATAAACAATTTTACAAGACGGCAAAAATAATTAGTTTTGTAATTATTTGGAGCGGTGATGAGAAAGTCCTGATGCCCTTATAAAAAAATGTTATTGAAAATGAAACCTTGGTTTATCATTATAATTTAAAGGATAAACAAGTTATGTTTGCAGTGGACTTTTTTATTTCCAGCTCGGTCACCAAAATTTAGGGTGGCTTTTTGGGCCTTTTCCGGGATTATTGAAGCCTACAAATAAATACTGTGATAATATCTTTTAGCTATTATCAATTATCAATTTCAAAAAAACGGATGAAAAAAATTAACGAGTTTTCGGCAGGAATTATGCTTCAGAGACATCTAATTCATTAACCAATGTTCAAAAACAACTACATAAAAATCACAAGCTGATGATGACTTAGTGAAGGTACAAAATTTGACCTCCAAAAGAAAAAATATTTTTATAGAGGTAAAATAAAACATTTAAATGACGTTAATAAATGTTTGCAAATATAGAAAGTGTGCATACCTATTCCATTTAAAATATAATGATTTATATAT
Source organism: Acleris cristana (assembly GCA_948252455.1). Classification (NCBI taxonomy): domain Eukaryota; kingdom Metazoa; phylum Arthropoda; class Insecta; order Lepidoptera; family Tortricidae; genus Acleris; species Acleris cristana. Next base: position 8,340,064 of record OX411792.1, on the reverse strand, counting down.
CTCCCATTTTTTATAACGATTCTAAAAACTTATTGATCAGTGATCACCCCTCGTATGTCCATAAAATAATGGAAAAGTGAGTTAAAATTAAGATTTTAAAATATGACATATTTTTTTCAAGGATGGATGAAAGAATAAGAGTTACGAAAGAAGTATGGCGAGCGAGAATGAGTGGAGATGTCGGTAGGGGATGCCCTAAACGCACATACAGTGCTCAGATTCAAGATGTACTGAATAAGGGCCAAATCAAAGCATCCGAAACCGACGTAAGCGCATGAAGAGGTTGATGAATGTAGTGGGAAGCGAACGTTGTATGTTTAGACCGGTGTTCACCTGTGGCCCGTTTCACGAAGCTACAAGTTACAATTTACAAGCTGAACCCTTTTTCTAGCAGTATGAGTTAGAAAGAGACTTTCGCTTGTAATTTGTAACTTGTAGCTTCGTGAAACGGGCCTCTGGCATTCCATAGTCCCTGCCTACCCTATTGGGAGACAGGCGTGAAGGTATGTATGTATGTACAAAATTGTCGTTGTTTTACGGACATGACGTGACAGAGACCACGAAAGCACCCCAAGTTCGAACCTTGGAATTTTAATAAAGGCTTTTTAGCTTAGGTTTAGGTTTTTACATATCCATATCCTTTGTTACACTGGCTAAATGAAACCAATTTGTTTCAGTAACTCTGTGCCTACTAATTACACCGTCTTTTATTTTCTGGGTATCTCATACTCTTGTTCGATAGGTAAGTACGAGATTGTATTTTTATTACAAGCTTTAAGTTACTCTGTTCGTAGGTAGGACTCTAATTATGTCCGCTTCAAAATTTTCAAGTCCATTTTGAACCAGTTCCCGTTAATGGAATGGACTGAAATTATGGTATCAAAGGGCTGATATGATGATGGAGTAGGAAGGTGGCGGCATGTTCTCCGTTTTAATTAAAGGTAGACCGAGTGTTGGGGCTTATTACCTACTTCGGTCTTGATAAGCAGTAGCAAACACACTTTAGTATTCATTATTGTAGTTTTATTATTATTTTGCTTTTGTTTTGTTTGTTTAAATTACTCGTAATGTCTGTATCAGCTTCCGTGTTTGCACCGAGCGGTCCCAACGGAAGACCAGCGTTGGCTTCACAGCCAGCACATGCTGAGTTGGGACCGTTTCGCAAAAATAGAGAATGTCAACCAGTTTAGATTTTTGGCTTATCGTATTCTTCATTAAAAACAAAAAAATTGTATCATAATTTCGATACGTCAAATAGTTTCCGAGATATTGAATTTTAAACTTCGTATGCGGCGCTCGAAACCCGGCGGCTAGCGCTCACGGATGATGTCGTCATCGTTCAACTGCGGTACGCGCCCTTATATGAATGAGTGAGTTTACAGGGCTTCTATCTTTTTAACCGTAATAAATAGACAGTTGAAATTTTCACAGAATACGTCTTATTATAAACTCAATCGTTTAAAATTTTAAAATGAACAATAAATCAAATCCCAAGAGGGGTCCCCGTACAAGAAACATGAAAAAAATCCATTTTTTTTTGCTTTTTTATATGGATTGTATTCCAATAATGGCTTCTTATTTTGAAGCGATTTTAAGCTTAAATTGTAGTCTAATTTTCATACTTTACGACTAAATAGAAATCTTAAGTAAAAGTGCTACAAATAGGTGACAAAACTGATTTTATCAACACGATGTTTTAAGCGGTCACCCATCCTGTTTTAGACTACGCTCGTAGTTGCTTAACTTTAGAAGTCGTAATATTTTTACGAATTCGTTTTGATGTTTCTATGATAGTTATGGTTATCTATTGTTTTGTTTTACATACAGTTTAACTAAAGTAACTGTCTGTTGCTGACCGGCTTTTCTGTTTGTAATGTTTGTCGAATAAGTTGGTTAAATAAAATTAGAATAATAATCAAGCACTTTTAATTTTGGGTTCACCGTATTCTACACAAAAATACCAAAACATTAATGCAAAAAGTATGTTGACAGCTGAAGTGAAACTTCCCAGAAATTAAAAACCACTTCGTTTCACTAAGTTAACATAAAAGGTTCAGTATACCTGAATAACTATAGATTAATAATATTATTCTAGTTTCATTAAACTTAAGTAAATCGTAATAAACGTTACAAGCTTTAAAAGGTTTAGAACCCCTGCGCTGTGAGCTGCGAGTGCTGCGACGCTACAGCTAGTGTTTTGGTGAGACGACCTTGAAAATCGAAGTTCAACTTACGTTAAGTACCTCCGTCTTTTCCCTCCGATTAATAATTCAAAATTCAAATTCAAATTCAAATAATTTATTTAGCAAGTAGGCCCTGCAGGCACTTTTACATGTCTGAGTCTACCAGCGCTTCCAAAGAGATCACTGTTGAGAAGAAGCGCCGCAAGAAACTCAACAGTAATCCGTTTTTTCCAAATAAATCACTTATTACAATACTAAACTTAAGCTACATAATTTAAATGTCACAGGGATGTACAGGTCCCAGTAGTAATAATAATTAAATATATCAAAATGTCAGATTATAATAAATAATACAATTTCGGAGATGTAAACAGTCTCCAAATGTCAAATTAAAATTAAGAATTAAATATAATTAAAAAAAAAACACAAAACAAGGGAGATGTAGAAAGTCTCCACGGTCAATTTTGGAGATGTAAAGAGTCTCCAGATGTCAAATTAAAATTAAATACAATTATTAAGAAAAAAACACACACACACACACACACACACACACACACACACACACACACACACACACACACAAATAAAATAAGGGAGATGTAGAAAGTCTCCACTCCAATAGATACTTGAATAAAAGTAGTTTAAAATATATTGTAAGTTCACTCCTCGCATTTCGGCAGCAACAAAATTACTGTTCCTTGAAAAATAGTCAGCGACCAATAAGCCCATCTATTTTTGGTATCCATCGCATTTACTTGATTTAAATACCTAGGTACTTTAAGTATATTATTTCTAACACACACACACACACTATCTTGCATACACGAAATAACACAGTAATAATGCTCAAAAACAGTCCAACACTACCTACTTGCTACAGTTAGCCGCCGCTAATACCAACAACTAGCAAAGCGAGAGCGAGAGCGAGAGAGAGAGAGAGAGAGAGGCGGTCTAGGTACCTAACTAATCGCGAGTGAGCGACTTGGTAGCGCCCGCGCGCGAAATTTGAATTCGATGAAATGAATAAGTACACAAAATATCAGAACTACTACTTAAGTAGGTCAATCAAAAACTCATGTTCTATAGTTTATTATTTTATACGGTGTAGCGATATGAATTCTAGATTAGACACGAAATTTGTAAAGAAAGGCCTACCACCAAAGTTAAGTAAACACCGCTTAAACTTCGTGTAAGATTTTGTTGTTTGTTGTTTCACTACAGATTACTGTTTGGTCGTAAGTATGGAGTTTAGATTATTGTGTGACACCGAAATAAATAGCTAATACAAATACAACCCGTACTTCGGCTTCCAAAGTTAAGCAACTACTTACAAGCGTATTCTAAAACAGGATGGGTGGCCGCTTAAAACATCGTGTTGATAAAATCAGTTTTGTCACATATTTTTAGCAGTTTTACTTGAGATTGTTATTTAGTCGTAAACTATGAAAGTTCGACTGCAATTTAAGCTTAAAACAGCATCAAAATAATAAGCCATTATAAAAATATAATCCGTGTAAAAATGCTAAAAAAAATGGTTATTTGTCATGTTTCTTGTATGGGGACCCCTCTTGGGATTTGACTTATTGATCATTTTGTAATTTTAAACAATAGAGTTTATAATAACACGTAAACTGTGAAAATTTCAACTGGTTACTTATTACGGTTCAAAAAATATAGCCCTGTAAACTTACTCAATCATACAAGGGCGCGTACCGCAGCGGAACCATGACGTCACTCTAGTAAGATGGCGCCCGCTCCCTTTAATATTATTGACCCAAATTTCAAACGTTTGTAGAATCAAAACTACTGGGTCTATTTGAATAAAATAAAAAGTAGTATGTTTGTTTATTTATAAACATTAGGTACTGTTACAAAGTTTCAAGCGATTTGGCGTACCTACTGACATTCTTCATTACACTATCTGTCGTTTCTTTTCCTTATTTTTTATGTTATATTTATTTGTGTTATTGTTGTGAATAAAATGTTTTTTCTTTCTTTCTTTTCTTTCTAGATAAAAAAGTACAGTCGGCAACAAAAGCTTGTCCCAAAAATTAAATGAATAAAGTTATTGTTATTGAAATTGTGTTAAAGATAGAGCATAAAGCTTTTGAACTTTTTTGTTCTAGGAGGCATGGCGACGCTGCATGGAGGTCAGCCTAATCAGATATTTAGAGCATTTTGCGAAGTGTAAGGGCCTTTGATATATTTACTTCCCATATCTTTCTTTTTTAGAGTTCCGTAACGAAAGGATGCCAACGGGACGCTATTCTGCAAAAAAGCAGCCAAAGCCAATAAGCAGTAACTCAAATTCAAGAACCAAAGCAGTTTTAACTCTCGTATACTAGTAATAAGGTTGATATTGGTACAGCAGTTTTATCTGAGATACCGCCTATTGGTTTAGGAGGGTAGTAAAGCGTCCGCTTTCCGCCCATCCGCCCGTCTGCCTGTCAGAGTGCTGTAACTCTTGAACCGTAATAGGTAGACGGTTGAAATTTATACAGAGTGTACTGTAACCGCTGAAAAAAACTGCGAAGTGCGAGTCGGACTCGTGCCGCCACACAGTAGGTATTGCTACATTCAGATTTGAATCTGATTTCGAATCGAATTAGCGCGAGCCCGACTTACACTTTACCGATTTTTAGTATTTGTTGTCTTTTTTAGGGTTTTACCGTTTTTACGATAAAAATAAAATAAAAATACATTAAAAAAGTTAATTTTTACCTCTATTTTTTATGTTGTTAAGAAATCCGGCGTAATAACAGGGATTCTGAAAAAAAACGTCTCTTACGATTCAAAAGATGTTTGTTATATATGTCAGGTAATTGGGACCCGTTCGGCACCCTAAAAATAGTAAAGGTAAAGTAAGCCTCATAAAAAAAAATTAGGCGTTTTTTGCTCGATCTTTAATATGGGTACCTACGCTGGTACGGTACCCATTGTATGCTAGTCCGTTTCGCACTTGGTCAGTTTTAATTGGCTACGTCCTAAAGCCCATTTTTCTAGCCTAGCAGCTTTGTTTCAGGATATTCCCCCTGAGCCCGAAGGTGGAATTTCCCCAGTTCATGCTGCTCAACCTGCCAGGGGTCCTGATAATGGAGACGTTGCTCTTCATCTGGCTGAACACCTACTTTCTGAAAATGTTTAGGTATTAATGGGATTACACCCTTTTCACGGTTCTGAGGCCCTAGCCAAGATGCATTACGCTAACTAGCATTTCTATTCGTTTCGTTTTTAAACCAATCTCGTCACTGGTAGATCAGGTGACTCTTCGTATCACCTCATCCACCAGTGACGCGATTGGTTTAACAATGAAACGAATAGAAACGCTAGTAGTTAGCGTAATGCATCTTGCTTAGCCATGGCTAGGGCCCCTGAGGGCCCTGGCAAAATGCACTACGCTAACTAGCGTTTCTATTCGTTTCGTTTTTAACCAATCGCGTCACTGGTAGGTCACGTGACTTTTCGTATCACGTCATGTACCAGTGACGCGATTGGTTTAAAAACGAAACGAATAGAAACGCACTAACTATAGCTTAGTGCATCTTGGCAGGGCCCTCTGTAGTCAACAAGGGAGCATAGTTGCGCCATGTCTGTCTGTCCGCTGTTTAAGTTGGGACGACAAATTTTTTTTTACTCGCCTGTTACATTGATCGGGGTTTCATTGAATAGGTTTATCAAATATATGAGGAACATTCATTCGTCGATTGTCGGATCTGTTTAAGAAAAAATAAACTTTAAAGTGGTAATTTTTGTAAGAGTGCGCTGTTTGCTATAATGAAGGTGTTTATGATAGCTCTCGCACCGAGGCGGTCATGCACAGCAGCCTGACTGAGGAGGAGGGCCGCTACATCACCACGCTGCTCAATACCCAGTACCAGCAGCTGGGGAAGATCAACCTCCACGACGTCGTAAGTTAGTGATGATACTTCAATGAGGGGTATACGGAAAAACTTGTTTGGAGTCACTTTTTTTGGTATCAGAACTAGCGACCTTCCCTCGTTCCGCTCTGCTTTATGTGAGTTGATGGACTGACACATGATGATAATCTCTGTTAAATAAACATCTACACGAAAATTACGTAGGAAATTACATGGTTACTAACTTTCAAATCGCGATATCAAAAAGATACTAAGGTGACCAGACATGTTCTTTCCGTGTAGGTACTCTTGTATAGTATTCTAACATACGATGTAGTGCCATACACGGAGCAGTGACATATTTTCTGCTGGACAAATTCATATAAATACATAAATAATAAAGGGGACAGTAAATGGACCTGGACCCACACTAAGCTCTTATATAGAGAAATACATACCTACTTAAATACAAGACTCAGGAACAAATTTTCGCGCTTATCACTTATCACACCTTACGGATTTGAACCCAGGACCGCTAGCTTCGTAGGCCAGGCACTACCAACTAGACTAGTTGTCAAAACATGAAGTATAAAGCCCAGTCAAATTAGGGAATGAGAGATAATAACATTGAAGAAGCTATAGAAACCTAGATTAATCGCGAAAAACCGATTTTTGAGATATTCGACCTTCGACGCAAACACGAGGTTTTATGTTACTTTTGAAACAACTTTTAGAACGCCGAAATGAAGATGTAATACGAGTTTCCAGCTTATTATCTCTCATTCCTATGTTGACCCCTTTTACCTTCTTACGTATTTGACTGGGCTAATACCTATGTCAACAGATCATAAGCATCACAATTCTGCTCTTCACCGCCGTGCACATGGCGGCCAGCGCGGGCGCCACGAATTTCGACACAAGAGACATCAAGAACAAGGACTATTTTACGTAAAGCTCATTCGGTTTACATTTACATCATCCCAGGGCCTCTATTCTAATAGGTGGCTCTATTAATATGGTTTTTGACATGTTATCGTATTGTCAACATTACGCTAGCTCTTATTTACTTGACAGTGATGGCGGCCTGAGGGCTTATTGTCTAACGCACTCGCAATCACGATCGTTTTCATTTTGAAAATCAAAGGCTTGTCTGCATACAAAATGAAAACAATTGCCCCACTTTGAAGCCGGTTGCAATTGCGAGTGTGAGACAATAAGCCCTCTGATTAAAAACAAAACAATAACATGTCAAGGCAATATTGTTTTACCCAGTTTAATAGAGGCCCAGGAGATCTTAAATCATCTACGCCAGTGTTTCTTAACCTGTGATCCGCGGACCCCCGGGGGTCCGCGAGTATATGTACGGGGGTCCGCCGAAGTCTCAACTATGGACCATTTAGCAATAATAAATAAATGCCACTAAAAGTCTCGTAGTGGCTAGCGGTGTCCAAGACCAAACCACATACCTATGTGAAAAGGCATTATCTTCTCTTGTATATATTTAAAAAAAATACAGAAACAGATCACAAGTGGAATCCGATTTGAGATTGCAACTTAGTAGTAACATCAACCCAAATAACGCCAACTTAGTTGCGAAGAAGCAGCATCAACCTTCACATTAACGTATTTTTTTAATAAGTTTTTTTTATTTGCAGTAAGTAAGTACTAAAATACTTAAATAGTTTGAAAAGTGTAATGTTGCTGATTTTTTTACTAAGAGGTCCTTGGATTTGTGCTTGATTTCCTAGGGGTCCGTGGACGGAAAAAGTTTAAGAACCACTGATCTACGCTATTGTTATATCCACACCCTGTTTCAGCGTTGGTCTCGGGAAAAGATAGATATGAATCATCATCATCATCATATAACGAAGAACATTTAATTGTTTAAACATGACTATGACTTTCCGGCGGCGTTGCTTACGGCGAGCTTGAAATGCCTTAAAGTTCATATCAACTAAGTAGTGGGATTACATAACAGTTTGTTATGAATGTTATGATCACTAAAACGTACAAAATAAAATAAATATTAAAAAAAATAAAAAACGCAAAAATAACTTCTTTTAAAATGGCCCGTAGGTACCTATAGGTGAGTCCAACTGAAGTCGGCTTTTGATTTAAAATGTTGTGAGTCGCCGACTTCGTTGGACTTGTAGTATGTACCAACGACTTCGGACCCCTTTAGTGAGCATGCTCCGACATGCTCTTGCTCGGTTTTATACAAAAAGTTGGTAAGTTCCCGGGGGGATAGACCATTCTAAGTACCTACGAATTATTTTCATACAATGTTTCAGGAAAGTGAAGACGTCAGCACCATGTATCCTTATCGTCATATTTCTGTTCGCTGCGCCGACCGATCTCAGTTTTCTCAAGTTTTTCAAAAGAAATAGCGGTTTGTGTTATTTTATTATGAAGTTATGAATTAAAAAAAAGGTTTAAAAACTGTGCGATATACACATGGAAGAAGACAGCTAAGTCAGCTGTGGAACGTCGTTTAAAGCGTCGCTCGGGTTGAAAAAGAATTTTCCCGAAGGTGACTTGACAGATCAATTTTTCGCCCACGTAAACCCGTAATATATTGCATATTTCATCGATATTGTTAGAGCCGTTTTCGAGAACATGATTAATAGTATACTCGTAGGATAGGATAGGATACTGTCAGATGCGACAGCGAATGTGATATCTATAAATAGAAAACTGCTAGGTAATTCGATCTTAACCACTTGCTTTTCAATTCGTTAACACGATATAACTCGACAAGCCCAAGTTTTCCCGCCATAGCATTACTATTAACATAGTATAAGATAGTCACGTCACGAAATTAAATTTGGTACCCACCTTAGGTCCAAAGTCAATCTGACATTCTTCAACAATAAGGTTGAGTTTCCTAAAAGTTACAAATGACTTGACATCTCTAATGACATTGACGTCTTCAAGCATATTTTTCTTGAAATGAGGCCCAAATTAACGCTCGTGACCGTACTATGCTAGTAACTAACTAAGCAACTCAGCCAAAGCGGTAGTACCTAACTCTGCCTTACAAGCCTATACGAGCAACTTAAGTTTGCAGTTTGCTGGTTATTACCTCGTAAACGATTTTAAAACTGAATTGTTTAAGAAAATAACTGTACTTGTTACAGCTACCTCCACTGCGGTAAATGTGCTCCCGACGGCCCCAAGTAAAGCGTGCCTGAACTGGCGACTAGTGAAGGCGGAATTGCTAGGGAATGTCCTTTTCACACTAGGTAAGCTGGAAAGACTGGATCCACCATCGTTTACCTCTTCATAAATTCTTGTAAGTTTGCGTGTTGTTGTTCCTAGGACGTCTCTATTCCCTGGTTTTTATGTTGTACCTGATTGGTTGGTTGGGACAAACCAAGAGGCGTTTCATCGGACGGCGAGCGACCCTGCGTCTGTAGTTCTTATATGATATCACATTCACGACAGGCACGACCGAATTGTCAACTTTACCTATCGAAATATGTAGAGAATGTCTTATTTAAATCTGAACGCCCCTTTACCAATCGACATATCAAACATGCTTCCAAATGTGAGCGAAACGCATTAGAGGGTCATTCAGTTTAAGCTTTTAGACATCTACATAGCGATCTCTAATTAGGGTTCGAATTCTTAATTGCAAATATTAAATCAGTATTTAATTCCAAATTAAATTTACATCCTATTTTTAATAAGTTTAATTCGAGTGTACCTAGTAGAACGGACTAAGATGGATGAAAGCAGCGCAGGACCTGTCCTTGTCGCAGAACTTGGTGGGAGTTCTATGTCCAGGAGTGGACATCTGAAATGTTGATGATGATATTGATGATGAATAGAAATGGCAGCACGAAGGATTAACCTACCTCAACGCTATCCTGATAGAAAGCGCATGGTGTACTTGTACTATTAAATATTCTGTGGTTCAGGAAGCAGCTGCACGACCTTCGAAGTGCTCAGCCGAGCCGGCATGATAGAGGAGTTCGGTCGGTTCCTGCTCCTCTTCAGCAACTGGCCGCCCTTCGCACTGGCGCTGGTCGTCATCCTATTCGCCAAGATCTTGACGGAGTTCGCCAGTAACGCCTGCATTGTGTACGCTCTCATGCCGGAGGTCGCCAAACTGGTAAGTAGGTAGTTCTTGCTTCAATTCGGTTCATTATGAACAGAGGTCGGAATAGGTAGTGCTTATTAACCTAAACTTGATGCATCTTTATTCAATAACGTATTCCCATCTCACATAGTTTAGGTTAATAAGCACTATATACCTATTCCGATTACTCGGATTATGAATCATCCATTGGCTACCACATTATCCAAAGATTTTAGTCTTTTTTCGATGTACGTACCTTTGCTACCAATTTGAGGATCCCCGTGACCCTCGCCAGCTCATAGGTCCACCGTGGTTACTTCATCAAAATATCAAAATGCATGATCGTTGATGGATGGATGGAGTAAGTCTACTTACTGATCATTGATCAAGTATAGGATCACTTGAGGGTTACGGTAATTAGGTGCAGTAAGGAACCCTACTACAACTATGGTTAAAAACAAAATGGTTCTTCTGACTGATTGTCATCTGCGAGTATTTGTAGTAGAACAGCCATCATAATGTATTCGCGTAGGTACCACCGCAGAACTCTGTCGCAATAACAGATTATATCACACAAACGTGTCAACGAGTGTTTTCCGGGATAAAAGTAGCCTATACTTGCTATTCTAAACTATAATCTATCGCTATGCCTTTCATCCAGATCCGCTGTTTTGGCGTGATTGAATAACAAACATCCAAAATAATATTAGTAAAATAAGATTTTTGGTCAAATTTCATTTTGTGTTGAGTTTAAGACGGTCATGCCCTTGTTTAGAGCGTGGCATCACAGATAAACCCCCACTACCTGATGCTGTCTGCGACCCTGGCCAGCTCTCTGCCCTGCCACCTGGTCACCGGGACCCCCACCATCGCGATGGTCAGCCAGTACGTCCACATACCAACGTGCAGGACAGTAAGTTCTTTGGTCAAATATAACCAGGATATGATTTTGCCTGCTATATGAACGGGCTTGACAAGAATTTAGGTATCTCTCTTCTCGTAGCGTCTCATTTAACTTTAGGCCCCGCACAAGGCCCTTTCAACCACGCCCCTCGCTTTCTACCCGACTGCCGAAGGAGGAGGTTAATGTGTTTATCATATCAGTCTCTATATGTATGTTTGTTCCTTTGTGGCGCTCTAGAAACTAAACGCGTGGACCGATTTTGATGATTCTTATGTCAATCGATTTGTCTGGATTAATCTTGTGAGTGTCACTAAAGATATGACAGTAATCAAAACTATGACAAGTTCATCGACTTTGTTTTTCATTGAATAGGTATTTAAAAATCATCTTTAGGTTTCTTTCATCATTTTTCATTTTGAAGGATCATTTAGGATTTATAACGATTTAAAGTTGGTTGGCGACAGTCGGGTTTTTTAAAGCTTGCATAACATAACTAAGTTGATTCATTCTGACATGCTTTCGGTGTGAATGTGAATTATTGTAATGTATGATTTCAGATGCTAGCGGGCGTGGGTCCCTCGGTGATCGCAGTGCTGGTGCCCTGGTTCACCACGTCCGTATGGGCCAAGGCCATCTGGATCGACGCCAGCACCTACCCCCACTGGGCACATGTGCATAACTTCAACATCTCCAACGACTTGTATCTCATTAACAATGCTGAATAGTGCCGCAACGCAATGATCAAAGATTAATTGTCATTGTCGAGAGTAAAGTTGAATGAGCAGTTTTGTTGTTTTTTTACAAGCTTTCATGTTTGTTTGAGTTTATGTTACGTTCAAATCTTGCAAGTCAGTTTTGAACTAGGTTATTGCTGAAATTTGAAATGTAATATTGTGGATTCTAAGAGCTGATTGAGTCGCTATATGCGGCAGCAGGATCCCTGCGTGGTCTACGTTGGAGTTTAGACTGTTATTTTGGTCTCGATACGGATATGATGACTGTACAAAAAAGTACAATGGAGAACAAAAGTTTATCCCAAAAATAATTATTTGACTGAAATTTAATTAATTTTTAACGGAATCCCTTACATTTAATATTTTTTTCGCATAAAATGGGAGATGTGTATATGTAATATGATCCCGAGGTAAAATATTTATTTTAAAAGTTCCTTTACTTTCTGTATGTGGAGTTACATTGACATTTTGTTTTATTTGCGGATTCCATTGACGTTCACCTGTAATCAAGCTATGTTATGATACCGCTATTTAGATCGATGCATTGAATTGCCTTGATACCTATTTGGTGTTTGAGGTAAAATTATCCCTTTTCGTGTGTGGATCAAACTACCCCATTAGGAAATTTCTATTGCTCACAGAACTCGCAGGTCCCACTTACCATAACGTTTTATACAGCTACAAGTAACAATTTTACAGGTCTAAACTGGCAATACTGCTCAGAAGGCTGGGGCACGTTTTATAAAGCTACAAGTTACAATTTTGCAGGTCTAAACAGGCAACACTGCTCAAATGGCTGTGGCCCGTTTCACGAAGCTACAATTTACAAATTACAAGCGGAACTCTCTTTCTAGCAAAAGGAGTTAGAAAAAGACTTCCGCTTGTAATTTGTAACTTGTAGCTTCGTAAAACGGGCCCCTGGTCGTCATTGGTCGAGGTTGTGTCAAATGGAAACTTGTAAACTAATACCTACCTTACCTTGTAATTTGTAGCTTTATAATTTATAAAACAGGTTAAACAGGCCCCGTGGCATAGGTATGTGCTCGTTTGCCTTCTCCATGTCACTGTTTTTTTAATTTTCGCGAATCATATTGCAAGTTAACAAACGATAAACCACTGTAAAACGTTTGTTAGAATTATTTAACGTTTAATTTTGTTGGTTAAGTACTAATTAAGCATTTTTTTTTAAACATCTCTGTTTCGTTCACGACTTTAAATATGTTAAGTGTACTTACTTAACAAATAAGATTTCAAATCGTGAGCGACATACACGCTTACATATTTTTATATTATTAGGTAATACGTATGATAAAATAAACGCCTGGATGTTTTTTATTAATATTAAATATCCCAGTCCTGGGGACCGTTTTATACATACATAAGTAAATTTATGTATAAAACGATCCTTTGTACGAAGTGTATAAAATGATCCTTTAGTAAACTCACAGCATACTATTAGAAATCATGACATTATTAATAAAATACACATAAAAAGAAATAAGAATGCAGTGACAAAGTAATGTAAATTCACCATTCTTAACTATTTAAGTATTGTGTTCCCGTCTTGAAATTTGAGCACAGAAATGTTTTCCCTTAAGGGGATCATTTTGCACACATTTCCCCTACTTGGTGTATAAATGGCAAAATGGGGAATAGATATTACAATGTTTTAGTGATAATTGTTATCACTAATTATAACATGATCTGTCATTGATGTCATCATGATGTTATACTTACCGGGGGAGTTCTCGTTTGATCCTACAAGGAAAAACAATTTTATGGCTTGCTGTGACACAGACAGACATGTTATTCCCCTTTTTTTATGCTAATATTATTCAGCGTAACGCACGTTTGCATTATACCAAAGAAAATAACGTAACTTATACTCAGTCACGTCAAAATAAAATATATCATCATGAAATGCTGTACGGTGCAAGAGATCTTAATTATTTTGAGTACGGGTAAACTTGATAAGACTAGCGGTAAGAGCGTATACAAGTAAGTGAGAGAGAGTACGAAACGGGGTAAATAGGAACTAAGGGGTAAATAGGGACACAACCTAAAATGAAGCATAATATGTTACTAATTATAAGACTGAAATAATTTCCAATAGAACGTAATGTTATTTTCATTTTATACTTGTTCTTATTTGTAACAAATTATACTTTATTAGGTTGTGTTCTTATTTACCCCGTTTTACGGTACTAACCCAAGGAAAGTTTTTAAAGCTTTAATTGTTGCCTAAATATAAATAGAACAGTAGTTTCTGTCAACGTTTGCTATTGCCGCTCAGGTGCTAAGGTTGTGTCGATGCGTGTCGCTCGATACTTAATATGCACGAAACCAAAACGGCGGCGCGGCCCCGACTTAACCGGCTCGGTCCGTCCTGTTGAGTTTGCTTGTGGTGGCTTGCGGCGCGTACGGTCGAGGCATGCACACATGAAAGCCGCGCGGTATACCTTGTTTGAACTACTGTTCTATACTGTAACCACAGCGTTAAAAGTGCAAGGTACTTAGTTATTTAGTATACTTACCTGTCGCTACTAGAGGTAACATTATGAATGCGAACGTAAGTTCGCCTGTTTGTCTGTTACCTATACTGTACTTTCGCTGAACTAATTTCGGTAGCTGAAATAATTTAATACTTCCTGAGGAAAAAAGCGATACTAAACGACTTAACGCGAACGGAGTCGCGTGCAAAACCTCGTTATTAATTATTAATTCTTACCTCTACAATACTTATTACTTTTCGCGTTGCTATGTGTCCAATGAGTTCACGAATTTGACAAACAATGGATATAAAGACACGCAAGTGTATAAAACGTGCCGAATCTCATACAAACCAACAGACTGAGCTAACAAACCGCGAAGCAAACAGTTCCTTGAAAATGAAATACTTCGTCGCCGTCGTTCTTTGCAGCCTCGTGGCTGCTGCCATCGTCGAAGGACAAGGCTTTCCTACCAGTAAGTTATAATTTGTATTTTACTAATTATCTAATATTTCTAACTTACATTTTATCCACGAAGGTTAAAGTGTTGTGTGTACTCATTTATTTAACCACATATTTCAATTGCGAACAAAGAAATGAAACTTTTTCCAATTTTTGCTCAAAGTTACAATACCATTTTAAGTTATTTAATATTGTAAAACCGCTGAGACGAGACATACGTCGTCAGAACAAATTCAAGAAGTTTTTCATAGTAACGTTTTAATCGCATAATAAAATTATGCTTACCGCAACAAGGAATATGCATGGATTTTTTTAAATCGCATTTCTCAACAAAATATGAAAATACCGTAAAAGAGATCACCAAAAGTTAAATTAAAAATAAAAATCGGCCAATAAATACGGATGATACTAGCATTTTAAACTTATAATTTACACAGCGATGAGATAGAAAGATCCGATACGCCATGTGACATCAAGTAACACGTCGGCCATATAAACTCCATGTTAAATTCTGTTTTGCTAGAAAGAAAGAAAAAATCTTTGTTGGCTTTTATGTAGATATGTTGGTTTTTTTCATAGCCTATACAAAAAATGTTTTTTCTTAACTTGTTACATGAATCAGCTTTTATTGAAGTTGTGAAAAAAGTCAAGAATATTCCCTATGAGAGTTCCAATCGAGGAACCTAAGCGGTGGTAGTGGTGGTAAGTCCCAGTGCAGTGTCCGTCCGGACCATTCCGGACCACCACCGACTTATCGTTTAACCTACCGCCAAACATCAGTGTTCCGATGGAGGATAAGACAACCGGGGAAATTACTAGCATAGAGTCATTCCACCTTAGTACCTACTCAGGGTGGCAACGCAATTACAGTCTTGAGAATGCAAATGAGTTGGGTAATTCCACGATAATGTAACGAAAGTTATCATTTCAATGCGTGTTTTTTTTTACTTTTAATGCTTATTTTTTTCTAGATATAAATTTAATCAAGTACATAGACATAAATGATCTTCCATTTTGAAATATAACTAAAAAAACAAGCAGAATGCTACATAGAAATTGGTAACTGCCCAGAATTGCCCAGTTTCATCTTACCATCAGGGGCACGTTTTATAAAGCTACAAGTTTCAATTTTACAGGTCTAAACTGGCAACACTGCTCAAATGGCTGTGGCACGTTTTATAAAACTACATGTTACAATTTTACAGGTCTAAACTGGCAACACTGCTGGCTGGTCGTCATTGGTCGAGGTTGTGTCAAATGGAAACTTGTAACCTGTAAATTGTAATTTGTAGCTTTATAAAAGAGGCCCCTGTGGCCCGTTTCACGAAGCTACAAGTTACAAATTACAAGCGGAAGTCTCTTTCTAACTCGTACTGCTAGAAAGAGAGTTCCGCTTGTAATTTGTAACTTGTAGCTTCGTGAAACGGGCCACTGGTCGTCATTGGTCGAGGTTGTGTCAAATGGAAACTTGTAACCTGTAAATTTTAATTTGTAGCTTTATAAAACAGGCCCCAGGCGCAGTGGCATAGCTATATAGGGGGGGGCGGCCCGCACCGAGTGTCACCCGCTTAGTGGTGACACCCGACCCGACCGTGGACATCAGTAGTGAGTGCCATTGCCATCTATAACAATTCATAAAACTTGTAACCTGTAAATTGTAATTTGTAGCTTTATAAAAGAGGCCCCTGGTCGTCATTGGTCGAGGTTGTGTCAAATGGAAACTTGTAACCTGTAAATTTTAATTTGTAGCTTTATAAAACAGGCCCCTGAGGCCCGTTTCACGAAGCTACAAGTTACAAATTACAAGCGGAAGTCTCTTTCTAGCAAAAGGAGTTAGAAAGAGAGTTCCGCTTGTAATTTGTAACTTGTAGCTTCGTGAAACGGGCCTCTGGGGCCGATTGCATAATAAAGTACAAGCTAATATTATTAGTGGTTTTGCATGGATTTTTACTAATAGTATTGGCTTGTAATTTATTATGCAATAGGCCCCTGGTCGTCATTTCTCGAGGTTGTGTCAAATGGAAACTTGTGACCTGTAAATTGTAATTTGTAGCTTTATAAAACAGGCCCCAGGCCAGGCGGCCTACGTGCTCCCTATGACATTAAAAAAAGATTTAGGTACTTACCCATTATATTTTTTACAGAGAAATGCCCCGCCGGAGAGCACTCAGTCCTTTACTGCCCTCGCAAGGCCGAGCCGGACTGCAGCAATCTTCAGCTCCATGAGCCAGATGTTGTAGGGGCATGCGGCATCCCCGACTGCTTCTGCGACCAGAACACTGTGCGCGACCTTAGCTCCGGCAAATGCGTACCACCCGCAGAATGCCCGACGGAAACACAGACGCAATGCCAATAAAATGTTCGTTAAGTCCTGTGAAGATAGGTACATAATGTATTTTTAAATTGGATGACTAATAAAAATACGTTATTGTAATTCAAATGTTTTAATCTTTACCTTGGAACGCCTTAGACGGCAAGATTCGTCTTTTCCGGGGATTTTTGTGACGTACAGCGCCTGTATTTTAGGCGGTAAAAAACATATCGTATTTGATCCTGTTATGGTATTGTTCTTAAGGGGCTTCTAAGCGGGCCATATTTTCACTGCAATATGTGGCCGGCAACTATTGGTGTCTTTCTCTAACATATGAGTAAGAGAGGGACACCAATAGTTGCCGGCCACATAATGCAGTGAAAATATGGCCCGTTTAGAAGCCCCTTTAACTCGGTCGCCATTACTGTCAATGGTTAAAATACGAAAATCGAATCCAATGACACAATTGGTTCAGGTACTCGAGCCGTGTAAGTTTTAGAAAGAAACGAGTAATGGTCATCGCACACTTCAAGGGTGCAGACTCGTCGTCACACCAGGTTTTCCCACCACAGCTATTCGGCGGAGCAGGGCTCCTATTTCTGGGCGATTTTCCCTTCGGGCGTCTAAAGATACCTAACGAACCTAACCTACCTACTTTTGCGGAATAAAAATGATTTCTGACGAATTTCCGACGATAGCGACAGCGAATAGTGTGCCCCCGCACCAGATCAGCAGCACCGCCTCAGCTCAAAGTGAAACATTGAAAAGTGAGCGAGATTACTTGTAATACATACAGTTTTCAAATTAAAGTAAAAACAATTGACGGGGCGCGGGTCTCGCATCATCCAATGAAAAATGTATGGTTTTAACAAAGACCAAAGCCAAATTTTCAATGTTTCACTTTGAGCTGAGGCGGTGTTGATCTGGTGCCCGGGCGTTGTAGTTCTTGTAGTGTGCGATGAGGCCGATGAGGCGATGACCTTTCATTTTATTGAATCAAGAATAAAATGTTTCCAAGCATGGCGGTAAGTATCTAGGTACAGTAGAACACAATTTATATGGCGTGTCGTGAATCTTCGTTCGCGCAGACACGAACGATTCCGATGATTTCCGAAAGCTAGATTAAAACCACGATCAGACTTGTACGTAATAGTTATAAGATGCAAATTAAATTGCATCTATTTTTTCCATCTCACTCACGGGTGCCTGACCGACTCGGGCGCGCGTCAACATGGCGTCACTAATAACCAATAATAGCACAGAATACAGACATGCAACGCGTGAATCATGCTGATTGGATCCCGTGCTTCGAATATTAGTCTTCTGCGCAGGTACATCGTTAAGCCATATCAGTTGTGTTTTACTGTATGTGTGTAATCACTAATCAAAAATCCACTCTAGCTCCTAAACTATTAGATCGATTTTAATAAATAGGATGTCATATAATTCATTAAGAACATACGAGTGATATGCAAACATTATAGGAACAAATAAAAAAGTAACACGAATAATTGTTTACCTTTTATTTCTTATCATATCAACAATACAAATTAACTAGGTATTAAATTTACACATTGTATAAAAAATATTATATACGCACAATCGAACAGAAATTAGGATGCATTTAACCAAATTATGTACATTAAGCACTTCACAGGGTCGCTGAATAACTACCTACTACGATACTCTTCCAATTTAGACAAAATAACATGAACAATGCAATGCCTTATGATTTAATTTTACCCCTCGTATGTCAGAGATAAAAAAAATACCAAATTCTAGTCTCTTCGGATTTTGACAACCCCAAAAAAATAAGTTTATAAAAATACAAAATATATATTCAAATTTTGAGCACAGATCTGTAAAAAGTCATACGAGAGATTCAAAGTTGTTAACAAACTTTTACCGCCGTTATGGTAAATCAAAGCGGCGGGGAAATAAACCCAACGAAAGTGCAACTTTACGGAAAAGATACAGAATTACAGACTTAATAGGTAACTAAGTACACCCATTTTGTATTTTTAACGGTCGCCAATTTACATTATTCTTATTTAAAAACGCGTAGTAATTAGTACGAGTGGATAAAGGCATGGATGTTATTATTTTAACAGTTATGTACCTAACCTCTCCATCCGACACCGGGTAAAACAAAAGGTTGTAGATATTAACGGCTAAACAAATATACCTATTATGAAATCTTCACAAACCTCTCCCGCTGTACAATTGTGCTATACATATTATTGTTTTCTACGATTCGTGAAATATTAACTGAGTATACTTCGGCTCGATGTATACTTCCCGATTTTTACTAAAATTATTATTTACAAATTTGAGACATCTCGTCTCCAAATCATACGTCCCTGTCACACATGAGTTCACGTCGTCGTAAAACTTTCCATAATGTCGCTAGATGACGCCAGTTAGGACTAGAGTAACTTTGATTTGATTCTTTGGATATTTTATCGTAGGCCTGAAATAACCCAATATGGACAAACAATTAACCCTCTGAACAGTTTCATATTTGAATGAAGTGATCACTCACACGCCAAGCACTGTTGCGTTATCAAATTATATCCTAAGAATAACCCTGAAATTTTCACATTTTGACCTGTCCAAACATTGATCAATTATTATAAGGAACAAAACGTGAATTGATGTAACGTTTGAGCCAATAAAAACAAAGAAAAACAATTCATAACAGATTTCATTCATGCTCAAAGTACACATGCGTGGTGGGCACGACGGCACACGACCGCTTTAGGGGTTCTTGGCGTTCAAAGGGTTACAGGAAGAATAAGTTTTCCGAAAATAGAGCTTCAATAGCCTTCGCCATGGATCTAAATTAATCATGATGGTGAGAGGTATCAATAGTCCTGACTAAATATTTTGTGATACTTTCCACTATTCTCAATAAAATATTCATAAACACACTCCACTGTCCATTTTTATAAAATGCATTTGTCATCAACATGATAAAAATATCATTACTTCTCAATATGGCAGCATTAAAATGGACACTAACTAAAAATAAAAACCTTGCCACATAAAACCTTCCATAAGTTCCATAACTCAACATGAGACAGTGTCTTTTTGCATTTATAAATAAATACAGATACCGTCATATTACGCACAAAGTATCCTTATAGTTATACAATATTGTTGTAACTAAGGTTTTAGATATCACAATTATACTAACAGTTCAAAATATTCAATCATGTTTTTTCTGTTTATAAACAACAACTACCTATATACAAGATCATTAGTCAGTCGATCTATCCTCGCCATCGGTTTTTTCAATGTACAAACGTTTACGTATTCGTACGTTCCTAGGTAGGTATGACAAACCATCTTCCATACAAATCTTCAAAGCAAAACCGAAATCAAAAATGTATGCTACTACGAGGACGAGCAAATACAAAGGACATGGCCCGTTTGTGCCCCAACTTGTACACGGATAAGACATATGTAAAAGATCATTAAATAATTAATAATTACAATTAATTAATCAAATCTCTGTAAAAGCAACTGTATTATATGTATTAAAGTTAAAGACACCAATGGCTAAACTTTTTGATATAAAACTGGTAACAATATTTGTTTATTGCATAACCATATAATATGATATATTATACAATATCACACCCGCTTTAACCGACAGAAATACATACTTTATACAAAATCAATAATACAGCAAGGCACAAATAATATGGCGCGCGGATTAAGCAATTATAGACTCTTGGTCAACGGCGCGTTTGACGCGAGTCATATTAATTGTGATCTGCTATAAGTATATTGATCGCTCAATCGATGGGAAGATCTAAATGCTGTTCGTAAAGAATACGGTCGGCAACGAAAGGTGACCAAATTTGTGCTTTCTGCACTTGGCTATTGATGTGACAAATTAGTTCCATGGACACGCACACTTTTGCCGGCTTATCACTGACCAAAAGAGCCCTCATGTGGCCAATTTACTGAATAAATATTTCGATTTTGAATTTTTGAATCAAGGATGCCCGCGACTTTGTAAGCATGGAAATAGTTTCCCGCTGTTCCCCTGATTTCTTCCCGTTGTTAGGTAACACCCCTAGGGTACCCAAGCAATATTTCCTCCAAATTTTTAAGTCCCTAGGTCAGTAACGAAATAGTTTTACATATTATATGAATAAAGTTCAAAGTGGCAATAAAATGGCTTTAACAGATGTAATGTTTCATGCAGAATTTGTAATTAGTTGGAACAGAGTGGACATAATAGGTCTTTGTCTCGCATAATATTGATTGTCCGAAACGCACTTCGCATAACATGTTTCGCAGAAACATCTTTGGGCGAATGATAATTTGGCATATACATTTACTTGGCATAACTATCAGTTCGCATAATAATCATTTGACAGTATTTTAATTACCCGAATATTAGTTTCGCCGATTTTTTATTTTATTATGATTACTGTCAATGGTTAAAATACGAAAATCGAATCGAATGACACAATTGGTTCAGGTACTCGAGCCGTGTAAGTTTTAGAAAGAAACGAGTAATGGTCATCGCACACTTCAAGGGTGCAGACTCGTCGTCACACCAGGTTTTCCCACCACAGCTATTCGGCGGAGCAGGGCTCCTATTTCTGGGCGATTTTCCCTTCGGGCGTCTAAAGATTCCACCGAACCTAACCTACCTACTTTTGCGGAATAAAAATGATTTCTGACGAATTTCCGACGATAGCGACAGCGAATAATGTGCCCCCGCACCAGATCAGCAGCACCGCCTCAGCTCAAAGTGAAACATTGAAAAGTGAGCGAGATTACTTGTTGTAATACATACAGTTTTCAAATTAAAGTAAAAACAATTGACGGGGCGCGGGTCTCGCATCATCCAATGAAAAATGTATGGTTTTAACAAAGACCAAAGCCAAATTTTCAATGTTTCACTTTGAGCTGAGGCGGTGTTGATCTGGTGCCCGGGCGTTGTAGTTCTTGTAGTGTGCGATGAGGCCGATGAGGCGATGACCTTTCATTTTATTGAATCAAGAATAAAATGTTTCCAAGCATGGCGGTAAGTATCTAGGTACAGTAGAACACAATTTATATGGCGTGTCGTGAATCTTCGTTCGCGCAGACACGAACGATTCCGATGATTTCCGAAAGCTAGATTAAAACCACGATCAGACTTGTACGTAATAGTTATAAGATGCAAATTAAATTGCATCTATTTTTTCCATCTCACTCACGGGTGCCTGACCGACTCGGGCGCGCGTCAACATGGCGTCACTAATAACCAATAATAGCACAGAATACAGACATGCAACGCGTGAATCATGCTGATTGGATCCCGCGCTTCGAATATTAGTCTTCTGCGCAGGTACATCGTTAAGCCATATCAGTTGTGTTTTACTGTATGTGTGTAATCACTAATCAAAAATCCACTCTAGCTTCTAAACTATTAGATCGATTTTAATAAATAGGATGTCATATAATTCATTAAGAACATACGAGTGATATGCAAACATTATAGGAACAAATAAAAAAGTAACACGAATAATTGTTTACCTTTTATTTCTTATCATTATCAACAATACAAATTAACTAGGTATTAAATTTACACATTGTATAAAAAATATTACATACGCACAATCGAACAGAAATTAGGATGCATTTAACTAATTTATGTACATTAAGCACTTCACAGGGTCGCTGAATGACTACTACGATACTTTTCCAATTTAGACAAAATAACATGAACAATGCATTGCCTTATGAATCTTATGATTTTGGTTGTCTTCAAGCAGTATACATGTCAGAGGTAAAAAAATACCAAAATCTAGTCTTTCGGATTTTGACAACCCCAAAAAAATAAGTTTAAAAATATACAAAATATATTCAAATTTTGAGCACAGATCTGTAAAAAGTCATACGAGAGATTCAAAGTTGTTAACAAACTTTTACCGCCATTATGGTAAATCAAGGCGGCGGGGAAATAAACCCAACGAAAGTGCAACTTTACGGAAAAGATACAGAATTACAGACTTAATAGGTAACTAAGTACACCCATTTTGTATTTTTAACGGTCGCCAATTTACATTATTCTTATTTAAAAACGCGTAGTAATTAGTACGAGTGGATAAAGGCATGGATGTTATTATTTTAACAGTTATGTACCTAACCTCTCCATCCGACACCGGGTAAAACAAAAGGTTGTAGATATTAACGGCTAAACAAATATACCTATTATGAAATCTTCACAAACCTCTCCCGCTGTACAATTGTGCTATACATATTATTGTTTTCTACGATTCGTGAAATATTAACTGAGTATACTTCGGCTCGATGTATACTTCCCGATTTTTACTAAAATTATTATTTACAAATTTGAGACATCTCGTCTCCAAATCATACGTCCCTGTCACACATGAGTTCACGTCGTCGTAAAACTTTCCATAATGTCGCTAGATGACGCCAGTTAGGACTAGAGTAACTTTGATTTGATTCTTTGGATATTTTATCGTAGGCCTGAAATAACCCAATATGGACAAACAATTAACCCTCTGAACAGTTTCATATTTGAATGAAGTGATCACTCACACGCCAAGCACTGTTGCGTTATCAAATTATATCCTAAGAATAACCCTGAAATTTTCACATTTTGACCTGTCCAAACATTGATCAATTATTATAAGGAACAAAACGTGAATTGATGTAACGTTTGAGCCAATAAAAACAAAGAAAAACAATTCATAACAGATTTCATTCATGCTCAAAGTACACATGCGTGGTGGGCACGACGGCACACGACCGCTTTAGGGGTTCTTGGCGTTCAAAGGGTTACAGGAAGAATAAGTTTTCCGAAAATAGAGCTTCAATAGCCTTCGCCATGGATCTAAATTAATCATGATGGTGAGAGGTATCAATAGTCCTGACTAAATATTTTGTGATACTTTCCACTATTCTCAATAAAATATTCATAAACACACTCCACTGTCAATTTTTATAAAATGCATTTGTCATCAACATGATAAAAATATCATTACTTCTCAATATGGCAGCATTAAAATGGACACTAACTAAAAATAAAAACCTTGCCACATAAAACCTTCCATAAGTTCCATAACTCAACATGAGACAGTGTCTTTTTGCATTTATAAATAAATACAGATACCGTCATATTACGCACAAAGTATCCTTATAGTTATACAATATTGTTGTAACTAAGGTTTTAGATATCACAATTATACTAACAGTTCAAAATATTCAATCATGTTTTTTCTGTTTATAAACAACAACTACCTATATACAAGATCATTAGTCAGTCGATCTATCCTCGCCATCGGTTTTTTCAATGTACAAACGTTTACGTATTCGTACGTTCCTAGGTAGGTATGACAAACCATCTTCCATACAAATCTTCAAAGCAAAACCGAAATCAAAAATGTATGCTACTACGAGGACGAGCAAATACAAAGGACATGGCCCGTTTGTGCCCCAACTTGTACACGGATAAGACATATGTAAAAGATCATTAAATAATTAATAATTACAATTAATTAATCAAATCTCTGTAAAAGCAACGGAAAAAAGTGTTTAAAAGAAAGATATTGTGTGCCGGAAA
Organism: Acleris cristana; assembly: GCA_948252455.1. Classification (NCBI taxonomy): domain Eukaryota; kingdom Metazoa; phylum Arthropoda; class Insecta; order Lepidoptera; family Tortricidae; genus Acleris; species Acleris cristana. The sequence continues at coordinate 8,315,446 of OX411792.1, read as the reverse complement.
CCACCCACTTGACAGTTTGGCCTGCACGAATACGCGTGCCGGCGTGTTTTTAAAGAAGTTGAATTTAAAACCTTATCAGTACTGGATATGGTCTATAATGCACAGTTATTATTTTCTGATGGCATGCATGACTTTAGATACTTTTATATCCCTGGAACAAACTCTTAAAACTGACAAGTACTAGGCAACGAAAGGGACAGAGCTATATGACTGCTATCACTCCGTACCTTTCGCTAGGACTTTAAGGAGGTATCAATACGGCCTCTATGGAAGGCACAAAACATAGTTCTCTCCATCTGTCTGAGGTGACTTCCACCATCCATCCGCCCCTGGCTACATCAATCTTACACGGGAATAGCTCGACTAACTATAACCCTGTTCATGCTTCGAAATATTTATTCGTTAAATAAATAAAATATCTGCGCTTGAGCATTCATATTTTTGTCCTTCATTACTTACACCTAAATTCAAAAATATGATTTAATACATAATTTAAATAGCTTAGCATCAACCGTCACAACATATATGTATGTAAAATTCACTCTATGTAAACTTTAAAAAATTTGAATTCACATTATTTTACTTTGCCATTTTGTACCATCCCTGTTACTTAAAAACCCCATGATAACACATCTATATAAAAATATGTGTACTGGAAAAAATCAGAACTTCTGTTATAGTTAATAAAAAAACATCCACATTTATTATATGTATTAAAGTTAAAGACACCAATGGCTAAACTTTTTGATATAAAACTGGTAACAATATTTGTTTATTGCATAACCATATAATATGATATATTATACAATATCACACCCGCTTTAACCGACAGAAATACATACTTTATACAAAATCAATAATACAGCAAGGCACAAATAATATGGCGCGCGGATTAAGCAATTATAGACTCTTGGTCAACGGCGCGTTTGACGCGAGTCATATTAATTGTGATCTGCTATAAGTATATTGATCGCTCAATCGATGGGAAGATCTAAATGCTGTTCGTAAAGAATACGGTCGGCAACGAAAGGTGACCAAATTTGTGCTTTCTGCACTTGGCTATTGATGTGACAAATTAGTTCCATGGACACGCACACTTTTGCCGGCTTATCACTGACCAAAAGAGCCCTCATGTGGCCAATTTACTGAATAAATATTTCGATTTTGAATTTTTGAATCAAGGATGCCCGCGACTTTGTAAGCATGGAAATAGTTTCCCGCTGTTCCCCTGATTTCTTCCCGTTGTTAGGTAACACCCCTAGGGTACCCAAGCAATATTTCCTCCAAATTTTTAAGTCCCTAGGTCAGTAACGAAATAGTTTTACATATTATATGAATAAAGTTCAAAGTGGCAATAAAATGGCTTTAACAGATGTAATGTTTCATGCAGAATTTGTAATTAGTTGGAACAGAGTGGACATAATAGGTCTTTGTCTCGCATAATATTGATTGTCCGAAACGCACTTCGCATAACATGTTTCGCAGAAACATCTTTGGGCGAATGATAATTTGGCATATACATTTACTTGGCATAACTATCAGTTCGCATAATAATCATTTGACAGTATTTTAATTACCCGAATATTAGTTTCGCCGATTTTAATTTGGCATACTTTTACAAACGTAATTATGGGAAATGAAATTTCGGCCAAACGTTAGTATGCGATACGAAATTATGACTAACAAATTTCTGCGAGACAACGGTGAACCGGACATAATATCCACTTGTTACGTTTCACCCTATAATGTCAACAAAGGTCAAACTTTCGTGGCTGACTGTACTTACAAAATGCTTGTAAATATTTCCTTAAAGTAAAGTCAAACTTAATTGTTGCTCATCTCTAACCATGTATCACTAATTCAAATCGTCAAAAGGGAAAATGTGACAGTAAAAAAAACAAACGGGAAAATTTTTGATTTGACAGAGATTAAAGTGATACATTTTTTCATCACCATTCACCCGCAATATAAATCTATGTATACTTACATGAGCGTGATTGTATGGCATAGACTCTTGGTCGCATAAACTTTCTTTTTACTCTTTCATAGAGCCATCTCACGTACATAAGGCACCAACTTCTAATATTTTAATTTACAAAATAACAATTTTGAGTTCAACAATTTAACCGTTTGGGAAAATAATACTGACAATTTACAAGTGTTTTTTAATTCAGGTAAACATATAATCTGTCATAGACTGGCTAATAGTTCTATTTCTAATGACAATAATTCATGAAACATAAAAAAACGTTAAATCTAGTTTCTTTTACAAATGTACACTGGTGCACAGATTCCAGCACGTTTTCCCAAACGCTCGAATCACTAAACCATGACTACCCACGTCAACCGTACTAAATAATACCCATCACATCTAGCGGCAGAACCTTGGCTCCATCTCATATGGAAAAACAGCTCCGGGCATCGAAGTACAAACAAAATTATCTCTTAGCAAAGTATTGACACTGAAACATACCAGTGAAGTTAGACTTCGGCGCCAGACAGTCGAACCTGGTGATGTTTCCGACTAACACGGCCGCCGCCGTGACGTTGCAGTTCAAGGGGAGCGTCGGCAAGGCTGTGCCGAGGGTCTGGTTCATGAACGGTGCAACCTCTGACGGCTTGAAGATCACGTGGACGCCGTAGGTAAGGTAGCCGCCCCAGATGATGAGGGTGGTTATAATTTTGGGACCGATGCCGCCGACGGCCTGAAAATTATATTAGAAGCATGGTTTAATATTTTCTTTGCAAAAAATATGTGATAGGTCTCTACAAAGGGAAAGACCACACACCTATAAACAAAAAATGGCTGTGATGCAAGCGGCGGTCTTTGTGGCAAACCTTGGGAGACGCTATATCCGGAGAGGGACGTCTATTGACTGAAATGATGATGATAATGTGATGACTCACCATTTTGGGGGTGGGTATGTGAGCGACGCCTGCGACGATGGCGTTGGGCGGCGTGCCGACGGGCATGTGGAAGGCCATAGAGCACGCCAGCGTGGCCGGGATCATCAGGTAGCGCGGGTCAATGACGAGCGTGCGGGCCTGAAAAGCATTAAATCATATTAAAGTCAAAAGTAACATTTCGGTAAACTAGCTTTATCGTTGACCTTGTCCTGTCCTGATTCTTCGGTCTCGACTAAGGTCAAGAGCAAACTCAAACATGTTGAAAAAAATCATCTCCCTAGTCCTGGTCCTCTTTTAATCAAGGTATACTTTTGCGCATGATCTTAGAATAGCCATGAATGTTAAATCTTGAGCAGAAGTGGAATTTACATCTGCACAGGTTATTCAAATCGTTGCAGGAACTCAGATTAGTGATTATCTAGACAATAATCAATTCTAGTACAGTTAAATTTAAGTTGTAAGAAATTGACATAATTTATTACTAGTACTAAAATGTAAGTAAGATAAAAGCCAGAGAACACCACTTTTTATGGCAATTCCACCAGTGGCATTGGTTTGAAAGCCAGGGATTCACTAGGGGACAAATGTTCCGCGATACGTGTCGCCAGCGACGTCGGGTGAAGTTTTACGCAATCATTAAAATGATGAAGTGAGTTAGTGAAAGTTGGTTCTCACCATGTTAGCGAGCACAGGCAGGATGAGGTTGGCGATGGCGACGTTGGAGGTGAACTCCGTGATGAACTGCGTCACCAGCACCACCACCAGCAGCACCACCCAGTGCGGCAGACCCGCCAGCCCGCTCAGCGACTGGCCAATCATCATCGACAGGCCGGTCGCCTTGCTGCCTTCAGCTAGCGCGAAGCCTCCGCCTGCAAGTGACAAGTTGGATTTTATCAGTCAGAATAGCATAACATATTATGATTCAGGACTAGATAGGAATTTTACAGACATTTGACTTGACCCCATGAGATTTTTCATGACCCGCACGTTCTCCCGACTTTACCCCCTTGGATTTTATATGACCTGCACGGTCACCCGACTTGCCCCTATGGATTTTATGTGAGTCACACGGACTCCCAACTTGACCACCTTCGGTTTTTTGTGACCCGCGCGGTCTCTGACTCCCTTGAATTTTATATGACCTGCACGGTCACGGTAAAAAAAAACAATCATAAAGAAGTTGTAAATGGGAAACCAGCTTAGTTATAAAAAACCTGTGTTGCGGAGTATACCAACTATTTCCGACTAACAGAATTATTTATCTTACCCAACAAGAACAGTAGGCCCCAAGGAGTTTTGTCCTTAAGGATGTTCCACGTAACCACACCTGGCGAGGGCTTGGTCGCTGCCAGTTCTTCATCTGCAAACATATATATATTTAAATAAGCATATATGTATCACGAACGTTAATTTGTGACCAATTTCAAGAAAAATATGGTTGAAGTCGTCAATGTCATTAGAGATGTTAAGTCATTTGTAACTTTGAGGAAACTCAACCTTATTATTGTAGAATATCAGATTGACTTTGGACCTAAAGTGGGTACCAAATTAAAGTTCGCGACTGTACATATCCACATGAGATACACATATATCCGCACCATTAAAAGCGCAAAAATAACAGTGTGGCTAGCACAAGTTGCCCGCGACTTGGTTGTCGCTCGGATCTCCCTTTCTATTCTAGTCTGTAACGATAGAGAAGCACTGAGCAACAAGCGAGTAAATACAACTTGTGCTACCCGTGCTGAGGGGTATAAAAGCAAAGACAGCTAAATCCACATATTTCAGTGCGGACTTACAATTACCTTAGTCTTTGATTCTATACCCTTTTCTTATTCTATTCTAATCTCTCCGATTCTGTTCTACATATACTAAGATTGAATTTACGGCCTGTAAGTGACAACTTTCACCATTGACATTGCGTTGAAATTACAACATCATGTCAAATACAAAAATTGACCCCCCACAACAATGACAGCTGAACGGCACCGCACATTTCCACCTTACGAATGTACGAAGGCTCATATCAAATCAAATTAAATCAAATTATGGTTACTTAGTTAATAAATCTTTACACAGCATAAAACAAACTGGCTTCCCGTGTATGTACGCTTAGATCTTTCAAATTACGCAACGGATTTAAATGCAGTTTTCATTAATAGATAAGAGTGTTTCAAGAGGAAGGTTTTTATGTATATTAAATACATACATACATACCTTCACGCCAGTAATCCCAGAGTGGGGTAGGCAGAGCTACAGAATTACCTACCACTTTAAAAACTTGTTGATAATTCAGTAACCACATTTTGCACAAATATTCTAACTGCCGCACTCAGAGACGTCCATTTAATTTAATGCTTGATTAAAGTTGCTGCATTCACTTTCTTTGCTACAGCAATAGAATAAGACAACACGTCACTAAGCAAGCATTAAATTTAATTGACGTCTCTGAGTGCAGCAGTAAGATGTTTACCAGCGTAACAGTATGTATAATAAATTCTGGTTTATTTCTGAGAATTACAGAAAACTCACATAAACCGAAGCGAAGCGAGGGCGGGTCGCTAGTAACTAATAAGTAATACTTACAAGACGATGATGAAGAGAAGAATTTGAGGAAGTCCATCGACATCGGTATGACGAACATGAGCACCACGATGAACATCGACGTCACGCCATCCTTCACCTTCCTGGAACCCATTTTCATCACCATCATACCACATGTATAACCTACATACACCTACCTCGCAAGCTCGTCCGTTTAAACCAATACTCGGCCCGCAATTGCCTACATCCTTGCCTAGGCAATAATGTGCTATTATTCAACGTAAGTTTTTTTTTTAATTCAAATTTGGTAAGATTATATTACAAACCCTGAAGAGACACAACAAATACTAAAAAAACTCTCGAGTCGGAATCGAGCTGATTCGAAATCGAATTCAAGTTGGAATATAATAATACCTATTGTGCGGCGGTTAGGGACCGAGTCCTACTCGCACCTAACCTGTTTTTAATGACATGGAAAAAGCAACCGAGCACACAGGACACCTGCTAAATAGTATATGGTCTCAATGGCCTATAGATATTTTTAATCTGAACACTGCAAATGCGTAGCTAATTCTGAGGACCAAGATGGGTATGCTAGTAATACAAAGCCGCATAGTGTTTATTTCCAAGTTATCCTTACATGGTGGTGAGCAAGTCAGCCCATCCTGGCATGAAGCCAGGCCTCCTGAAGATGTACAGGAACACCGCAAGGATGAAAAGGCATCCTGAGGCCTGCAAACCAAAGGGTTAGGTGTACTAAAGTCCTAAAAAATATATCTCCTAAGGTTTCATTTTAAACAACAGTACCTTTTCGTGGAAGGTGCAGGGTCCCAAGTTCTGGTACTTCTCCTTGATCACTTTCATGGTTGTAGTGGACCCGGAGGCCATGTTGACTTTCCTCGCAGCCTCGCTCTTAGGCCTGCAATGTTCGAACGGAAGATATTAACATTTAATAGTATTTAATGTATAGGGATGCAAGCGGCGCAGAGCCGGTCCTTGTCCAGGGGAGACATGGAGACATATGTCCAGCAGTGGAAGTCTTTCAACTGAAATGGTGTAGCAATATTAACAAGAGCAATTGTTCTTGGATATTACCCAATCCGTAGTGGGCCACGTATACCAAGCGCAAAAAGTAATTGAATGTTCTATCGCCAGTTCACTCAGCAGGTTTAGGTCACGTTGGGTCACCAAAGCTACCCTCTGGGTCTACTATACAACTGTGACGTTACACTTAAGTGGCGCCTTCGTCAAGTGTATTTTTTCGCTCGCGTGTTGCACGTCGAAATACGCCCGATTACGAGGACGTCACATATTTGATAAAGGGTGCCTTTGAATCACTCGAGATGAAGGCAAACGCAACGTAAGATTTTTGGACCAGGCTAGTTTCCGCAACCCTTCCTGCGCCTATTCTGACTGAAAATGGCAGACATCTCATTTTCGCACACAAAATAGGCAAACAAAGAAAATTTGCAGGTACATATATTTTTGTCTCATCTCGTATGTAACTTCATCAAGGGCCAGGGTCGGAAGCAGCTCTAGAATTTCATTTGGACGGTATTTTTTGGGACTATTTAAGTCAACAACTTTAATTATTGAGCCAGTAAGAACACTATCGCAGAAGGCCAATATATTATTCTCGTAAATGGACGCTGTCACTATGACCGTGTTCTAAGGTTTTGCATTTAAAATGGTTGATCATTCCAACAGCGGGGCCGATACCGAATTGCACTAAAGACCAAATTAAACCCCCCCCCCCCCTCCCTTCCTCTCCCTGGTGCCCCAATAGTCCAAACAGCAGATCCTAGCCGAGCCGGGCACTGACCTGAACATGCCCATGAAGGTGACCTGCAGCGAGATCCACACCAGCAGCTGCATGAGCAGCATGGGCGGCGTGCTGTACAGCATGAACGAGAAGAAGTTCACCTTGCTCGTCAGCTCCGGGAACTCACTGTAACAAACATGATAAGTCTACAAACCAATCCTAAGCAACAAGCCTTCATAGATGATAGACATGTTGTACAGGGGTCAGGACAATAATATTGTTGGTAGTCAAATTATTATCGTCAATATATTGAAGACAAAAATGACGGGAGTATACTTAGTGAGAAAGACAAAACACCAACATTATTACCCGTTTATAACAACGAGCTTTATCAAAATCGTAGCTCTGCCGACCCCTCTGGGAAACAGGCGTGATTTAATGTATGTGTGTATACAGGGTGTCTTAAAAACCTTTCAACATATTTGGCGGGGTAATAGTTCGCACGATTCTGATCACGGGGGTATGGTTCATTTTTGTTTCTGTTAAAGTAAAAAAAAAAGAAGGTTTAATTATATTCATTTTGTTACTTGATGTATCGCAGCCGATATCTTGACCTTGACATTTTGACGTTGATTACTATACTACTCCAAACGCTCGTAGTAACTAACGTCAGAATTCCAAGTTCAAGGTCAATGACCATACCTACGTTGTTTACATGGTATGTAAACAAACAATTCGATCCATGTAAACAAAAATAAGTTAACATTTTAAAAAATAATGATAAGTTTTAGTGCAACTTACTGTATTTTTATTTTTGCGATTTGAACACTAGCTGGTTTTAAATGTGAAATCACTAGATCTCTTGTTCATGCTTTGCCTGATCATATCGTCCGTTTTATATTACTGTCGAGATCTAACCATCTACCATTGTTTTTTGCTCTAAAGTGGCCCATATAACTTGGTTTACACCAAAAATAATTACGACTAAAATATCTGAAAATAACATAATTTAACAATGACATCTAATGACAGCCATAAATTCATAGACAGACATCTAAAAGTTCGGATATACATGGATTGAACGATCAGAGGCCCTACTTTGAAAATCGAAGTTCGAAGTTAAGGTAGCTCCATCCCTGTCACTCGTCATTTGTGACTATATCGAAAGAAAGGAATGGAGCGAACGTAACTTCGAACTTCGATTTTTAAAGTAGGGCTTCTGATTAGTGCTCTCAGTATTGATCCGTAATGCAAAACATTTAGTCGATGGATATAAAGGCCGTCGCATAATTGATTATAATTATTTATGATGTCACACACTTACCATAAGAAAAAAATACCAACCTTTCCCAGGCCATGGAATCGATAAACTTACGTAGTACAGCGCAATAGCTCTTAGAAGGTGATTCGGGTTTGTACTTCTCTCTCACTCGCTCTTAATAAGAGCGTATGGGAGCGAGTGAGAGAAAAATTCAAACCCGAAGAACCTTCTAAATGCTCACAGACAACATATTTTGCACAATCAGACTAACCTGTCATTATCTTACTCGTTTTCGCAATAGGAATGAATAACCGTGTAAGAGTACAAAAAATCCAATACAAGATTTGCGAATTTGATGTGTTTATGGCATCAAAGTTTAATCCTATTGCCAAACCTGCATCCCTGATAGATTTAAATCAAAGTGGTACAGAATCTGGACTATATGATGAACTTTGCACCAGCTATTCTTCTTTATGTTTTAGATTAAGTACGTATTTCTTAAGAAGAAATGAAACAGCACATGCTGAGTTGGGACCGTTTCGCAACACTAGCACTACAGTCATCTCTTTTCCTTTTCTCTTTTTTTTTGTTATTTTTTTTCTTGTCTGTGTGTTATTGTTGTGAATAAATGTTTTACTTACTTACTTACTTACTTACTTACTTACTTACTTACTTACTTACTTACTTACTTAAACAAAAATAGGCTGTTTTTCTCCTTCAAATGTCACGGTCGCAACGTCAAATTCAACATCGACTCTGACAATGGACCTCTCTTGGACTTTGAATACAGAAGTGTCGCCGATAGGCACCTGGACCAGAGAACTTCAACTTGACTTTGACCAAAACGGTTAATGACCTCTTTATAATTTGCAATTAATTGTTATCCCAAAAATGCAAATAAAACATGGTTGAAATTATAGAAATTATTTTATTTAAATTATCTCTCTCCTTTTCTTTCATATGACCAAAAGTTTACTTTTTTTACGTTTAGTTTTAAGTAGGTACTTTTTTATGCAATGTCATCATCTGCCTATCAAGGCCAAACTAACGATTTTAAAATTGGTAACAGGATCTGTTCGGTGGGTCGAACAGATCCTGTTACCAATTTTCGACTCCATCATCACATCTGCTGGCCAATTGCCTAACGCACTCGCAATCGCAATCGACTTTAAAGCGGAACAATTGTTTGTATTTTGTATGCAGAATTGCAGACAAGCCTTATTTCGATTTTCAAAATGAAAATGATTGCGATTGCGAGTGCGTTAGGCAATATCCCCTCGGGTCTTAGCAACACACTAGCTTTGTCAAATCCAATTCAAACCCTGTGACAACATGTAAGATAACGAAAGAATACCTAAAAGCACACAATTTTCTAACTTCTTATGAATGCCATAAATAGAAAAGGTCTTCTAAAGGTTTCTATGCTACTACTTATTCTATGGGTTATTTATCGTATCGCACGTTGACATCTAATTGCGACCTTGATGCAGAGATCAACAGCAGGACCGGTGCTGCTGCTGCAGCGTTCGGTAAGCTGGATACCAAGGTCTTCTGTTCACACGACTTGAAACTTGCTACTAAGATCTCGGTGTACATGGCAGTCGTGCTGCCCAACATCTTATATTCAGCCGAAACCTGGACCTTGTACCGACGACACATCCGCATGCTAGACCGATTCCACCTCAAATGTCTACGCAAGATACTAAGGATCCGATGGTCTGATCGTATGCGGAACACTGAAGTGCTGCGCAGAGCCAATGTTGGTGGCATTGAGGCGTACATTATGCGGCGTCAACTTCGGTGGTGTGGTCACGTGTCCAGGATGCCGGAGCAGAGAGTGGCGAAGCGCATCTTCTATTCGGAACTTAAGGAGGGCAAGCGAAAGCATGTCGGACAACTCCTTAGGTATAAAGATGTGCTTAAACGGCATATGAAAAGATGTGACATCGGGCCGTCTCGCTGGGAAAAGCTGGCTGCCAAACGACCTGAGTGGCGGACTCTGGTGCAAACCAAAGTCCACTACTTTGAAAAGCAACGGCGCTCTGAGCTTGACGCCAAGCGCGACGAACTAAAAGCCCGTCCACCTGTGGCATTTTCCTACAATATTGTCGACGGTGAGCTCACATGCCCGCAATGCACAAGAACTTTCACAAAGAAAATTGGCTACATAAGCCACATGCGAGCTCACCAGCGACAGCAGGGTCTACTTTAAAACGGTCGCCGTGACCGAGATCGGTCGGACCAATCATCATCATTTATCGTGAAGGAGAAGACACGTTACATGTAGTATGTAACGGCATCCTCGCTTTGCACCCTCGGCTCACACAAATTAACCAAGTCTCAATCTAGTCTTGTACCTAATATGGATAATGCTTAAATAGCTTCGAAAACATAAATGCTAGCTGTATTTGTTTATGGTTTCTGAAAAACCCGCCGGAATTGAGATACACCCATTTTTAACAATGTACGAAAATTTCAAAACCATTTCGAAGAATAGGCTTCTCGAATCGATCACTGTAGCTAGATAAAAATTTTTTGTTACAATGAATTAATTTCATTTGACCCCTAAATGCCGGTCCGAATTGCGCTTAATCAAGCTCTTTTGTGGTTTTACATAAAACATATAAAACCTCTCCAATATTTTATTTTATAAGTACAATTTAGATATCTAGCCGGCACCTACATTTGAAGACAGCTGTTGTCATGTCAAATTTATTTGTTTACAAATTGACTGTAATTCTTATGATGAAATTAACACATTAATGAGACCATTTCTCTTTTGAGTTATGTGTAATGAATGTTAATAATTTGTGTGGTGAGGTTTTCCAAGAGGTTCAAAACGACGGCATCAACATTTATTGTAGAAACTCATGATTGGAAGTATGGAATCCGCCTTTACAACAAATTTAATGTGATTGTGTTAAGTAAATCTAGTCTAGAAACAAGGGTCATGTAGGAAGTGTTGTATTAATTGAGGTCTAGGTAATAAGCAATGGTTGAATGCTCATATACTCTGAAATAATAAATTATATCATATTGCGATTGTTTGTTTACATTATGTTTGAATGACGTTCGTCTATTATGACTTTGAAAACAGATCACAGATAATAAAAAGTCTTTCTAAATCTTAGACGAAGTATACCCGTTTTTTATAAATATCTACGTCATCTTGTCGTTACAAGTAGGTAAGGTAACTTTAATTTAATACATTATTTTAAATATCAATAATACATTTGTAACGCCACCCTCTAGTGCTTTTGGAACATCTAAGTGAGACACAGTAATCGGGTTTGTCGGTCTCACTTGAACTAAGTTTTCTTAGTTCCCTGTCATCAAAGAATTTGTAACCGCCTTACTGGCTATAACGGTATAATTTTGATTAGCAATTAATAGTTAGTAATCGATCCAGTCTGAATATAAGATCCTTGTGCGTAACTTGTTCTATGGACCAGACTGTCAAGTGGATAGTTTCCCGTTCAAAATGCACACAATGTCTTTACAGACTTTTTTCCTTAGTTGAATATTGGCAACATGATCCAATTTTCACCAAAGAATATTGTAGTGTCACCACGAGATGACCTCTTCTCAGCATCTTCTTACTAAGCTACAAGTACTAAGTTTTATCTTTCTTCTAGGATAAGAATTTCATTCAACAACGTGTATGATGCCAGCTTTTAATGTAATTCTGATAAAACGTTACGTGTATGGACGGTTTTATTTTTACAAAATAATTCTTAAACCTCCTTGCACAAAGAGGTACAAGATTAAAAAAAAACTTTGTCAAATTGGCATACTCAGACTTTAACGATTCGTTTTAATTGTTGTGCATAATTTATTCGTAGTAATCTCTGGTAGACGCAAATAAATAAAATTAATCCATGATTCATATTCTCGTAGAAGAAGTTTAATGTAAAAGTGATAGTGATAGTGTGATAGTGATAGTGTATTTTAGTTGTGTACGAGACTGATGAGTAAAAATCGTAATCGTTAGTTTCGTATTTAAATTAACGTACTTAACAGAGACCGTCTTTTCGTTCATATTACAGAATAAAGTCCCAGTTTTCTAAACCCCATGGAGCATTTGACCAGTAGAAACATTTTCCAGTTTGTTTGTTTACAATACGTTGTGACACATGTTATGAATGAAGTAGTTAAGATGGGGCACACTGAGAGCATCATCAGGAAGGGCGATGACAAATCAGTCTGTAACTCAGTCAAAAATTAACCTAAAAAAAAAATACCAATGTAGGGATGATCCAAATCATCCACCCTACCTACTGTTAAAAAATGTTGAAAGGTTTTTAAGACACCCTGTATATAACATGTCACATAACAGGTATTTCGGGCTGTTTTACACTTTAATCATCACGCGCCAATACCATCTTTATTCTTCTATAGTTCTTTAAGCTGGTACTGGTACACACATCAAAAATATCCTTTGATTATTTTGATATTTTTGATCCTTGGAGATTATGAACGTTAATCGTCTTACCCGTCGAATATTCCCTTGAAGGCGGAGTTAGTGGCCGTGCCGACGAGTGTACCGCATCCTCCCAGCGTAGACGCGTACGCGATGCTGAGGTAATAGCAGATCGTGATGTCGCTGGGCAGAGGGGTTCTGGAAAGGACAATTACACTCAAATTTATATGTACGAAAATATAAAACCAAAGCAAATTAAGTTTCTGTTTAAAAATTAATTTTTGGGAAAAGCGTTTATTGAGACCAAGCTAATGAGTCCCAACAACTGGGCCTATGTTAAGTATAGCTCCGCCACCTTTAGTACCAATTTCACCAAACGATGTTAACCACTTAACAGATGATTAGAGCGTTAACTGCTGCCAAAATGTATGAACTAACAGTCGATTAACATTGATTAATTTTAACATCGTTCGGTGAAATTGGTACTTAGACTTTATCATCAGATCAGCTCTTAGATTTCATTGTCATTGGGTTAACATATGTATTTCAATTTTCAGCCCATAGCGATAACGGAAAGCGGTTCGACATTGACGAGCAAGACTAGACCCATACCAACAAAGCAAGATAGCTTATAAAAAAAAAACAGTCTAGACAAGTTCCATTATGTGGATGTTACAGACGTAGGCTATCGTGCCTTTCTTTGTTTTTCTATAAATTTACACAGTTACAGTCATTAGCTATTGTCGAATACAACTCTGCTAGCGCTACGGGCCAAGACTTTCAGCGACAGCAGTAAACGGCTAATAGTAAAACAAATGCATACAGATGTATGAAGCGAGCCGACGGCGCTACGGTTGGCAATAAGGCCATTTCTCTGCATGTTTTTTGTCACCCTGCTCATCCCATAGCTGTAAGCCCAAAGGCCCCAAAGTCTTGGCCAGGCCAGTCAGAAAAATAAACCAACGGAACAGCACGCAAAGGTGTAGTTATCAGTTAAATTTATCAACTTACTCTTCCTCCTGATTTTCTTTCTTCCCATTCTCAGTTTGATTCTTCTTTCGGTTTAAATACACGTCTCCCAGGCCCTGGGACTCCAGTACTTCCAGAATGGCTGCCACAATCGGCACCATCATAGTGGTAGCCGCCGCGTTCGACACCCACATTGATATGAACATCGTTACGAATGTCAGGCCGAAGTTAAGCCTGTAAAGAAAAGTTTGATACGTGTAAACAATTAACTATTGCCACTCTGAAAACCAGTTGCTATAAAAGTTGGGTCATAATATTTTATAGTGGCTTATCACATTCGCTACCGTCCCTTTGTGCAGGTTTTTCCCAGGTGGCCTATCTTTTGTTTTATACAAAGCTCGCATACTGTCAAAACGTACATACGCGTTCAAGGCATTGAGCTAAAGACGGGAGAATGCTTTTATGCGTTGCCGGCATTGAATGTGTTTTAAACCATCTTCATCCGGTTCGAAGGACCAAGATTTAACAACCACGAAATTACTCGTAGTTATTATCGCGTACCTAGAATAACCAGGGGGCCTAATACGGCTGCGTTTATCGCGTGACAAAATGTGGATAAAACATCCGTCACTTTCTGCCACGTATAAGTACGAGAGTGACAGATGCTTTATCCACATTTTGTCATGCGATAAACGCAACCATACTAGGCCCGCTGGACTATGTGGAAGACCAGCTAACATGATGACTTACTAATTGTTAACTTACCTTCTATGCGAGCAGCCGACCACCTGCACCGTCCAAAGCGCCACTCTCTTCGGTAGCTTGGAATGCTGGACCCCCGCGGCGATCATCAGACCCCCCATGAACATCATGTTAGTCTCCTTCATGTACGCAGCGCAGGTCTTATCCGAGTCCAGGATGCCCATGGTGGGGAACAGGACTATGGGCAACATAGACGTCACCGGAAGCGGAAGAAGCTCCAGGACCCAATATGTTGCCATAATTAGCACTACGTACATGCATTTGTAAGGCTGGAAATAATTGCTAAAAATTAAAAAACCATCACCTAATGAAGCATACAACTTCATAAAATCTGATAATAATTAGTGTAACATTCGCTTTCCAACAAAAATTGAGAAAAATATCAAAATTATTTATAAACCTATCCATACTAACATGCGAAAGTAACTTTTTTTTGGATTATGCTTTCGCAGCTAAACTGCTAAACTGATTACAATGAAATTTGATATGGGGATAGCTTCAATTTTTTTTTTTTTTTTTTTTTTTTTTTTTTTTGTATGTTCTTTTGCAATACTGTCTTAGAGACATTCAGCAAATGGTCATGAAGGTGCGCATTGTCTTGAAGGGTAACAGTCCAATGACGTGTGCCCTATAGGTTGTTGTCTGTTATAGATCTAAGGGAGCTTTTCTTTTCAATCTTGAGAATTTCGAATTACTTTGCATCAACTGCATTGCAAGTATGTTTGGGTGATTGTATATTCTTCTCTTGTAGGATTTCATTGTGTGACTTATCTCTTCTATAACTGTTCTGATTTTTAGGTCATGGTGTAACTGTTTATTTGTAACAAACCAAGGAGCGTTAGTTATCATTCGGAGAATCTTTGACTGGAATCTTTGTAGTATCTCTATATTTGAAGTTGATGCTGTTCCCCATAACTGAACACCATACGTCCATATAGGTTTAAGGATCGATTTGTACAAGAGCATTTTGTTTTCCAAAGACAGCTGGGACTTTCTCTCGAAGAGCCAGTACATTTTTCTAAGTTGCATGCCTAGAGCTTTTCGTTTCGTGAAAATGTGTTTTTTCCACACTAAGCGACGATCCAGGTACAACCCAAGATATTTGGCTTCATTTGCTTGAGGAATTTGTGCTCCATTGAGTGTTACTGGAGGACAGGTGGCACGTCTAGTGGTAAAGGTTACCTGCACTGACTTGGTCTCATTTGCTTTTATACGCCAGGTTTTCAGCCAATTTGTTATATTATCTAAACACTCTTGAAGAATGGTGCTTGCTTGCGTTGGATTTTCATGGGTTGCTAAAGCTGCCGTATCATCTGCGAAAGTGCCGATTATGGCCCCTTCCGAAAGAGGTAAGTCAGCGGTAAATAATAAGTACAGGATAGGGCCGAGAACACTGCCCTGGGGCACTCCAGCATGTATTTTATGCAGGGAGGAAACTTCTTCTCCTTGTTTTACAAAGAAATGTCTATCCGCAAGGTAGGATTTAAGAAAGATGTAGTAATTTGAGGGAAGCTGTGTTTTTACTTTATACAATAAGCCTTCGTGCCAAACTCTGTCGAATGCCTGTGATATATCAAGAAAGACGGCGCAGCAGTATTCTTTCTTTTCAAAGGTCTTGTGTATTTGCTCTACAAGTCGGTGGACCTGTTCTATGGTGCCGTGTTTTTCTCTGAACCCGAATTGGTGATCTGGTATAATTTGAGTTTTGGCGAGTACAGAATGTAGACGTTTTAGAAAAAGGCTTTCCATAACTTTGGATGTGATTGGTAGAAGGCTAATCGGTCGATACGACGATACTTCCTCAGGTGGTTTTCCAGGCTTAAGTATCATTATTATTTGCGCCACTTTCCATTGTTGTGGGAAGATACCTCTCACATGAATGCAGTTGAATAGTTGCGTTAGAAAAGTGATTGCTATATCAGGTAGTTCCTGTAAAATTTTGGCCGTAATCAAGTCGTATCCTGGTGCTTTCTTTTGTTTTAGCTTTTTTATGGCTATTGAGACTTCGTTTTTGGTGAACTTTTCGATCGGTAAATTCATTTGGTTGGGTTCCATGAGACGATTTAAGATTTCTTCACTATTTGATACAGATGCGTTAGGTACAAAGACTTCGTCTAAATGGGAAGCAAAGGCCACGCCTTTTTCCTTGTCATTAATAGCCCAGGTACCATTCTTATTGCGAATTGGTGCTTTAGAGGGTATCGGTCTTTTAAGTTTTTTTGTAGCTTTCCACAAGGAGTAGTCGCTAGCTGATGTAGCACCTAGTTTTTTTAAATGATATTGGAAGTTTTCATTTCGTTCACATTGTAATCTTTGTTTTAGCTTTGCTGCTAAGTTATTAAATCTTCTTTTGTCTTCGGGGTATCTACTGGTTTGCCACTGTTTACGGGCTCTTCGTTTCTCGGCCAGTAATTCCCTCACAGGTAATGAGTAGACCAGTGTGTCTCTTTTTTCAATAGCCGGTGTGCTTTCCCAGGCAGCATTTTGGACGCATTTATTGAAATGTTCTACCGCAAACATAATCTCGTCTTCAGATTTAAGGGGGAGTTTAGTTTCCAAGGAGGAATCCACGAGCAAGCGGAACAGGTTCCAGTTTGTTTTGTGATTGTGAAGCGTGGCTGGTGGTTTTACTGGTATGAATTTATGTCGAACTTCTACTAGTACAACACTATGGTCAGATGATAAATCTTGAGAGGAAGAACAGGTAATATTGTTCACTGGGATTCCTTTAACAATGCAGAAATCTACTAAGTCTGGGATTTTCCTAGGATCTGTAGGCCAATAAGTAGGTTCACCGCTGGACACAGCATTTAGATGTAGATCTCTGAGAGCTGCTTGCAATTGCCTACCTTTCGGAGTTGTCAACCGCGAGCCCCAACTGGTGTTCTTGGAGTTGTAGTCTCCGCCTGCTATGAATCTCGGGCCCTGTGTTTCGAAGAAGCGTATGTAATCTTCTTTCTTCATTGCATGTTTAGGCGGTGAGTATAAAGCGGTTATCTTCAGTTGGCCCCGACGATCTTCTATAACTAAACTTGTGGCTTGTATTTCCGGAGTTCTGTAGGATTCAGCTTCGTGATGTCTGATATTGGTGCGGATAAGTATTGCAGATCCTCCATGAGCAGTTCCGTCGGGATGCATTGTGTGATAAAACGAGAAATTGGGTAATTTGAAATAATTCCTTACAGTGAAATGCGTCTCAGAGACCAGTAGGATATCTATTTTATTTAATTCTACGAAAGACTTTACTTCGAGAACATGTTGTGAGAGCCCATTGGCATTCCAAAGGGCTATTTTAAGTAAATCGAATTTGTCATTTTGGTCATGAGTTCCATAAGGAGGTTTGTCATTGCACTCATTTGCTGCATCAGTTGTCTCAAGGCATTCATCATTTCTTTCATGTCACTATAATTTGTCGGTAAATTATCATTATCTGCATTTTGGTTGCCTAATGCAGAAGGTGGGGCGGTCGTTGGATGCTCAGATAGTAACGCCTGTTTGTATGACATTTTATTACTATTGCCTATTGCATTATTTGAGTCTGGGTTTGACCTGCCTGCTTGGTAGTTGGAGTGAGGCTTAAGTTGAGGGCCTTCTACATGGTTGTTGTTGCTTACCTTAGTTGTTTGTCTATATTTTGGTGGCTGAGTAGGGTACTTGATTTTTTGAAGCTCTTTGTACACAGAGCACCCTTTGTAATTTGCTGGGTGGTTTCCATCACAGAGGATGCATTTGACGGAGTCTGACCTCTCTTTGCGTGCACAGTCGGCTGATGCGTGGTCTCCAGCGCATTTAATACATTTTGGCTTTCTGAAGCAAAATTTTTTCGTGTGTCCATATTGTTGGCAGTTGCTGCACTGTGGTATTTCTTTTTTGGGTCTTGGCGGTTCGATTGTAATTTTACAGTGTAACAGGGCCTTGATATCGTATATAAGTTTATTATTACTATTTGGTTCTATTTCTACGAAGAATATCGCCAGGGGTTTTTTGGTAGACCTTTGTTTAACATTCCAGATATTAGTCACTTTGTGGCCATGCCCTTCTAATTCGGTTTTGATTTCGCCTAAGTCGGATGACGGGTGGAGGTTTTTGATCACAACTCTAAAGGACCTTTCCTGTTTTGACTTGTAAGTATAGAACTCAGTTTCTCTCTCTTGGAGACTTTTAACTATCTTTGTGTATAGTTCTGAAGTATTGGGTTGTATTCTGACTTGTTCCTCCCGTAAGACTTTGACAGTGTAATTTCCTTCTGCAACTTCATCCAGCATTTTTAGTAGTGGTTGGATGTTACAAACTTTATCCACATAAATAGGTGGCGACTTAGCAGGTTTTTCTACGGCCATACTATCTTCTTGGGGCACATCATCAAGTTCAGAAAATCTGTTGGAGATTGGTACAGCTTGGCCGAGCCAGTAGGTGTTTAATTTCTGTTGTTTTTGAGCCACATTCTTTCCTGGGCTTTCGCGTAGTCTTTTTCTTACTAATGTGAAGTCATCTGCTTCAGTATCATCTGGGTTTTTTTGAGATTGTGCTTGCTCCTCAAGATTACATAAAGATTGGGATCTCGTTCTGTTAAACAAGGATGGATGGAAGATTTGCTGAGTAAGTATTTTGTTTGCTGGTTTTTCAGCTTGAGAAGGATGTTTTGATGTTGTTGAACTCATTGCTATTTACCCTGACTAATATTTGGGGTATTTATTTTTATTCTACTGGCAACACTATTGGATAGAAAGTTATGGAGGGTAGAAAGTTGATTCCATAATTTTGTGGGTAGGTGAATTTATCACAGATATTAATAGTGTCACTAGGGTATTGTTAGGCACTCTTTTTTACACTGATCGGTAAAATTATAGATATATAACACAAGCACACGAAAGTCAAACGGTAAAGTTCACTTTTTTATCATTTTTAGATAGAAACGAGTGGATTTATGGTAAGAATAGTTAAAAAAAATCGGGAGCACTTGTGCACACTTATGACAGTTGACAGGAGTCCTAAAATCTGATAATAATTAGTGTAACATTCGCTTTCCAACAAAAATTGAGAAAAATATCAAAATTATTTATAAACCTATCCATACTAACATGCGAAAGTAACTTTTTTTTGGATTATGCTTTCGCAGCTAAACTGCTAAACTGATTACAATGAAATTTGATATGGGGATAGCTTCAATTTAAGGAAAGGATATAGGGTACTTTTTACTATGGAAAATTGGACAGATCCTGAGGGAAGAACGAAAATCGACTTCAACCATCGCGGGCAACAGTATAAGTAGGCTAGATGATCATTGAAATAAATCTTACCGGTGTATTATTAATAATAGGAATAGGCAATAGCAGTACAGGTGTTAGGACCACCAACAGTGACTTCCAGTAAATAGAAAAAAACAATGCCATTCTTTGGCCCAACGTGGCACTCGACCTTGGTCTGGAAAAGAAGTATGTGGTTCCGCTGAAAAAAAAGAGCATATTATAAAACCTGACACATGCTGTTAGAAATGAATAAACATGCGATGGAACAAGTCAGTGACAATCTGCTTGCAATGGTGCATGTTTTACACAAATAACAATAAATAACAAATAGGTAAGTACTTAAAATTTAATAAATGGCAAACTGAATTATGTAGTAACAGTAATATAAAATAAAAATAGGGCCATTTTTAGGGTAAGGCAATATAGAACCTTCTTTAATTTATATTAAAAAAAACCCTCCCCTCCTTCTAGGGTCCTATTCAATTTACAATAAGACAAACCCTTCTGGGTTTTTATTTAATTTACATTTAATGGCAAACTCATGTTCTTCCATGCATACCGAGTTATAGACTAGAATTCTTATATATGCCACTAATTCAAAAGCTTTAAAAACATACAGGAATCCATGCTCAAAAATATGATGGTAACTAATGGTATGTATAAATAAAATTTTAAAAAAATGATCAGTTAAGCTAATAACACCCGTATTCACAAACAATACTTAAGGGAACTTCACTAAGTAAACACACTGCGTTCAATACAGCTTTGTGATTGGTCCTTTTTGACTGACCTTTTGTTTATGACACAATTTGAACCACCCTGTGCATGCGTGAGCACTGTGAGACCTCAGAGTGACATTTGTAAATACGGGTGTAAGTATTCTCTCTATCAGTTTCAGAAGACAATAAACAGAGTAGCGTGTCTTCTCCATTATTTGTCACTAGTTGATCCTAGTCATCTTTTTTAGTCCTTATAATAAAAACATACTG
Organism: Acleris cristana; assembly: GCA_948252455.1. Lineage (NCBI taxonomy): Eukaryota > Metazoa > Arthropoda > Insecta > Lepidoptera > Tortricidae > Acleris > Acleris cristana. The sequence goes on along the minus strand of OX411792.1, from coordinate 8,294,586 downwards.
AGAGACGAGAATGAAAGGGTTGTTTCCACCTGTTACCACCCAGCATCCTTTTGTGCTGCTTTGAACTTTATTCATTGGTAATAAGTCAGCAAGTGTGTGGGTGGTAACAAATAGGATTAACCCAAAATAAAAGTCATGCCATTCAGGTATTTAGTGTTCTCTAGCGATTCTAGTGGGATGTGAGAATTTTGCTTTTAAATCTCACTCACTCATACAAGTTATAATGCTTGCTACATTCAGAATAGGTATGTTGCAATGTTGTAAAGTGATAAATTTCATTACACTTCCGTCAGAATGTGTGCGTAATGAAATCATGCAGTGCTTTAATTGTGAAATTGGTTGCTATTAAAATGTTTACAAATCTTTGTTAGTCTTTGTCAGGTAATTACAATATTTATCAAGAATCCTATGCTGTGCATATAATAACAATAACACAACTGTTTTTCCAAAGTTTGTAGGTCATGAAAAAAAAATGAAAAAACATTTATTCTTTAGCACAATAAATATTACAATAACTGTGGTTGATACCTCTTTTTAAGTAATCAATAGTCATGACTAATATTAAATGCAAAATTTCATCAGGAGCCAATTATAAGTATCTTGGGTGTACAAGCACATGGGTACAGTTGCTCAGAAAACCAAACTACATGAATACACTTGATTTTTGTACATTTAAATAAAATTGAAAAACTTAGTTTGTGTGTAATATTTGCTAGGTAATAGGCAATATTATACATTATTAAAAATCACTTATCTTTTTATACCTTTTGTAAAGTTTTGTACCTTATCCATTTTATGTGTTAGTAAACGTCATCATCGACAAACCATACAATGTATAGTTCGTCAATGGCTTCAAAAGGCAGTTGAAGCCTAATGCTAAAAGGGACAAGATACAAAAGTCATCACTTAAGGCTTTGACTATACATTTATTACCAGAATTTAATTAAGAATCTTTGATTGAAATAACACTAAAACTTACCGGTTTTCATCATTGATCCCATTTTCCACGCGGTTCACGGTCGCGGTATCTCCAGCGTTGCCGTTAGACATTTTGGCGGTTTTGATTTACCGAGTGCAGCACTTTAATAAATAAAATACACCACAAAGAAATCCTTTTCGGTTACATTCCCACGAACATCTGAAAAACAAAATCATATTATAGTAGGGACGCAGCTTTAAGTAATACTTTCATTATAAATATTCAGCTTCTTTAACTTATTAAACTTTAAACAAGTTGTTGAAAGTTTACGTGGATTCAACATACAATAATATTCCATTCAACATTCAAACAAAACGTGCGCCTACTTCAAATTGACACTTGACAGGTACGCAATGTACGCATGTTTAGAGCAAGTTTTTTTTTTTTTTTTTTTTTTTTTTTGTTGTGGCTTTGTTGTCTTTTAGCCAATTACAAAGTTAGGGAAACAGAATTAGGATTAAAACAAAACGGAATTTGGAATAGGAAAGAAAGGATTAGGTTTTACATAACAAACATATATACATAAAGAATACAAATGTCATATTTTAATATTATACATCTCTATAAAATTTGATAGTATTTTATATACATCATAACAATTATAATACAATAAACAGTGGATGGAGGTAGGAAAAGGGACGGAAATGGATTGGAGTTGGGCAAAAAACTCAGTATGATCATACAGAATACAGGAGAAAAAAACATGGTTCACATCCCCAAAATTCCCGCAAGAACACAAAGGTTCAGCGACAATACCAAACTTATATAAATGCGCTGGGGTGCAAACATGACCCAGACGTAATCTGCATAGAATTGAAGTAGATTTTTTAGAAAAATGCATTTTACTAAACCACGGTTTACGTGGAATGGACTCTTGCACCAGTCGGTAATATTTACCTTTGGTGCTATTGACCCAAAGTCGATTCCACGCTTCAAAAAGGTGTAACTTGGGCAAATTAGCCAAATCATGACTATAGTTTATGTAAGGAAAGATATCACCGTCGCGCACAGCTTCATTCGCTAGCTGGTCAGCTTTCTCGTTACCCGAAATACCCACATGGCTCGGGATCCACGCAAAAACAACGCTACAACCCCTCAACGCACATTGGTGTAAACAATCTCTGATATCAAAAATTATTTGAGCTTGCTTATGAGTCCTGAAGGGAAACTTTGCTAAGGATTGAAGGGAACTGAGAGAGTCGCAAAAAATTACAGCTTTTGGGATCTTCATGAGAAGAACATATTGAATAGCTTTAAAAAGTCCATAGCATTCTCCTGTGTAAACAGAAGACTCTGGAGGGAACTTGATCTTTTGAATAATTGGAAATTGTGAATGGTAGACCCCAACGCCTACACAACTAGAGTCAGATTGTTTAGAAGCATCCGTAAAAATGTGATGCCAATCAGACCATTCGTTGTCAACGATATTATTAAATGTTACATTTTGATGACAATCAGTTTTAGATATTCCTATATTAAGGTTTATGTCCGGTTCTAAAATTAAAGTATTATAACTGTATTGATAAAGAGGTAACAAAGAACTTTGATGTGTAGGTGAATCTAGGCTCAAATATTTTTTTAAACTTTTGACTAGGCATGGTGCATCTTTATGAGCCCAATATCTAGAAGAATCAACTTCATCAGCAAGTCTTCTTATTTTCGAAAGCAGTGGATTACTTTTTAACTGTATATTCCGGAAAATAAATCTGTCACTTAAATACTGTTGCCTTAAGAATAAAGGCGGTTCACAGCATTCCACTTGAAGACAGTTGATTGGACTAGATTTCATCGCGCCAGTGATGAGCCTGAGCGCTTTGGACTGAACGCCATCAATCTTTTTGGCTGCAGCTACATTACCCGGATATAACAGGAACATCCCGTAATCTATGACACTCCTTATCAGGGCATTATAAAGAAGTCTCATTGTAAAGGGATGAGCACCCCACCAGACGCCGGAAATACATCTCAAAATATTTAAATTACGTTCACACCTTATGAAAACATGCTCAAAATGAGGTTGACCAGTAAGTTTGGAATCCAATATCACCCCAAGAAATTTGACCTGATTTTTGACTGGCAAAACCGAATCACTATAAACAACATTAACTGTTGGCGTACTCCGTTTTCTGGAAAACAAAACAACAGAACTTTTTGATGGAGACAAATCAAGCCCATTTATATCTAGCCAAGTCTTAAGAGCTGTCATTGCTGTGGATAATGACTCGGCAATGTCATCTATGCACCGCCCTGGGACATAAAGGAGTAAATCATCGGCATATTGAAGGACAGAGGCATATATATTTACAAAAGGTTCTAAGTCATATGTATATACATTGTACAAAAGAGGGCTTAAGACCGAGCCTTGTGGCAAGCCTTTCCAGACAGTTCTACAAATAAAAGAGTTACCACTAGGCTCTAGACTATATTTGATATATCGTTCGCGTAAAACATTTACAATAAAATTAACCAACAAACTGGGGACCTTAAGCTGTTGCAATTTCTTGTTGAGAATAAAAATATTTACATTATCATATGCCGCATTAATGTCTAAAAAGGCAGCTACCAAAGACTCACTTTTAGAAAAAGCCAGTCGAATATCTGTGGTAAAAAGACCAAGGCTGTCAAATGTGCATTTACCTTTACGGAAACCAAACTGGGTGCCTGATAATAAATTATTATGTTCAAGGAACCATTCTAAGCGGTTTTTAACGAGATGTTCAGCTATTTTAGACATTACAGACGCTAAAGCTATTGGTCTATAAGAGGATGGGTCAGAACTAAGTCTATTTGGCTTCAATAACAAGATCAAAGTTTGTGTTCTCCAGGATCTGGGTACATATCCCGTGAGCATAACTTTATTAATTAAAGAAAGGTAATAATTAAGACCATTAATATCAAGCTTTGACAGAAACGAATATGGAATACCATCCTCACCCGGCGCAGAGTCTTTAACGGATAAAAGTACACCTTTTAACTCGCACATTGTAAACGGTGAGTTTAGGTCCATTTCATTGTGGTTATCGTTTATTTCAGGTGCCAGAACTGAGGATTTTACTACAAATTCCTCTGGTGCGGATGGAGGGGCTAAACGATCCATAATTTGTTCTGCCAGAACACTAGAGATTTTACTTTGTTGAGTATCGTTGAAAGCAGATCTAAACTTTCTTATATTTTCCCATACAATGGAAGCATTAACATTAGGACAAAGTGATAGACAGAAACTGCGCCATCCTTCAAATTTCTTTTTCTGGAGGAGCTCTTTTGTGGACTTAGCTACTTGAAGGTAATTTTCAAAGTTGTCATCTGACATGTTTAAACAGTACTGTTTCTCTGCCTGTTTCCGTTGTTTTATGGCAACAGTACATTCTTCATCCCACCATGGTGAAGTTGGTATTACCCCAGGGCCACAGTTTTTTAATGGAAAAATTTCATTTGCTACTTCTACCATAATATGAGCTAATAATTCACAACACTCTGATACATTGTCGTCTGTTACTTCAGGCAAATCCTGCACTTTCAGTTGTACCTTACTCCTATATGTAACCCAATTGACATTTGCTAATTTATATTTCAGACGCGGATGCCTCAACTGTTTTGAAGGTTTTTTAAAAGGGAAAGTAATAAGCAGAGGGAAATGGTCACTACCGTACGTAGAGTTCATAGGACTCCAAGAGAGAGAAGATGCAAGATCTGGAGTACAAACAGACAAGTCTAGAGCACTAGGTGTTCGTGCAAGGCGTGTTGGCATACCAGTGTTAAGAATAAATAAATTATGATTGTTAAATAGTTCTAATAATTGTTCACCATAATAATTAGTAGTAGAACAACCCCAAAGCTGATGATGAGAGTTAAAATCTCCTAAACAAATAAATGGTTTTGGAAGAAAACTAAAAAGTTGGTCAATTTCACTAAAAATATCATTACTTGGACGAGCAAAATATAAAGAGACATAACATATTTTATTTACAACCACAGCAATGACAGATAATTCACTGCTGTGAGAAGGTAGAGACAAGGGGGTTGATGTAAAGGATTTTTTTATGAGTATGGCAACTCCACCATACCCATCATTCCTGTCTTCCCTGAAACAGGAATAGCCAGGAATTTTAAAAATGGATTCCTTTTTCAACCATGTCTCCTGGAGACAGATTAGAAAAGGATCATTTTTATTTATAATATGTATTAATTCATGTTTTTTACTATTTATGCTGAGACAGTTCCATTGAATTGCTTTGGCTTTGTTGGCCATTGTTACTATTATTTGAAAGTTGATAAAGTGCATCTATCACTGCTGCAACGTTGGACGGTGAAATGGTATTGGACTGTGATAATAACTGTATAAGAGCTTTGATAATGTCTTCAATTTTAATTTCGTTTTCATCTGTATTATATTTTCTTTGGATACTATGTTTTGTTGAAGGAAGAGAAGGGTCCCTTACTATTTCTGCGTGGGCAAAGCGATCATACCCTTTAGAGAACTTAGGTGGTGATCTGGGCTTTAAAAACACTGTTTTTTTGTATGAAGATGTATGAGGTGGTGAACTTAATGATGATGTGGGATATGTAGGTTGTGAAGGATGAGTAGCTGTAATGTGCAACTGTGAGGGTGATGGTGTTTGGAGTAAGGCATCTGCGTATGACAAGCTTGACACAGGTGGATGTAATTTAACTGCCTCCATATACGAAATGCAGCTTTTGCTCATTGTTTCTTTTATTGCCTTTTGTCTACCAAACTCCAAACATTTTTCACTGTTGGCCTGATGACAACCTTTGCATAAAATGCACCAGTAATCCTCCTCCTCGACATTACAGCCATCACCCGAATGGCCTTGACCGCATTTAAAACACCTTGGTGTTGAACACATGTACACGCGTGTAGGTAATACTTGTCCATCAAAAGTCACAACAATTGTGCCTATATTTTCAAATTGAACAGCATTGTTAATAAAAACTTTTCTTTTTAGCCGCCTCATTTTAATTATTGGCCCACATCCGATTGGAACGTTGTCGTTGATACTGGCCAAAAGAGCAAGTTTAGAGACATAAATATGTGGCGTTATCTATGAAAAGGGACCTTATTGTCGATGGCGCTTCCGCCATTATTAACGATGGCTCGATATAAATACAAAGTTGCGTGAAGCAGTACGGCGTAAGCGTCATCGAGAATAAGGTCCCTTTTCATAGATAACGCTAAATATCACTTGTCATTAGGCGGAAATAAATTAAATATCTTAGGTTGGCAACATGTTGCGTTTCGTTATTAATAAATTGTGTGGCCATAGAGGTGGATCTGAGTGGACCCCTTTAAGAACTACGTTGTTACTTATTTACTATTTACTAATTTTACTATACACAGGAGAAGGCCTTAATACCCATACACCATATGAAAACGGTCCCTTCGTGTATTTCAGTTAACTAATTGATCAATTTATGCCCCCAAATATCTAAAGAGCAAAAAACTAAGTGAGCAAAATGTTTTCTGTTTATTGCCCTTTAGTACTTACTTTAATACGTACCAAGTAGTATATTATTGGGAGTTTCAAAACACATTTTACATGTTTTGTGTTTTGAAACTCCCAAGGCGTTTTTTTTGATGAAACGCTCATTTCGAGTTGATCGTTTTTTTAAACGCTAAAATAGGTGTTTTGAAACTCCCAATCGGTTTTGAGGTGTTTTGAAACTCCCAAGGCGTTTTTTGACGAAACGCTCATTTCGAGTTGATCGTTTTTTTAAACGCTAAAATAGGTGTTTTGAAACTCCCAATCGGTTTTGAGGTGTTTTGAAACTCCCAATCGGTTTTGAGGTGTTTTGAAACTCCCAATCGGTTTTGAGGTGTTTTAAAACTCTCAATCGGTTGTATGGTGTTCTGAAACTCCCAATCGGTTTTATGGTTGTAATTTATATCTTTGTACATTCCTGTTTGTAATACTTACTATATTAGAATTATTGTGTTTAGTACTCTATCTTCCAACTGCGCTTCCGTATACGCCCTGTCGAACTCCACCGATGTGGGTTCGAACTCCAACAGGGTTATGTCGGCCAACTCACCATTAATTTATTTTAACTTATCGCAACGTACTCGAGTTATATTCTTCGCATGTAGATTTTGTTACTTGATTATTTCACAGTTCATTTGAGCAAAACTGTTGCTTGTACACCCGACAATTGTCAGTTAATATTTGGTTTTTAATTTGTCAGGTGCACAAGCAACAGAACAAAAGATGTTTTTCATTTCATGTACACAACGCGTCACAGGTCGTCACCAGACACGCTATCGTCGCATAAGCGCCCCACACCGCTACATACGGACTTGGTTTGCTAAAGCGAGTCACATAGCGCACCACACCGTTCGACGGACTTGGTTTGCTATGGTGTTTTCACAACTTGCTGCGAGGTTGATCAAGCCCCACATCAAGAACGGGTCACCTGGGATGCGTTAAGTTCCCAGTGGTCTTATGACCGCATTTTACGTGTTGGTGATTTTAGTCCTCTCACCGAGGTGTGGATCATCCATGCCCACCACCGCATAGGCATAGAATCTCCCTATACATTTTGAGTTGATTTCAGCGGTTAGTAACAAGGGTGATCAGGCCGAGCCACAGGTTGCTGGTGAACCCTACCATTCCGCCGGTCGGTCACGGAAGGTGGGAGCACGCCGGTTACATATTTTATGTTGTATATATATGAACAAATCTTAAAAACTTCGTTAGCGCGATGTAGACCTGAGCCTGTGATTGGATGGTTTCTGTGACGTGCTCGTAACGCGTTGCAAGAAATTATAAATATAAACTAGTTGCAAGTCAATAAATACGCCGGTCTGATTTGTATTTTCACTAGCACAAATAAAGTCCGCAATTCGTTAAAGTTTAACTTCACATGCTACCTTATTAATATATGTGCATATGTACAATTTGCTGTCCCATCAGAATTAGACACGGCTATTAAGCAGGAATCATGACTACTACTGTAAGGGTTACATTATGTTAAAGATATACGATCAAGCGATTAATAAAATATAAAGCGCACGTAAATCCAACAGCGGCACTAAACTTCAGAGGAATTTACTTTAGTTTCTAAACTTGTTTTGCATAGTAACACTATTGGATTTAACATGGGTAGGGAATTGAATAATTATTGAGAAACAAAGTTGCAAAAACACAAAATTTTATTAAAAAATACAATCATGTAAAATAACGTATACTGTAAAATCTAATAGCTAACGTTACTGAGTCTTCTCACGATTCGGTCAACTAATGATTCCGTAGCACTTAACAATTCATCGTAGTTATCTTCGATGACAAATTGCACCGCCATGAGGTCATCAGCGTCCTGCTGCGATTCAAGGTTTGCAATACTGATCTTAATTAATCGCTTCCCTTTTTTCGCTTTTTTAATTACATGCGAGTTTAATCCAATATCAGTTTTTATTTGCACTGCTCTCTTCTTTATCTTGGGTTTTTTCGGTGAATTTTCTAAAGATGGATTTTGAATTTGATTTATACATCTATTCTGGTATTGCAAATAAGCATCCATATCTTGGGAGTAGCCAAATGGTTCGTCGAATGCCGCAAGGGTTTGAGACGAAAAAGACGGGAACTGTTCGTTGGTATCTTTCACGGAGTCAATGTGTTGAGAAGTCATCATACTCTGCACAATAAGAGAATATAATTAGATTTATATCTACTAGGAAAAAAAAAAAAAAAAAAAAAAACGGTATCAGTATATTAGTAAATAAGTTAGGCACTCACCGTTTAATTCAAGAAGTTCAGTCAGTATTATTGTAGGTACGGGATACGAAATAAAACTGCGACTTTCTGAATTGGCGTCTAAAGAAGAACTGCGATATTAAACGTATGTATTTATATTTTTCCTTTGCTAAACACGTGCACAGCTCTAATACAGGTTTAAACATGTATTATTGAGCCCTACAAAATATAATATGCTAAACACGAACTTAACTCCAGTACAGGTTTATTCAAGTATTGTTGACAAGTCCTATAAAATAAATCAATCATCGCATTCAGTGTAAATTGAACCTAAATGAAGTCGGCTTCTTTGTTAAACGCCGGTTCCTTTCATTGATGCACCGATTACGACATATTTAACATGATACTTTTGTTTGTAACACAAATGCTTACTTTGCAAATCGACGTCTGAGGTATTAAACCTTTATAAAAACTTTGTTTTGTTCGCATTCCGTAGTACTGTTATTACAAATAGAATGTTATAAATATCTAAATGTTGAGAACTTCTGTGAGTGTTGTAAAGTGCTGAGCGGAAACTTTTTACGTTGTAACGCTTAATTACATTTATTTCTACAAGAAAGCCAGTGTCAATCAGTCGCAAGCTACAACTGCATTAAAATAATGTTCGTAAGTTTTTAATATTTATGTGTTCTGATATGGTTTTATTGATTATTAATTAAATAAATCGTATACAATATTCCATGTTCTTTTTTTTACAGGTCTGATACGGAATACTCTGAAGTGAAAGTCTCCAAGAAGACTCGTCCATATTCGGAGCTTCAAGATCCTGCTCCAATTTCAAGGTAATTAATTAATATCTAAGGTGCTGTGTGTTAGGAGTGCATTGTCGCGGTGTAATTATTATGTTTTGTGTTTTAAAGGTCTACGAAGCCGAAGGTGGTAAAAAAGAAAACCCCGCTGCCCGAATCAGGAGACGAAGTCTCAATACCTCGGTAATTCAATTTTAAACAAGTATTACCTGAATACATTTTAAAGTGCTTTATTATATTACGGAACTTCTGTTTTATAGGTCAAAGAAGTCGAAGCTGTCAAAAACGAAATTCCCGCCGACTGAATCTGAAGACGAAGCACCGACTCCACGGTAAGTAAAATATGTATTTATTTCAGTAAATGGTAATTTTAAAAATAAATTGAAATAGGTACTTAGCTCTGCACATGTTTGTTCCCTTTATTATTATTTATTTATTTTTGATCGATTTACAGCTCAAAAAAGTTGGCGCAGACAAGTCTGCTAGAGCAGCTCAACGGTCCTGCAGGCGGCTGGATAATCGACTCCGACAGTGAAGATGGTGACTGGCGTGCTCGCAAACCCGAACCACTGCTGCTGCCGTCAGTATTGATAAGGCAAGTTCCCGGGGGCAGGGTGCGTCGAACTGCACAATTATCAGGCGACCTTTTTCTTGAGTTAAAGTTATACAATGTGGCTGACATAAAAAGCATTTCGCCAAAAGATCGATGGGAGAAAGCTCTAGTTAATTTAAAAATACAGTTAGATGTTAATTCGTCAGAGGTGTCAGATATTAATAAAGTGCTTAAATTATGTAAGGACTATTTCGCTGAAGATGGAACGTTCTATCGCGATTTAAAATAATATTTCTAGTATTACTTACCTATGTTTGTAACATTTGCCAGTACTTTTAATCTACTATTCTTAAAAGTTAGTTGTAATTCTATGTCTTGTTGAGTTGAAATTAAATAATGCGGCTTACATAAAAAGCATTTCGCCAAAAGATTGATGAGAGAGATCTCTAGTTACTTTAAAAATACAGTTAGATGTTAATTCGTCAGAGGTGTCAGATATTAATAAAGTGCTAAAATTATGTACAAGGACTATTTCGCTGAAGATGGAACGTTCTATCACGATTTAAAATAATAATTCTAGTATTAGTTACCTCTGTTTGTAATATTTGCCAACACTTTTAAAATAGTATTCTTAAAAAAAAAAAAAAAAAAATGTTGTAATTCTATGTTTTGTTCAGTTGAAATTAAATAATGTGGCTGACTTAAAACTATTGTGACAAAAGATCTATAGGAGAAAGCTGTAGTTAATTTAAAATTTCACCGAGCGTTATATTGTTACTAAAAATAATAATTCTCGCGATACTTTTGTTTATCTTAATTTCTAGCACTTTTCATCTACTATTCTTAAAAAAACAAATATGAGTTGTAAATCAATATTTTGTTCTGTTTGCGAAACATCTGTTCCTAGTCGAGCTTTTTCTGCCCATTTACGAAGTATTGTGCATAAAAATAATATTTCTATTGATAACGGTGAAGGCGTTGAAAAAATAGCTTCAGCTTTTAGAAGTAGGATAGCATCTTACCGTGTGCGGGGGCGTGAAGGCGGGCCAGACCAGGTTTGTGCACCAGCCGAGTTTATACGTAGCCTTCGCGACAGTGTTCGTAAAATTTTGGAAGCAAGACAATCAGTGTTTAATACTATCAAAGTCAATTTTGAATTATTTGCTGAATTTTCTTTACTTAAAAACGATACTTGCGACGTAAAATCTTTTGCAACGAAAAATATAGTTATACATCAGAACTATGATTTTAATGAAATATTTTTAAATCTTTTACAATGTATTTGTGGAAAAATTGATGAGTTTCAAGACAGAGATAGTGGTTGGGCTTTTATGCGCAATTTATACCTAGAGGTAAACATCAGTAAATATAACCCACTGAGAGCATCAGGATTCATTGATTTGCCTAAAAATATAAAACTAAAACGGGCGTGCATCAATATACAAAATAAAGATGTTTTTTGCTTTTTGTGGTGTGTGATGGCTGCTTTATTTCCAGCTAAAAATAATGTGCATAGGGTATCTTCATATCCCCATTATGAAGGTGTTCTTAATAGCAAGGACATGACTTTTCCTGTGGGATTATCTGACATAAAAATATTCGAAAAAAACAATCAACGTATTAGTATTAATGTGTACGCACTCAAAAATAAATCTGAAATCGTAGGTCCACTTTACAAAACCACATGTCGGAAGCAACATCATATTAACCTTTTAATGTTAGAAAACGGTCGTCAAACACATTACTGTCTTATAAAAGATTTAAGTCGCCTGCTTAAACTTCAATTTACAAAACATAACGGGAAAATATTTTTTTGCGATGAATGTATGATATTTTTTAATAGTCAAGACAAATTTAATGCTCACGTATGCGGGGGCGTAAAGACAATTTTACCTAATCGGGGTGCGCATATTGAATTTAAAAATTTTGAGCGGATGCAAAATATGCCTTTTATAATTTATGCAGACTTTGAATCCTTATTGCAACCAAATACGGATGAAAAACTTAGTTCGAAATGTACTACAACATTGCAGGAACACATACCAGCTGCATTTGCGTACTACATTGTTAGTTCATACGACAGCTCCCTAAACAAATTTGTGTCTTATCGTGGAAAAGACTGCGTAGAAAAATTTCTCGAATATCTGCAAAAAGATGTACATAGAATAAATAAAATATATTCTGACCCGAAGCCAATAACTATTACAGAGACAGAAGAAAATGATTTTTTGAACTCTCAATATTGTTTTCTTTGTCGCAAGTTATTACTCGGCGATTCCGTGAGAGATCATTGCCATTTGACAGGACGCTATAGAGGCAGCCCATTCTTATTGTAATATTCGGTACCGCCTACCAACATTTGTGCCAGTATTTTTTCACAACTTATCAGGGTACGACAGTCATTTGTTTATACGTCAATTGGGTGAACTTCCTGGTCAAGTCAAAGTTATTGCAAAAAACAAAGAAAATTACATATCATTTACGAAATTTTTCATTACAAGTCGAAATGAATATATGCCCGTTCGTTTTGTAGATTCATTCAAATTTTTAGGAGCAAGTTTGGAAGAACTTGTTAGCACCTTAAATGAAGAAGACTTTATTCATCTCTCACATTTTTTTCCTTTAAAAGAGCATTTCGATTTATTGAAACGAAAGGGCGTCTATCCATACGAGTATATGTCTAGTTGGAGTCGCTATGAAGAGCAATGTTTACCTCAGCCACATTATTTTTACAACTCATTAACAAATGAGATTATATCCAAATATGATTATGAACATGCCGAGCTTGTATGGAAATCATTCAATATTAATACTTTAGGAGAATACACCGATCTTTACCTTAAATCAGATGTATTATTACTAACTGACATATTTGAAAAGTTTCGTCAAACTTGTAAAGTCAATTATAGATTAGACCCTGCTTTTTATCTAACTGCCCCAAGTTTAAGTTTTGATGCCATGTTACTTATAACTGGTGTGAAGTTGCAACTCATTGATGACCTTGAAATAATTAGAATGATTCAAAAAGGTATTCGTGGGGGTGTATGTTTATGTTCTACTCGATATGCAAAGGCAAATAATAAATACATGCCAAACTTTGATTCCAGTAATCCAAGCAGTTTCTTATTCTACATAGACTGTAATAATCTATACGGTTATGCAATGTGTGGCAATTTACCTTATGATGATTTCAAATTATTACCACGGGATAAAATTAATGTACTCGATATCCTACAAACACCTGATGATTCGGATTATGGTTATATTTTGGAAGTGGATTTAGAATATCCAGAACATTTGCATGACTTGCATAATGACATTCCATTCTGTCCTCAAAAATTCACACCGCCTGGTTCAAAGCAACCTAAACTTATCCCAAATTTATATGATAAATACGAGTATGTCATCCATTATGTGCATTTAAAAACATGTATAAAGCATGGCTTGGTATTGAAAAACGTACATAGAGTAATCAAATTTAAACAAGGTCCATTTTTAAAACAATACATAGACTTAAATACAAAGTTAAGACAAAAAGCTAAATCCGTGTTTGAGCAAAATTCGTGCAAACTTGCAAACAATGCTATATTTGGAAAAACGTTGGAAGACGCTGAAAAAAGGTTAAATGTTCTGTTAGTTAATGCGTGGAGTGATAATAGAAATAAAACAAAAAAGAAATACACAGCAGAGCATCTAACAGGTAGACCTAATTTTCATAGTTCTACCGTTTTTAGTGAAAATTTTGTCGCCATACAAATGAAACCGGAATCGGTAACTCTTGACAGGCCAATTTACATTGGATTTACTGTTTTGGAAATATCGAAAACTCATATGTACGATTTTCACTATTCTGTCATGAAACCTTTTTATGGATCTAATTTAAGTTTATGTTATACCGATACAGATTCTTTTTTGTATTCCATAAATACAGAAGATTTGTATGTAGATATAAAACGAAATTTTCAACATTATTTTGATACACGTAATTATTCTGTCAGTAACGCATACGGTATAACTCTTAAACATAAAAAAGTACCCGGTTTATTTAAAGATGAACTTGGTGGAGAAATAATAAACGAGTTCGTTGGCCTTAGGTCTAAATTATATTGTATAAAAACAGAAAACAAACAACTGAAAAAGGCTAAAGGCACAAAGAGACATGTATTGCGCGGTGTGGATTTTGAGGAATATAAAAAAGTACTATTAAATAAGGAGCGGATAAGAAAACGCAATATTGTATTTAAATCTTTAAAACATGTTATTTTTACTCAGTCCTTGAATAAAGTAGCACTGTCGTCAAATGATGACAAACGCGTTATACTAGATAATCAAGTCTCGACGTTGTCTTGGGGTCATCAATCTTTGTTTTAATATTAAAGTTAAAATTAGATTTAAGATGCTATGTTATAAACAAAGGTGTGGTAATTAATAAATAAATGTTATTTCCTATGAATCTGGTTTTATTTTACTTCTAAACCTTTTGTAACCCCATTGGGTCCAATTCGAACTTTAAAATTTAAGTGCCCATGAAATAACAAATAGTTGTCATTATCATTGTTATTTTAAACTTTTACAGGCACTTAAATTTGTAGTTTTCGGATCGGACACTCTATCTTATCATATGTAGGTAGGTATATAAAGGGAAATAATTATGAAATAAAAATATGCTTTACAGTTATAATATTTATTGTACTTTATTACAAATGAGAATACAATGATAAATTATTTTCAGAATACCATTTTTTAATACATAAAACATTTTTTAACGCACAAGATTTTTTATGCGTTGAACAACTATAACTACTCTGGTCCTTACAATATTTTTGATACATAGATTCAAATTTAGGCAAACCGTTACAACCCAAGTCAATTACGGTACAGTTACTACACAAATCTTTAATCCATTTAACTTTTTCTAACCCTTTTACATATATTTTCTTGTTTTCCAAAAAACAGCGTATCATTCTTTTAAATTCTCTATAATCAACAAAGCCCTCATGCCATGAAATACCTAGGTTTTTCTCTATCCATCTTACTTGTCTTTTTTCGCTTTCCATTAACGTCGAAAACTTATATGGAGGTTTTATTGAAAATACCTGTGTGTATTCATTTGTACTGTATGCAAATTCCTTAATAATAAATTCATTCTTATACGATTTAAATCCCTGAAGATCCACGAACAAACAATCTGAATTCATGATATTTTTCGTGTAATGTTGCTTAACGGTTTGTATTCTACAATACTATCATTCAGAATTAAACAGTACGCTGCAGTATTATCAGGTATATCCTGTTCACACTCTAATTCTACTCGTACGTCTATGGCGCCTGTTTTTAAGGTTTCGTTTTGACGGGAACAATCGATTACAAACAGAGCAGCTTTCTCTTTAAATTCTTGCGGACTCAACAATGGTGTTTGACCACGGTTATAATAAGACTGCTGGAATTTAGCGTACTGTTCGTATAATAAAGCATACTTTTCAGCTGCAAAACTAACATTTAAACTTTCATACGGAAAATAGTTTGAATTTAAAAAAACTTTGACGTCTCTCAAATGACAGTGATCAAACCGTGTTATATCTTTGTTAGCCATATTCTTTCTATCCGTTTTCAATCCAATTATAACGAATCGCGGTTTTTCAATTTGAGATGAAGTTTTGATTGACCAAGAATGTTTTGATGTTTTAGGTAAAAGTGGATACTCATAAAGATCCCAGTTCCTAAATGCCATTTGAATAGCGCGATCTTTTTCTAAGCATTTGAGTAAATTTAATCTTTCCCTATCAGAAACTTTAATATGTGGCATACGCCATACTATTTTAGATATAGTAATGTTATCTATGTATTCATTGGTGTTCAATTTAACACTATTTATATTACTATTGGATCGTAGAAGAATAAGTTCATGCCTACAGTTAATAATTATTTTCTTATAATCCTCTGCGAAACCAAGAATCTTATCTAAAGGAATAGATACAGAAAATGATCCATGTGTAATTTTAGTACCATTAACATTCCATCCCCATAACTGTGACATAGACGATTCGATTTCATTCATGGATACAAGAGATTTCATCGTTGTTGTAACTCCAGCGTTTTTAATTTTATCTATTTCGATCCCGTTCAGTTCATATCGAATATCTTGAAACAAGTGAAGTATAGGGTTATTCGTAAATTGTACACTGTTCACCGGCGTCTTTGTCTCTCTATTGAATACTGCAACATCGCCTTCTACATAGAGAGTACTCGCCGATGGCAATACGTAAAGATCTTGTTGGTTAATAGGTATACGAATTTCATCGTTCAAATTAAAACTTGTTATGTATGGTTTATATGAATGATATTCAAAACTTTCAATCGTGTTATCAAAGCTTAAAGAATCTGTTAAATTTAATATACTCATTTTAACAATCCAATGTTTTTTAAAAATTGTTTATTTTCTTCTGTTAGCTTTGTAATTGGTTCTTTAGGTCTTCTTTTCTTGATAGTACAATGAGTACTAGTACGTTTGTCGCGCGAGACTACACTTTTATTGAAATTTATCATTTTTTTCGAAGATGTAAATAAATTTGAATCTCTTCACCTCGCAAATTAACTAAATTATCGTTTACATCCAATATTCTTATTTTGAGAGAGCTTAAGCTGTTTTGTGTAACAGGAAAGTAGATTACGTTTTTAGGTATTTCTATAATTCGATAACCAGGTGGAACATTAGGTACAAACTCGTGAATTATATGGCTCGGTTTACCGTTAACAAATGATCCACTCACTATGTCACATTCAACCCGCACTATAGTTGTTGATAGAATGGAAACAGGAAAAGGGGAATCTGTTAATATATTAGCTTGAATAGTTTCTTCTCCAAAACCTAACAACTTTCCAATCGAATTTTCTTTATTGAAGTAGATGTTTTTAGAACACAATATAGACGTCTTCAATGTGTTATTGTTACATGTCAGTGAAAATGTACATCCTTGCAGGTGTCGTTTAAGGTAATCATCAAGGTCTTGAAGTTCATATGACCCCTCTGGAATTTCTACTTCTTCATTTTTACCATAATAAAATGTATTATTTCTGTAATCTATATTCGGTATCGAGTTAAAAGTTGACATGTACAGCAACCCACATTCATATTCACCATCGAGTTGAAAAGCTGGTGAATAATTAGTGATCAAGGCAGAAGAGGTTCCGGTTATAGACAAAGTGAAAGACATCATGAAAATGATATGGTTTTTATTGTACAGAGATATTTAAACGTTTACTCCAAAACTGTTTTAAATATTTCAAACATAAATGTCCGCAATTTACAGTGTTAAACTTTTGATAAGTGAGGTAATTGTATGAAATAACATGATTCTTTAAATAATTTATTAATTCTAACGGTGGTTTCAGATCACCAAAACTATTAAAATATTCACAGTAATTGTTGTCCTTGACATAGGCTACCCAGTGAGTCCCGCGGTTTTCAGAACTATCTAAATTTATGATTGCACATTCTACTCTTTTTGGTCGTTTTGGCAAACTATCTCTCATATAAACACCGCGAAAATAAGGTATATCTTTTGAATACTTTAAAATATCAATATTTGTTTGAGCTCGTCTAGGTAACCTTTTATTTAGTTTTTTGAACTTTTTAAACACAATCCTTTACCGTTCTTATACGGTTTTATATGTAAACCTTTTCCTAATGCTATAGATTCCATCATTTTGTTATGGCGTTCTGATTCGGCTAAGTTTTTCTTCGCAGCTTTGTAATCTCCAACAGCTTTAGCAATCCCAGCAGCTCCTCCTGCCAAAGATCCTAATGCAGAAAGTCCAGCAAAAATAGGTATCAGTGGTAAAATACCTCCAGTTTTTGGGATCGGTATTAAACGAGGAACTCGTAATTTACTCGTATTGTTATTACGGAATACTTTAATTGCAGCTGCAAAAGCTTGATTAATTGCAGTGCCTTTATTTTTAGATTTGTTTTTCTTTAATTCAGCACGTATCTTAGATACAAACTGTTTAAATGTTTTTATCCCCGCGCCGATTTTTATTTTAGATTTCATTAGTTTGCTAACTAGCCATGAAGCAAGTTTTTCCCCTTTACCAGCATCATTCGCTTTCAGTCTTTGTTTAGCCATTTTATAAAGTTCTAAATCTGCATGTTGACGATCTGCCAGGTTAGAATATTTATCATAGGCTATGTCGTGTTGCATACATGCGTTGTCTAGCTCATTAATTCCCTTATCACCTCTTAGCAAACGTTTATGCAACTTTGTGCCTGGTCCACAATAATTGTAGCCGGGTAAGTGTAGTTCAATTGGTAAGTGATTAATAGCACTGTTTAAAAGTCCTCTCCCTTTCATATCCAAAATATTAATGACGATTTTTAATACAATAAAGTTAATAAATATGCTCATACAATGGCATTTCTACCAATCCAGCTATTTTCGCTATCATTAAGCCCTAACCACTTTACATACAATTTTTCCCCCTTCTTTTTGATCACCTTTTCTATGAGGTAAACATCAGGATATTTCGTTTTCTGAAGTTCTTGTTCGTAAAATGACCCAAGTATTGTATTTTTTCGTTGATCTTCAATAAGGTAAGTAACTGGGCGAGTGCGATTTACATGTTTAATAGTAAATATTTCAGTTGACCAATTCGGTGTATAACCTTTGTGAAAGGCGCTTTTATACTTGCTTATGCGTACGCAATCTCCTATGTTAAATTTATTTGATTGATTACCTAGATTGGATTGCACGTTTTGGATGTTTTTCTTTACTTGCGACTCATTATCAAAATTTACATCAATTGGTTGAAATTTTGTTGTACGATGCATAGTTTGATTGTAGGATTTAACTATATCATTTAAAGGTTTTCCAACCCATTTATAATTTCCTATTAAACTAAAATGTTTGTAAAGTTTAGTTTTGAGCGTTTTTATTAACCTTTCAACAATAGATGCTTTTTTAATTGAATACGTAGAATAATGATTTATTTTTAATTTTTTTACATAGCAATCGAATTCATTATTATAAAACTCTTTCCCTAAGTCTGTCTGTAAGTTTATCGGTACTCGTTTAGATGCTTTAATAATTTGTTCGAAAGCATTTTTAATTTCTGTTTTCGTTTTAGATTTTGTTGGAATACACCACGCGTACTTTGAAAAGGCGTCAATTACAACCAAAATGTATTTATATCCTCTATTTATCTTATGCAAATTTTGTAAGTCAATCAAATCCGCTTGCCACAAATCATCAATTCCTTTTAATAAAACTGCTCGTCGCTTAAAGTTTTTTCGAGCTGATCTGTGTATCTCGTTCACGACTTGCTGCTTTGCCATCGTTTAATTTGGTGAAAATGTCGTCTGTTTCCTTTTTTGTATAAAAGTTCAATTTCAACTGATTTGCAAGCTGATGAATTTGTGAATTTATAGTGTCAAACAAAGAATCTAGATACTTCTTCTCATAAAGGTTCTGAACGAGCTGATCAACATACTGCTTATTAACGGCATCATTAGGCGACAATGGATGCGCAAGCCCCTTTAATCTCAATGACTGTAAATCGAAATGCCCATCATCTGATCTGAGTAAAGCATTATTTTTAAGTTCAGAAACTTCAGATACACGCAGGCGTTTATGAAGATGATGACCAAATTTATCTATATTCATTTTATGATATATTTGTACGTCAAAAGTTCTGCCTCGACTAACGATAATAGTACAGTAACTGATTTATATATTAGCATTGTTAACTAATCCCGCTTCTTGCAATTCTTCAATAATGGATATGATTTCATTATCTAATCCTGTATTACCAGCTTCACGGGAAGCTATAAGTAATTTTAATCTATCTACTAATTCGTTTGGGTCATCCCAATATACATAAGACACTTTATTTTTAACTCTTTTCATTGTTGGTAATCCATCACCACTTACTGTTCGTTCTTTAGCTAATTTAAAAAGCGGTCTTATTACATGTAAATATTTTATACCTTTGTTGCTTTTTATTGGTTTATTAGCATTAAAATCTCTTCTATGTGCATTAGTCTCTAATAATAAGATTTTGTAATTACGTTTATCGTCCTCAGTTACAATATCTAAATCCGGTATTTTCTTATATAGCAATTCGTTTAAACCTGGTGTTAAATTGTAAGTACGACCATTTACTTTGATTTTATTGTTACTGGTGTATACTGGATAAGTTCCTAGCATTAGCTTGTCCCGTTCCGTTCGTATACCAAATGGAATGTTTATGTTCGTGGTATATTGCTTTTGAAATGCAGGATCTTCGCGAGGAGATGCATAAGAATCAGATGTCTTAAATGAAATATCATTTGCTGAATCCTGATCAATCATATTTTCACTATCCACACCATCACTTACATCACTTTCATCGTCGTTTGATGTCTCATTCCCATCATCTTCATTATAAAGACTAGATTGAGAAGAGTTCCTCACAACAGTAAGATCATTAATAGTTTGCTTCTTCTCTTCACTAGGACTAAATTTAAATCTTTTTGCCAACTTTCTCCATTGTGGAACATTATTATCTACGTTCGTATCGTAAGTGTTTATGTAATTACTGTCGTCATTTTTTGCTATTTCATTAAGCGGATCTGTTATTGGTTTCAATACTGATTCCAACATCATATCATTATCAGTTTTCATATTACGAATCAGTCTAACCTTCTTTTTAACGGCTTCGACAGATTTGATTACTTTTTCTTTCAAAGTTTTCTCGTCATTCATTTCAAGGTTCATGTCTGATCATGATGGTTTCCTATGAAGCAATAAATGTTTCGTAACATTGCATTACGTATTATAGTTAATCCATAATGATAAATGTGTCAAAGCCCATTCTATAACATCCTGAATTACGCCTACAATCTTTATTTATAACCAAGTAATTATATGGTAGTTTCCATACTTTAGCACACATTTCTCGAAACTGTGACCAAGACATATCGCTTCCAACGTGTTCATCATAAACATGACGTAAATTCATATCATCCTGTTTAAATAGAATTATTAAGTTAGCATTGTCTCTTATTAATTGTTTAGGAATTTTACTATAAGTTTGATTAAGGTAGAAGCTATCAATATTTTTATGACGTCCCATTGCAAAGTAATCCCTTATGTTGTTTTGATTTTCACATGCAACATCATCAAATATAATAATTGAGTTAATCTTAGCTTCATGTGGACTGAGTATTTCTTCATTTTGTTGATATTTTTGAAATTTAACTGTGGGAACTAACGCTAATACTGTTTCCAAAAATCGATACATGGGTTGGAAAAGAGTTTTTGAGTAAACATAAAGGTTTTCAAAACGTAGCCCCCGTTCATGCAGTAAAAGACCAACAATTAAATTGGTTTTTCCACAGTTAGAAGGACCACAAATTATACTTCGAATTGTGTTCGGTAAAAGTTCTCCATGACGTGAATTGCAATCGTTGCGAACTGGACAAACGACTTCCAATTGTAAGTTTTGAGGTTGTCTCACAAACTTCATATTTTCTAAAAATAAACGTTATATCAAGTACTACGTGTTGTAAGCTTGAATGCTTTGTACCCAATGCGCCTACACCTTCAAGATATTAAGTAGTTATATGTGAATATGGAGTTTCAGAACAAGAATGTGTTTTTGAAACCGTATGAACTTCTTAAATAA
The DNA here is from genome assembly GCA_948252455.1 of Acleris cristana. Lineage (NCBI taxonomy): Eukaryota > Metazoa > Arthropoda > Insecta > Lepidoptera > Tortricidae > Acleris > Acleris cristana. The sequence continues at coordinate 8,272,878 of OX411792.1, read as the reverse complement.
TGAGCGTTTAAAAAAACGTCTGAATGGAAATGAGCGTTTCGTCAAAAAACGCCTTGGGAGTTTCAAAACACCTCAAAACCGATTGGGAGTTTCAAAACACCTATTTTAGCGTTTAAAAAAACGATCAACTCGAAATGAGCGTTTCATCAAAAAACGCCTTGGGAGTTTCAAAACACAAAACATGTAAAATGTGTTTTGAAACTCCCAATAATATACTACTGTACCACTATTTTTAATAACCAGATTAAAACTACCAAACAGTGCTTAAACGAAACGCAACGATAAGTTTACGAATATGCTTACTAGGCAACCTAACCTAATCCACTCAATACTTTTCTCAATTAGCATTACCATTAAATTTCTATCTTTGATAATAATTTAGAAAAAGCCATGTTTCTTCATTAAAACCATATGTTAACTGGCTGTCATACTCTTTTCTAAGATCTAGATCACAGTACAGTATTTACTTTGCCTGGGTTAGCATTTTTACTGTGACTATTTTTATAAACTTGACGCAAGGCCGCAAGGGCACCACTATTCACGAGAAAAACGTCAACATGACAGTTAAGTAAACTGATAACAATTGATTGATAATGAAAACAAATATTTTGCTTTAATTTTACAGCATTAACTAGTTTAATGCTTTTTATTTAATGTTAAAGTTTAGTAGTTCAAATTTGCTACATTTTCAATGGCGAAACAAATAAAGACGGAGGCGGAAGGTAAGTGTTCAGATAATGATTACCTTCGTGCACCTAATTTATACAGTTCTCTTAGTATAAATTGATCATTTAGGACGTTAAACACGTAACATATCATTGGTGCAGTTATTTATAATTGCTTTTGTTTTTAACTTCTCTCTTATGCCAGAGATAAGCTTGCATTTGTAGGTTATGAATTAGTTGTGTTGTGTTGTAGAAGTTCATTGGCCGCCGGTCTCGAGGCGTTCGGTTTGGTAATGTCGCCCGTGAACAGATTAAACCTACAGCAAACTCAGATAGCACAGTAACATCCAGTTTTATGACTCAAAAGCGATGTATACAACATTCAGATGTTAGGTAGGTATATACCTGATAATGAGGTATCAGTGTGATGAGAGCATTTTTTGCATGAAAGAGCATTGGTTGGGTCGCTTAGTGACTTAGGGTGATGACTCGTCAACACAATGTATTCTTTTTGAACCCCAGTTGTCTCATATACCAATGAGGTTTTCTAAATAGTACATACGTTTTTTGGCTTTGAAAACATGCTCTTAAAAAACATAGCGAAGAACATGCACATTCAGGTATCTGAGCATGTCAGAGCGGTAATTCCAGAAATGGTCAAAATATCAATCTTAATAGTCACAGTTATCACAAGAAACATCTCTCTTCACTTAATAGTGATAAAAAGGTAAGATGGAGAATTTGCTATAACGCTTTATTGAATATGTATGTATGTATGTATGTAAACTCTTTATTGCACAAAAAGAAAATAACAAGACAGAAGATATGTAAACAGATGGGATAATATAAGGCTAACATCCATGCCCATACTAGAGAACAATGGTTGTGATAGAGCACAATCGGAAAATCTGTAGAATACCTACAAGTATGTTTATAGACAGTAATGTTTCGTATTAAAAGCATAAATTTTAACATCCAACAGGGATAATGTCTAACAGACAAAAGGGATGTTATATGTTCAAAATATATCTTGTGTACCCGTCTGTAGTATCATAGCTCCCATGCAATGGATCAATATTTTTAATAGAAAGTTTGTTTTTGGGGTGGTTGTTAGCTAGGTTTTATGAAAATTGGTTGGGCTGTTAAACATATTCACTCAGCTACGCTTCTACGCTGCTGTCGCTATTGTATCAGAGGTTTTTATCTAATAGTTATATTTTATTTGGTTATTTTTATTTTAACCTCTTTACCGCGACGAATGAAGTGTCATGCCCTATACGCCACAGGTCAAACTGTCTATTAGATAAATAAGTAACTTTAAATTCCATTGTAGAAGGTTTTATTTCAAGTTGAATGTTGGTCATGTGTGAGCCCTGTCATTGGCTATGATGACTAGATGACTGTGGCGGTCAAGAGGTTAAACATATCTTTAAATCAGCATGAACAGCCATGACCAAACTCGCATTGGCTCTCTTAAGTCCCTGGTCATCACTAATGAAATGACATTGCAAGAACGAGGAAGTTCCTTGAAAGTTGATTCGCCGGAATGTGTTAAGGTTTAATAAGTTTTCCCTTTACTGTTTTGCTACATTGTCTGTATGTTACATACAAAGTATATGTGTTTACTTGGTTAACATAACCATACTAAAAGTAAACTTACTGACAGAGTAGTGATAATTGTAAAATATGACATCCTTAAAATATAATAAGGTTTAATTTTCCTCAACCGTTACAAATGACTTTTGTCTATACAGTACTGTGTATGGAAACCTTATGCAGAGATAGAAGAGTTCAGGCCACTGATACTTAGTTCTAGTATTTTCCATATTCTTTTAATACAATCCGGTTTCCTTGTTTCTCAAATACTTTATAACTGATTTAAAAAAAACGGGGTTCGGTGTTTGACCTGTATTTATGTATGTTTGTATCTTCACGATTATTAGTACAATTAGAAAATTGATATTGAAACTCAACTACAGTATTCCTATAATTTACTTACAAGTACAAATTAATTGGAAAGATAATGAAATTGTACGTTAAATTTTAAAAACCTGTAATCGTTTTTTTTCTTAACACCTACCTAGTTTTATCAAACAAATGAAGCTAACGCGTTACGTGGTTGAAAATTGGCAAAGTGCCACTATTAAGACTATTCTACAACTTTTAACATAGAGACAAAGACTTATAACCCCTTCTTGATCGCTGCCACCTATCTTACGCACCTTCACGCGCCAATGTTGTCTGGAAGAGATCGCTATTTAGCGGTAAGACCGCCTGTTGTATACCTATAATTTTATTGTATTGTATTGTATTGTACCTTCGGTAGGACAAGGGCACAATTGCCCCTTTAGTATATTGTACATTGTGCCCTTGTTCTACAGAAGGTGCCTATGATTACCCTACTGTCAAGCTGTAGTGTGCATTGTGTTCCGTTGTGGGAATTAAATAACTATTGTGATGACCAGCATAGTGGTATGCCATCTTAGTTGTTAGGGTTGGCAACGCATTTACGGTCTTAGGATTGTAGTCTTAAGATTGCAGATAGCTATGGCTCTAAGATTTCACTTACTATCAGCTGGCTTAAGTGCTCGTTTGCCTTCCCATGGCATAATAACTATAGTTTTTTTTCCTTAAGTAGGTAGGTAAGTGGGTAATTCTTTTCTGATTGATTAGAATTACATAATGCTCAAACGAAAGAAATTATTGATTTAAGGAAATAATCTCTTCTTATTTGTTATCTTACTATAAATGCGAAAGTTTGGATGTTTGGTACTCAATCTCGCCAGAAAGGCTGAACGAATCTGGATGAAATTTGGCACAGAGATAGAGTCTGGAATAGCACATAGGTTACTTTTTATCACGAAAAAATGTACGGTTCCCGTGGGTCGACAAAATTAAGAATTCAACGCGGACGAAGTCGCTGGCAAAAGCTAGTTATTTCTACGTTTAAGCTGCGCGGTGCACATAAAAAAATTAGGCGGTGGCGGGTATCGAACTCGCGACCTATGACGGTTGACTAAATAAATATATTTTTACTTTGCCCGAGACCTCTGAAAGTGACACTTTAAGTGTACATAGTAAGCGGCAGCGGTTTTGCATACAATGAGTGTGACGTCATTAGAGGAAGTATTTGAGATGCAAGTACCAGTAACATGTCTATAACAGGCCAACTTGGTTAGACCCAAGATCTACTGTTCACTGACGACACCCTCTGCGATCTACCAATTACATACTTCTTGGAATCTTAAATGAAACAGCATAGTTCATATTTACATTTTTTGTCTTGCCACGATCGACTGGACCAAAAGTCGCGATCGACCACTGGCCGATCGCGATCGACCGGTTGGCCACCCCTGGGGAGCTATTGTCTAACGCACTCACAATGTCTGCATACAAAATGAAAACAATTGCTCCACTTTGAAGCCGGTTGCAATTGCGAGTGCGTTAGACAATAAGGTCTCTGGTCTATAACATAACAATAGTTAGGTTATACAGACGTGTGAAAATATCCGTTATAAGGTGTTTTATAAAATTTTTCATTAAACGTCAGCATATAACACATGATTGTGTAGCGGAAGTGTAATGTTTATCGTGTAATAAATTAATTTATTTCTTTTTAGTCGTGAACAGGAATGTTGCATAAAAAAACAATCGTGTTAATATTATAAATGAGAATGTTTGAATGTTTGTTACTCAATCACGCTGAAACCACTCGACGGATCGGGATTAAACTTGGCACACATATACACGTAAAGTCGGTGATCGAATTCGAGATCAAAATCCTAACCTCAACGGGCGCACATTCGCTGTGATTACTGCATTTTGGTTTAAATGTAGGTATTTTTATCAATAAAACTTACCCTTAATATTACTAGTTAAGTACATGAGTTCTCTTTCATGTTTTTATTAAAATAACGTTAAAATGACTATCTGTTGTAATCGAAAAATAATATGATGATCATGAGTGAAGGTTCAAAAATCCCTTTAAAAAAAAGAATTATGTTGCTATTTTGTTTCATTTGCATATTTTCAATAAAATTTTATTTTTACAAACGAAACTTGGAGCAATCACTAGTATATGGGAAAAGCATCGATAATTGAGTTTATCGATATAGGCGATCCCTAGCTGTCATTTAATTTTGCCCCGTATATTCCGAGGTCTGACATTGGGCTTCTTTCTATCTTATTAGAGGCATAAGAGCGTATCAGAAATAATTCTGGTGACTGTTCTAGGATTATTAACATCCATTATTAAGATTAAGACAAAATAGGATGCTGTAAAATAGTATAAAGCACCTAATTCATATATGTGTATTCATAAAATAAATGTTGAATGGCTACTATATTCGTTTCATGTGTTTAACTCATATTTACTCAGCTGTCTACCAACTCTTGTGCCTCTTTGAATTTGCAAATACCCCGTAGAAGTTGAGTATACTTGAGTTCGGTTTGTTTTGTATTCGCTTGGCTTAATCTTGATAATGTTTTCTTGTTAAGGTACCTATCTAAGGTAAGGTCGGTAGCAGAAATCACCGTTGAAGGCAAAGGTGGTATGATATCCTGATGTAAACCATTGTGTGATGTTTACAAGCTGGTGTCATTTACGGCAATTTTCAGTACTATCAAGAATACAACGTTTTGAAATATACTGCGTCAGAGTTCTTTTTTGGCTATAATAATATAAAATGACTAGAGGACGCCCGCGACTTCGTACGCGTAGAATTAGTTTTCTGCTACTCCCCCCATTTCTTCCCGTTGGGGATCGATTTTCGGAAAATCCTTTCTTAGTGCTCACTTACATCATGAAAGGAACCCCTATACCAAATTTCAAGTTTCTAGGTACAGTAGTTTCGTCTGTGCGTTGATATATAAGTCCGTCAGGTTTGCCTTTTATATATGTAGATAATAACCCTAGGGATTATTTATAAAGGTCTCTTCTTTGAGAGCTGATATCTCTTAAACAGCCAAACCAATTTTCATGAAACGTAGCTAATAATAATCCTGATTAAATTAGCTTTATTAAAAAACGCGTCCGAATTGGTCCTTCCGTTTGGGAGCTACAATGCCATAGACTGACACGCAGATACACATAAAACTCCTGACTCCTGTCAAAATACATTTGAGCCGTGTAAATACGAAGACCAGAAACTTAACAATTCCAAAAATAGAAGGATAGAGACCAAACTCATTTGCAATTTAATAACTTAAGCAAATCCAATCTTCCGCCAAAATAAAGTTGCACGAGCAATACATGCAATTATTGTTTTTTTAGTATGATATTTTAAAACCGCCTTCTTTTGGACATGACCCTTTTATCACGTAATCTTTGGCAACAGTGGCGCTCAAAAAAACCGCCTCAGAATATCACAATCGAAGTCCAAGGTGATTTGAAGAGGAAACCGTACGTTACGCAGGCTGGAGTATATTTATAGGTGGAGGCGCGGTTTGACGTCACCAGAGATGTTTTTCGCTATTCGATGGGAACATAAATCAAAATGCAATCCGAAGACGAAGCAAAACTAGCAAAACGATCAACGGTGAAGTGTAGTATAAATAACAAACTAAAACTTAGAGAAGAGAAATTAGATGTACCTACCTAAATACATCTTTGCTTGGTAAAGAAGAATATAGAAAACTAGAGGACGCACGCGACTTCGTACGCGTAGAATTAGTTTCCCGCTACTCCCTCCATTTCTTCCCGTTGGAGGCCGATTTTCGGAAAATCCTTTCTTAGTGCTCACTTACATCATGAAAGAAACCCCTGTACCAAATTTCAAGTTTCTAGGTACAGTAGTTTCGGCTGTGCGTTGATATATAAGTCAGTAAGTCAGGTTTGCCTTTTATATATAATAGATTTGGCTGTTCGAAATGAAATGGTCTTACTAACCATCGAACTTATTCCCAAAAACTACGTACGTCTTTCAGGATTCCTTAATGTATGCACCTAGGTGTAAGGGAAATTGTAGTTTCTCCTGTCATCACGTCAACAACTTTTTGCCAATATATAGTATGTATGTATGTAAAATACTTTATTGTACAAATGGGAAAATAACAAACAACAAAATAGACGGAAACACAAAGGTACAAAGGCGAATTATAGATTATTATAGTGAATCCGTCTCCGTTTTCAGAAATACAATGTGCACCCTTTTTACACATGCCCACTTACACATTTGTACATTCAATGATTAACTACGCACATCTTCTAATCTGTCAATTTATTCCGGAACGAAGTAATTTTTTCAAGGCTTTCATTACTTACGAATATTCTAAAGAGACATATTTTTGCTTTGTTTCCAATGAATATTAATGCGTAGTTATTATAGCCGTATCAGCTGATTTGTATACCGGTAACTAACATACTGGTTAAAGTTCGTTAGTTCTTAGTACTATTAGAATAAAGTTACATTTCAAGTTACTCGCTATTAACAGATTTTGAAACAGTAATGGCGTAATTTGGTAGCTAATTTGCACAGTTTATTTGTTCCGTATAGTGGTATAGCTGGGGTGTTTACTCTGCGGAATTGCGAAGAGTGGCTCTATTCTAATCGGTAAAACAATATTGCTTTTGACATGTTTCCTATCGCATTGTTTTAACTCGGCCACAATTACTCTCAAGTATATAAGAGCAATTGTAACAATTCGATAACATGTCAAAAGCAACTATGGTTTTATTAAGTAGAATAGATTTTGGTAACTGCACTCTAAGATGTTATCTAATCTTCTTAATATATAAAAGAAGAAACTGAGTGGCATATCAACGCACAGCCCAAACCGCTGGGTCTAGAGATTCCAAATTCGGCACATAGGTTTCTTCTGAGGTCTAGGGGTGCACTAAGAAAGCATTTTCGAAAAATCGACCCCCAACGGGAAGAAATAGAGGGAGTAGCGGGAAACCATTTCGACGCGTACGAAGTCGCAGCCGTCCTCTAGTTTAAGAAATAAAGGTTTGACTCGTATTTGAAATGTCAATAGTTGCTTGAAATGATCGAAAGGAAAAAATAATTGAACTATAGCATTGATAGCCATATCGACCCTTCCTCCTTCTGCTACAGTACTAAAGATGCATTGAGATAATATCATGATGAGCATCTAAAAAGAACTTGAAGACGTGATAACCCGATTTTTACAACGAAATATCGTGATCTTTTCGTTCCTTGTGTTGACAGATTGTGCAACAAAATTGAATAATTCGTCTTAAAAACTGCCAATAATTTGGTGTTAAGAATTTACCCACGACTTTTTCGTTAAAGCCTTTTCAGTGGACTTAACAAAATAGGTGTTAAACGCGCTAATGCCCTGCGATCATGTTCAACCTTTGCACTTATAAGAAATCCACGACAAGAGGGAATGGCAAGACTTGGTTCGATGCGAAAGAGCCTTGACTGGGCTATGAGTAGTACGTTATTGTTTCTATTTAGAGTAGACATTTTAATTAGAAAGGGTGGACATCTAACGGTTTTATTTGATGTCACAGTAAATTCTAACAGGGTAGAGGGTATCATTACTACCTATATCTCAATTAGATATAGCCTATTACAAAACCGTTCTTATTACTAAACCCCAAGAAACGCCAGGCAGGATAAGAGTAGGATCAATTCGAATTAAGCGGCAGCACCTTAGGTAGATTAGCTTTGGCCGAACTGCTTGGTCGACGAAACCGACGCCAAAATTAAATATACACACACTATAACGTTTATACCTTATGCTAGGAGTTGTATGAAATTACCGAGTCAGTGAATGACGTCTTTCCAAAAGTTTGAATAAGGAACGATGTTTCTAAAATGTCTGAGCATGGCGGTTAGTTAGCCCTATCCTACGATGCCAACATGACGGAATGAATGATAATGCGGCCCAGCTATTAATGTAATTCCCTACATTTCTGCAGAACACAGTCTATTATAGTGTCAGCCTGCAGCCGGATACTCAGCTACGTCCGCAGCGCATATCTATGTCATTGAAAACGAATGATAACTGGAAGCGAGCTGGGATGAACCTAATTAAAAGCAGTTAGAGCTATGACGCAGATTGTAGTTACATACAAATCGTTCTATGTTGACCCCGGAGGCTCGCCTGCCTCGGGTATTTAATTATAGATAAAATACGCACATGTAGTTACGTCAATTTACAGAGTTCTAATAGTACAGCTTATTTGCAGACCATACCCCGTCCGAAAGTTTCAGATATGAACATTGTTTTTTTACAGCTATGAAATTTTAAATTTCTGTTTACATTACACGAAAGCGTAGATGCGCTACTGAAAAAAAGTTTCTCTGGTTTTGCTTGGCTCGGTTTCGACCAATCGATAGTAAATATAACAGTCGCTATCACTTCCGAAAATATCCCCTCCTTTCTTGTTTTTAAGTCACATGCTACAGTGGACACCCATTCAGCTCTATTTCCGAGAATGAAAAAAAACTTGACGACTGACGGCTGGAAAGGTGGCGGCATTTTTTTTAGCGGCGGCGCTTCGTTTTTTTTGCTGTTTTGTTTTGTTGCGTATGAGCATAATGTGCGTAACCGAGTATTTTTACTTCACAAAATAATACATTATTTTTGCACAAGGAAGCAATGACGAAAACGTATATTTTCTGAAACACAATTTCCAAACAATGCTATACTGTAAAACCGAGTGTGACAATATCACGTCAGATGATGACGTCTTGTAAGTTATTAAACTTATTACGTATTCCGTTCCCATAAAATAGCATTTTTATGTTCCAAAGGTTGGCCCATCTATGTACATAAACGAAGTAACAGGCTTCGAAGTTTTTAACCGACTTCAAAAAAGGAGGAGGTTCTCAATTCAAGTGTATGTTCTTTTTTTTTTTTGATGGTAGCTTTCTTTTTTGACCTAAAGTCCACAAGGGAGATTTCTAAATTAAACCCTTAAAAGGGGTAAAAGAAAAATAATAAACGAGTTCTACGAGGACTAGGACTACGATTAAGGACACAAGGACTACGTTAGTGTGAACTTTAACTTACTGGACAATTATAGTTTATTAACAGCACCAGTAACTTGAGAACCTTTTCGCTAAGGAAAAAGAGTTATCGTGACAGTTAGACCAATAAGACAAAGACAAAGACGTTTATTGCAAGAACAAAGTATTTGGGGCCCTATTTTGAAAATTGTTGTTCGGAATTACGTTAGCTTAGCCCCATTCCTTTCTCTCGATTTAGTCACCAATGACGAATGAAAGGGACGAAAATTTTTGCGCTTCTTAGTAACCATCCAATTCTTATTGGTATACCAATAAGAATTGGATGGTTGTATACCAATGGATGGATGTATACCAATAAGAACAGGATGTGCTTATTACCTATCTATGGCTTGCAATAGTTGAATAGCAATTGCTATTCAATTATTCAGTGCTTCCAGTTAACCATTGCTTGTAGAAGAATTCATAGATATTAAGCATTTATTTAATAAAGCAAGCAGCTGCACAAAAGGATTATTTTTATAGTACTGTACTATTGGGCCTAAGCAGTGAGCTTATAAATCATTCAAGTCTTCTTCCTTGCCCTGAAGCTTGAACTGATACAAGATTGGTGTCTTTAATACCGACGCCAAAGCCCGGAGTCCAAAAATAAACGCCGAATCAAGGTTCTCATATCCAACAGCGAGAAAGCTTTACCATTTATTTATACCCGTGTGTATATTTCAATAATTTACTCATAATGTTACGTAGATATTCTTGAATTGTGTTGGTGAGTAGTATTTATTACCCTCTACAGTATGTTCTCCAAAATTAGTTGTTCCGTGACGTGAATAGTAATACAGCTTCTGCAGATAGAAATAAGATTCCCTCTGATCAACTTCTTTCGAGAAATAAATAATACGCTCTAAATTGTATTGGGACAGAGTAGCAAATATACACAGGGATGTTATTTTAATTTCGAAGGAGTTTCTATTGGGTTATTTATTTTTGTTCATTAACGATCAAAATATTATGCTTCCGGCTTTTGGACTAAATAGATCCTTCTGAAGCTAACGGAACATTAATGTTTGTGTTTCTTATTGTATCTATAGCAAAATACTCCGGGTTGGGTTCGTAAGGACTAGATTGCATAACGACTCTATAAGCAAAACGTCTTAGTAGCATAAGGTCTTGGTAGCTAAATGTCTAATTGTACAAACGTCTTAATAGTAGAATGCCCGGGTTTAAGATTGGACTTAGTTCTATTACGTCTTGTTTGTATAACGCCCTAATATCAAAATGCTGTAACAGCAAAACGACTAGGTAGGCATATCGTCAAACATTAATAACGTCTAAATGGCATAACGACTAGATGGTTGAATGACAAGAGGAACTCTTTGATAAAGAAACTTCAAAGTCGAGTTGCTTGGCCACTTAAAATCAAAGATAATATACTTATTGTTAAACAATCTTAACTGTCAATTGAGACAATAACTAGTCGTCCCTACAGACATTAAATTCATCTAATATTACCTAGCCGGTATGCAATCATGACGTTTTGCTACCAAGACCATATGCTATCCAGACACTTTTCCTTATGCGTCGTTTTACAATCAAGACTTATTAATAACTTGGACGTAAACTCTATTAGTCATTTTGCAACTTCGGGCGTTTTGCTATAGTTGTCAATCGAACAACTAAGACATTCTACTCACTAGGGCATTCTGCAAAAAAGACATTGTGCTTACCAAGACTTTATGCAACTAAGACGTTTTGCTTATAGAGTCGTTATGCAATCTAGTCCTTACGAACCCAACCCAATACTCCTACAGGTTACATAATCAGGAAATAACAGCATTTTTCCTTAATTAACTCATACTTTCGCCTCGCGACGCAAGGTTATTATTGTATCTATTTTCAAACCGAGAACTAGGTTACTCGTCCGTAAAGAGCACAGCTGTAAAAACTATTAAATGAGCGAGTCAATGTCAAGCTTCCTTGACTGTCAATGACGACGGGTTAAAAGATCGTAAACAAATAGAATAGAACGCGAAAAGCTGTCCGTACGTCACGCCAAGTGCGAAGCGTATGCTGGAAATAGCGTCATCTCACTGCGGCGTTTGCTTTCCGCATGCTTTGCACACACTAACAAGGAATCTTGATTTATTTATGTTTTTAATTGAATTGAAAATTTCCACAGAGTTACACTGCCCTCATACGCCAATAGGCGATAGGTATCTACAATTAATTATTATTAATTATTATTAATTAGCTTATGAAGATTCAGTGCTCCTGTTAGTAAAGAGGATGCATTTGTCTGAGATATCCGCCATTTATATTAGCAGAGCAGTAAATTAATACGCATATATTGACTTCGCTTGTGTGTAACTTAGTAAGTAAATAAGTAAACAGTATATGATTATGATTAACTGCAAACTTTATGCGATTGACTCCTAGTTTGATCTTCTAGAACAATCTTGAATCAAACTAACAATTAGCTCCCTGATGCACTACTAGATTTTTTGATTTAAACATTGATAGCTTGTTCTTTGACTGTTTTTAAAATGTATGCCGATAGGAATAACCTTAAGTTAATTCTCCTTATGACATATTAACGGGTCTATAGATATAGTCTGTTATAAAAATAATTTTCCATTTTATACAGTCCATAAAGTTTTTTATCATAATTAGTTTATTGTAGCGTGTAATTAGTAATAGTCGTATATAAGGCAATAAAACTGTATGAATAAGCATAATTATGACCTTATTACATATGCCCTATGACATTTCTGGATAATTATTATCGATCTTTATGACGTTTGAAAATTATATTGGAACGTTATGGAACATTAACGTTATAATTATTAAGCAATACGTTTTGTTTTTATGGCTATCGATAATTTATAAGCAACACCAAGGATGACAAAGGGATTCCCATATGAACTTATCTTGCATTATCGGAAATGCCCCTTTAAACCACATTTTGAAGAGTCATCATTCCGAATGCAATGTTCTGATACAAGGCTTCATTTTTTGATATCGCTTATAAATGAAACCTAACCTGACCTACGTATAGCAATTGAACAATGTATTTAATCTAGAATAGCTCCAGTATAACATAGCTTTCAGAAAAAAGTTAACATTGCAAATCAGCATGGGTGCTATACAATACAAGCCTAACTAAGGCAAAATCACTCTGCAGGCAATCATAACTCTTGCGATGGGGACGAGGGGTAGGGGGTCAAAGGATCTAACTCCCTGCGCTTGGGAAAAAAATCTAGTTGACATATAATACTTGGCCTAGCAGTGCATCAAATGTAAGTTGCTGTTCACGCGGCAAACCGTCTCGAACGCGAAAGGGACCATGTTATACATACGAGAAACGCAAATGCGATCGAGACGTTTTTGTGTATGTAAAAATACACTAGACTCTGGTCAAAATTGGTGTCGTTGGTATCGTTAGGTCAATGAAGGATGGTAAGTTCATCTGCCATATCAGCTTTTTTGGGGATCCGTAACAAAATAGTGCCCGTGCGACCTACTTGCTGTCTTTTCTCTTTTTTTATCTTTATTATGGAGTACTACGTAGGCCTCAAAATAATGTAATTTCAGTACTTAGTTATAAATTTTAATTTGACCCATTTTAATTCCAGAATTTTATACCTTTTGGTACCGTTAAGAATGCTCTCACTTAAATTCGTAATTATGTTAATTGAAAAAACAAAGGGCTTTGAATGGTTGTTTTTTAAATAGTGTTACACTTTTCCCAATTGAAAACAGAATATATAAATCACATTAAAACAAACAGCTTGTGTGTAAAACACTTGGACTTTGTATTATGCTAATCTGTTGCATCACGTTCTTTGTTTAATGGCGACTTGAATATCCTAAATTCTTTGACCGGTTGACAGGTTTTGTCCAGTTTTGGGCACCATGTCTTCATATTCTTAAAACTACGTAGATGACCTATTTTTACCCAACTGCATCAGAACGAGGATAATAATATGTAATTTATTAAAAAGTTCATTTGTTGCTTACCTATTTATACATCATAACATGCCTATGCTCTCTGATTTCCAAAATTTGAAACGGACTACACTTGTATTTGGTTCGAGGGCTGACGTTTTCTTTTTGCAAGACCTTGTAGAAGAACATTACTAAAACGAAAGGGACGGTAAAATCACTCAACCTAGACTTAACAAAAACATTAACCACTGTTGTGGTTCAATTAGCGTATTACTTACTAATCACAATGGTTTAATGGATTTCCTGAGGCTTTTCAGTCACTGATTTTGCACTAAATTTTGTAATTTGAGAATATCTACCACGTTCTATTTATTTCTTTAGTTTTCTTTACTATATCCACAAGGTCTCTTCAAAGATGCGCCTGGGATGGTTCACATAGCTAAATGACACTAGGTAGAATCTTCATCTTAAATTAGGTGGTCCTGACATCAGGAGGCTTGCACAGGATGGCGACTGCTTTGAACTAAGGTTCGGCCCTTCTTTACTAGAATCAGGACCCAATAAGTAAAAAACGAGGCACGATCTTTTACAAGTCAATGTCTAATAGTTTCAACATAAGTACAGGAAGATAGGACTTGACGAAAGGAAGCAATTATGTTGAGACATTATCTTCTATAACATCAAGGTCCTCTCTGTAGGTTATGTTAGACTAATTGAATTGTCTAGTTTCCTCTACTAGAAATGCGTTATCGACTTATCGCACTTCCTTATCAATGCTTTTGTCACACGGTATCGCTAGCACATAATTGACATTTAGCAACTAGTTTGTCCTTGCGTTGTTTGGCGAGCTTTCTATCCGGGTGGCGCATATGTTATTTTATTATGCATGATTATTATTTTATTACAACTAGGGAAAATTTATATTGTCAAGATTTGAAGAACACTTAAAATAGTCGGCGTTATTATTAGAATCTAATCTATAATGCAACAGATTACAAATGTTGGTGACATTCATAAGTACTTTCACATGACGGACGAGTTTAATGATAGTAAGTTTCAATTCCATGTAATGTTTTGAATGATAAATATCCCCTAGATTTATGCTGTATCCTTCGTAATTGTAGCCTATCATCGTAATTGTAATCACAATGGGAACATAACGATAAATGGTCTCCCAGGGCTGCAAGTGTGTTCTGAGAAAATCGCATCTTGAAACGTCATTCATTGTTATATCTACATTGCCCTGCCTTTTCTTGGAATATTCTGCATTAAACTGAACTTTTTCATTATTTTTCGATCGATATATGTTCGATCTCGCTTGTTTACCTTTTTACCATCCCTGTTTGTTTTTTAATTTCAGGGCTGTTTTATTTATGTTCCAAAGGCATGCTCATAATTAAAACATTTCTGGAATCATTGTTGTCCGGTCATCGGCATTTAATTTAAATGTTTGTTTACGTTATTTTTAGGTTCGTTGCATATAAAATACTTAACTTTTTCCGACTAAGCATTGGTAAGGAATTATTCAACTGTGTTCCACTTTGCATTAACATCAACACACTTCTGTAAACTATGCGGCGACTCACCTAGTACTTCCAAGCGGTTGTGCAATCGAGTGCAGCGTAGTAGGTCGTCTTCGTAAATTGCATTGCAGGCAGTACACAATATGCACTTGCAACTCAGCGAAATGGGTGTATGTATGAGTTCTGACTTTAAAAGTAATGAAGGTTATTTTATATTGATTGCTAGCTTTTTCCTGCGTTTCGACGGGTCGCATACTTTTAGATAGACCAAGAAACACACTTTTCTTCTTCTTCTGCCGCATTTTATTTAAATGTAGGCCAAGTAGATGCCTTTCCAAGCTTCTGCCAATTTGCCCGAAGAATTTGTATTTTTAATATTGGTAAGGATTTCTCATATTCATGACGGCTACAACTCGATAAAATAAAATCTCGTCTATGCATTTAACACCTTCCTACACTGCCATAACAACAATAAATAAAATAATAAATTGTAACGGGAACTTACGTTATCGTTGGAATGCAACAGAAAGTGGAAACTGTGATAATACAATATCGATAATAGTCCTATTTAGTTTTAATTTTAAGTTATCGTTTTATACTTCATGTATTATTTTATGTCGTTTTTCAATAAATATGTAGCAAATTGGTTATATGAATAATTTGATGATAATAATAAATGGCACCTAGAAACATTTTGTTACTCACCAGATTTTTATTACTGTGTTTGTTTATGTCCTCACGGCATAGATTAAGCTCTATACTGTCTTTAGTAAATCTCCTGGCATTACTGCAGTCCAACGGTATTCGAGTCACAGTATAAACAGTATTTCATCTTCTAACAAAGGTACATCGCGCTGACTTGCCGCGACCACAAGCAAACCTAGGACGCACCAAGCCGGTTTAGTCGGGGCCGCAACGTTTGGTTTCGTGCGTATAAAGTATCGCGCGAATCGCGATCGACGAAAACCTAGCACCCGAGCGGCAATAGGTAACAGAAACTCCTAAAGGGCCAAAGAGTGAGTGAGTTCGTTCTCCACAGAGCACCACCTCGTATTTGGGTCATGGTCTTCCTCTGCCTTCTTGTAAATGCCACCGGTAGCAGCTTTTCATTATTTTAGACCCCCTATTCTTGTGTGCTTCTACCTAACCCATTTTCATTTGCGTTTAAATTATTTATCAAAATCATTTGTCAAAATCTATCGATACCCACTGAGACCTAAATTTAAATTAAAACAGCTTGTTATATTACCTATGTATAATTTTGAGATTGTATGAAAAATAACTCCCTCCTCTCACACTCGCTGACTTTAAAGGTTGATAGAGATTTGTCTACAAGATTTATTTTCAGTTACGTACGAAACAATATATATTGGTTTCTATTCTATTCAAGTGAATTAACGTTAATTCATTATGACAGGGTTATTTTATTTAATGATTAAAATCTGTGATAATACGTTTGGAGGAAGATTCAAATAATCATTGCACAAGCCCACAAGCACAGGAATGAGTAACTTTTCATCTCATGACGTTTTTAATGATATTGATCCACTCTATCACCTCTGTTATATTTTGACTAAACTACACGCATTATTTTATTTTCGTTTCTTCTGGGCCGAGGTTACGCGAATCGAAAATAAAGCGACACGACCGATTCACTCCCAACTCAACATACCACGCAATTATTTTCTTGTAAACTAGACGAGGTTTTTCTCAAGGAAACCTTGTATTATTTTGTATTGCAATTTTTGACGTTTTCAATTATGTTATCCGTTGCGTTTACCCGCTTCCTTAATAGTAACCCCTTTACATCTTTGGGTCAAATAGTTATGTAGTATTGGATAAAAGCTCAATTAAGCTCATAATATTTGTTAAAGTCTTTAAATATGTCTTTAACGAAATAGGTACCTTAAAGGCGGTGCCGTGACCAGGATTATTGTTTGCCAAAATATGACACTAAAGCTTACTACACGTAAAAACGTCGCATTGAATTAAATAGTTAATAAGCTGTATCTTATCTATGACCGCGTGTCGAAGTTCGCGCCAATAATGAATGCCTTACTTAATTGGTGTGATTACTTCGTAACCGTGCTGATATGCACAACGGTACTGCATGCCGTTACACGCCTCGTGGTATGGCGAAGTTCATAAAATGATTATCAGTTAATACCCTTGGCAATGTCATTCAGATTTAGTTCTGATTTTATAAAAGCATCAGTAAAATTAATATGCTTATTTGAGAACAAAGAATAAACCATTTGTAAGTAAGCGGCACGAGACCATTTACAAGTCATAAGATTACCACCGATTCCCGAGAGGAGACCACTTTTGAAAAGAAGCACCGCAATAAACTTAATAGTTAGTTAATTTTCTTAACAAGTTTTTTATTACAGTAATAATAAATAACCCAGCATTACATGAACGTCTTATTTAAAGTTGAAAACATTTCAATTAATAAAAACTTAAATGTGAGGTAGACAATCCCGTTAAAATGCTTGGAGATGATTTTCTAAATAAACCATAACCCATAACCTAGACAACATACAATGTTTATGTGATTTAATGGGATAAGTGAACTAGTTTATGTTTACCTTCATACATTGTTAAAAATTCTTCGATTTATAACCACGTGTTTAAAACAGTGCTTAAAACAGTATTTTCTGCTTATAAATAATAATTTTGTAAAGAGAAAATGTAGTTATTTCCTGTTAATCAAACGATTCTTATAAGGAGACTTGAATATTCCATTCAACAATTTGCTCTTGGGGAAAATGCAGTTAGTCGGTCACGTATGCAATAGGAAAGTGACGTCACTTGCAAAGTGTAATAAGTAAACTAGCTGTATTCAACTTCATTATTAGGATATTAAAGGTTACATACCCTACGCAACGCTTGTGGGTTGAAACTCATTACGTATTAAAGGCTAGTCGCATTAAACAAAATTAAATAGCTTAGGATGCACGTGCACATGCACGTTTCTTAATTAAGGATGAGCGATAAGGCTTTCGTTTAGAAAGAACATTAATATTAAAATGGTTTTCTGTTTCATTATGTGTATCAACAGAGATACGAAAGTACAAGTCTCGCACGTTTTCAGTACATCGCCCTAATTTCTTTGTCCCTTTCTGTGAATCAGTGCTTGGAGTATCTCCAACATCCAAAAACAAGTGTTGTTTTCAACGCAACTTGTGAATCAAGTTCCTTTACTAGGTATAAACAAAACCTAGTAATTGCGGTAATTTGATCATGCACATTCCCCGGTTATTATGTATCATGTAAACAAAACCAGTCATTAATACCTATGCCTCTTAAATGGATGATTTGTTGTAACTTACAGCTCCTGTGTAATTTTCCACAAAATCTACTTCAAGGGTCATGGGTAACCTTTGAACCTTGGAAGGTGTATTTCCGCAGATGCAACCCCATTTTCCCGTACTACTAAAGTATGTGTTTACAATGAAATTCAGATTGGTAGCCATAACAAAATAGAAGTACGGTCAACCAATTTGATTTCTAGGCCAATATGGTCTGTGTCAACGTGACGTTGTCAACCAAATCATAAGAGGTCTTTTACGTTTGGTTTACAACCGTCACTTTAACATAGTCCATAGTGGCCTAGAAATCAAATTGGTTGACTGTACATACAAAGGCCTATTTACTCACATTCCTATTATTCGGCTGTGTTAGTTATGGGCCCATTTTGAAAAAGTAGTCAGACGAGCAAGTAAGTGGTAAGTTATTATCGTGACCCGCAGCACCAGAGGAATCGCAATCTTTCTATCGTACTGCTCAGATCCTTCTTGTAGTTTTTCATGTGACTCAAATAGTAGCGAGTAAACGTTATTGGCTTGCTAAGGCACACCCTCGACAATTGACGACGCAATTCATCAACGTCGCATGCTTTGTGTACGGACGCATACAGATAATTCGAAGGAAGTTTGTCATATCATATCTATGATATGGTCGTATATTGGACATCTGTTCGAAAGCTCGACGCATATTTATTTATTGATTACGTATCATTTTTTAAACTTATTTTTAATTACTTACTATTTTGATTAAGAAATGAAACATCCAACTTTGCCTGATAATAGAATTTTAGTTGAATTTGGACACACTAATTGTTATAACTAGTGATGTCAAATTGTCTATTTAACTAACACTTGGTGAAGTATCAATTTTTTTATCTTTTCTGGTGCTTTCTTTGGATCCTTTTCTTATAAAATCTGCTATTTTTATGCTACATTATTTTTGCTCTGCAGGTTATCCTATATTAATGTATTCTTTTTTTTTTTTTTGGTATTCGCCTGAATGGCCATATATTAATGTATTCTGTATTGTATGGAAACCCAACCTGGTTTAGTTTAATGTATCCAATCTACGCACCATGGTCGTAACTCGTATTGTTCGGTTCGCCAACAACGTAATGCACCATCTCGTCTGTTTTCAGAGTAAACCTAAACATACATTTTCCGAGATAATACAATTCCCCCTCATTTTGTGTCGGAAGAGATTCACTAAGTTTACAAATTTGGCTCTTTTTTTTGTCTATGATATGCTGTTGTTTGACTCTCTCCTCTTAGTAAGTGCTGGTTGACTTAGGCATACAAAGATACCCGTGGTCATTATTTATTTATTGTATAGTGTTCTGTATGTATTAGTTAGGTACCATAAAGCTTGGTAAATAGTGTAAGTAAATGGTGATATAAATTGTGTAAATACTATCGTACCTACTTCTAAAGCAGTTGCATCCGGTTGCAAACTAGTTTAAACTAATACGTTAACCTTCGTAATTTAATAAAAATGCAGTGAATTCTTCAATATTTCCACCGTAGTTTTTAAAATCACCTTATGTAAGGTAAATAGTGTATGTAACAGTTTTTATATACTTATATTAATTAATAAGTACAGTATTTTCCGTCCACTTAGTCAGAAGGGTGACGGAGCTCGCCTTCTGAAATTTAATATACTAATAAGTACTCATAGAATTGTCTGAATACGTAGGTATACTTTTATACCTTTTCTAAGAATGTATGGTAATGGTAGTTTCGATTGGTCAGTTATTTTTATTGTATTGTTACGATTAAGGGGCTGTTTCACAATCATCAAGTAAAGCATATCTGACACATACAGCCCACATTTAGCCCTTTCCCTTTCTTACACTTGAACATAGACGAGGAGAGGGCTAACTTTAACTGGCACATTTTACTTGTCGATTGTGAAACAGGCCCTAAGATTTTAATAGTTTCCTCAAGTTGGTCCTAAGTACGTGTGGTACAACTATCATCAATACGTCTTTATTCGCGCCTATTATTATTATGAGTACGTACATTCCGATCATCCATTGTTAGACCAGGTCAAACCCAGTGCAGGTATTAAAATACAAATTAGTTATCCGAGACGTGCATATCGATTTGCATTTTCAAGAATGCCTTGACCAGGTAAGTTTGGTTTGTACACTTGAAACCGTTTTACAGTGTCTGTATTTCTTGGATCGAATTGCCGTCTTACGAGTACAGTTTGATCGCATTAGGGTAGACTGCATTGCAGCAGTGACGCCGCGCGTCGTTGCTAATGCTGCGTAGTGCGTTTTGATTCATACGATATCATAATAAGCAATATTTGGTCGCGTCGCACCAAGTCGCCGCGCTTTGCTGCAGTGCATTTCCGCCGTAGAACAATAAATAACATTAACGTGGTTCCGCCCAGTGCATACATACGGGACAATGAATAAACAAATTTACTTAAAAGTACCTTATCAATAATAGGAGTAAGATTATAATTTGGTTTCTAACTGCATTCTTCTTTGAATCTCTTTGGTTATCTAAAAAAATATAAAAGTTATCTTTGCTTTGGAACGTACGACCGATACGAATATGGAGTATGGTAACACTTAGTTCAAATATACTTTTGGTTAGCAGCTCTACTTGACAAAAGATTCCATTTTCTCTGTTACGATGGTGATAAAAAAAACTTGGTAATTATAGTCTTGTTCTTAGTTGCACAAGTAATGTGCTCCTCTTATATCTATCAGTGTCATTGCGATGTTAAGAAAGCATTGTTGTGCTCATGGTTAAAATTGACAGCATACTAAATCATCGCCATCACCGGCATCATGCCCGTCTATGACGTCCACTGCTGCTGTTCCAAACCGTAAAATCAAACCGTCCTAAACTTATGATAAGCATTTTTGTAAATCATATTTTATTTCAGAATTGAAACTAATCTAGCAAATGAGTCCCTTTATTTTCCAGCATTAATTTCGGGATCCTCGTGTGTAACACAGAAACAGCCGTAATTTATGTGTATATATCACGTTAATAGTGAAAAAACTAAGAAAAATTCATACGTAAAAGCCAATTGACGTGTACGAAAACAATCAAAGTCATCGCCCATGTAACAGTGCTAATTGTATGGAAAACAATTCAGACGGAGGTTTATGACGTCTAAAACAAATAGGCGCGATTCGCTCGTCCCTTAACATCACAGAACAGAAAAAACAGTAGAAGTGTCAAGTGGGCGTGTAACGTGTGGCATAGTTATGCGGAGTTCCGCATAACCCACCATACTTTTGCCGCGATCGCTTATTTCGATATTTCTAAAATAGGAAATAAATCTAGAAGCATGCCTTATTGTGCTATTTTGGAGCGTAAACACGATAGCCGCACCAAAAACATTTTCCATGGTGGCATGTTGTTTTTATGATAGTTTGAGTATTGGCGACAATAGGTCTGATACTAAGCGAAGCTCATGCCACTTCCACTGTTTTTTCTATTCCGTGCTTAACATACACGAGGTCTTGTATCTTTTAATAACCGGAAAACTATAAAAAAAATACGTGTCTATAGTACGTAGTTTACACTTAAATGTAGTCACAGGTTGTCGTAAAAAGTTTACTGTAAAATAATATTCCGTATCAAAGATATAGCATGCGGCTTTGAGTTTCATGTTTATGATGTCAACAATTCCCACAAAGGTGGCCTTTGTTCTTGTTCAAGATAATCTGTAAAACTTCAGTGTTCACTTAAAACGAGAAACGATTTACGGTGCGGATGGTTCTTAGACAGTCAGAAGTTAGCCCCGTCGTTCTAGATGGTCTATTCCTTAAAAACCCGGCCAAGTGCGAGTTGAACTCGCGTGAAAAGGGTTCCGAACATAGGTAATTTTTTGTAAAAAAAAATATTGATAGACTTATTATAGGTTTTCCTGTAGTCTACAAGCAATGAACTATATTTTATTTATATATTTTTTTCTAAATTTTAGACTCATTAGTTTCAGAGGTCTTCTTTCATGAATAAAATCAAAACTATTTATTTCATTATACTAATCTATATGTTCATAACTTTCCACTATGTCCAAAACCTAGATAATTTTGCTGAAGACAGGCACAATGATCTTTTGTCTAGATTAGGTTTATATCTTTCACTCGTAGATAGTCCTTTAGACAACTAATCATATTACACAAAGGTCTATATTTACATCCATAAATCTAATAGGTTCCTATCCCATTTAAGTATCCGATGCTTTTATTAGCTTATTGTTACGTGATAGGGACTTGTAAGGCTCAAATGGCGGTTCCCTACAAGGAATACTTAAGAATGTTGACGGTGTAAAGTACAATGTTATCTTGGGATCAAGTGAGACACGTGTTTGAAGAACTTAGCTTAAAGCGGAGTTTTAAAGGTTTAAGAGTTTTCGTTATCTCAACTGAAATGCTGAGCACAACTAGTACTTACTCATTAGTCGTTGGGTTGTTATTCAAATGTAATGTTTTTCGACTGATATCTTTCGATCTGCTAATTTTTTCTAATAACAAACGTATCGATGGTAAAGGCAGATTTTTAGTAAGGATTTAAAACTTTTATAAACTAGTAGGTATTTTCCTATCATACAACTTAGCAACATGCAAACGGCCTTAATAGTCGATAGCAAATATCGTACGCAGTTCGTGTTTAGTACCGGTCCACAATTCTCATATAAATTACTAGTATTTGTACCTATTGAAACTTTACGAACCTATAACCGTATTATTTATAAGATTAAAATAATATGTGTGTAAATGAATACAATTTACGGGTTTTTTTTACGATAAACTCGTTCTTCATAATTTTAAGTAGGTACTTACAAAATAAACACAAATCCTCCTTTATAGGTAATTCTCTTTTTTAAGTAAGTAGTTATTAAGGGCCCGTTGTTTGATTGGTAGTAAAACATACCTACTAATAATTAAAAAATCATAACCATTTGCTTCCATTCGATTTTTAAATTTTATCCATTAGTTCAGTTAACTTCTGATCAAACAACTCGCAGTTTCCTCCTTTAGCTAAACAATGTATAAACGATAATATACGAGGTAATAATTATAAGCACATTTTTTAATTGTAAGGTATTGTTATTGATATTAAGTTTTAGTTACACACGTGTTTTCAATTGATAGGTGAGCTGCATTCCTGTTTAACCTCAGGCATTCCTGATGCACACCTCACAACAACATAAAAGTTTTATTCTTAAAAAAAACAAGATTTGCTATTTTGTTTTTATAATGCGTTCGAAGTCTGTGCCGTATTTAATTCAAGGCTATTTAAATAATATTGTTACCACTACTTACATATATTTTGTATATTTACCGCGCCGAAGTTGTCTACATAACATGCCTACTGGTATTGTTATCACTGCACTAACCGAATACAGGAACTTCAGAATCCGTAGTCATTCCCAAATAGGCTGGTACAATTATAACTTTTATAAGTTCCAAAACATTTACTTAACGATCACAACGAGCTAAGGGCCCTAAATTATGGAATGAACTTACCGATTCTCAAAAATCCTTTGTTTGTAAAATAGTCACTGAAACACAGCGTATTAATAAAGTTTCAAAATTCGAACACAGTTTGGTGGGAATTTTAGCACGCGCGTTCTGCGCGCGCTGCGGCTACCGACTGACCTGCCAGTCGTTCCTCTAGTTCCCGCATAGGCGTGTTGTCTCTGGCTTTTTTATTTTTTATTTTATTTAGTGAAGTGAACCATACACGTGATGGCGACAGGTTTGTTTTTTTTTTGTAGTTAGCGTGGACTTTATCGATATCGGCCGTGTGATATTAATGCGTTTGGGTTTACAGGTTGCTGTTATTATTATTATGCGACGTGACTGGTCGTGTGTTTATTGTGATAAGGCATTGAATCGCGTGGTCGAGGTGGAAGGTTCAAATCTTTGCATTAAATTGATTGTTTTCATTTGACCGGACGATTTTAACTAAAACAAGTTTCTATTTATGGAAGTTGTTTATTACTCTTCGACTTTAGGCAGACAGACAGTCGACTCTAGCGCAATATCTGGAAACTGATCCCCGATAAGCAATGAATGCTTTGCCGAGGATCTAGTTGGTTGGTACTACGTAGAGCTCGTTAGCGAATTCGCCATAGCTACGTTAAATACCTAATACCAACACTGATATTTGAATCTCATAAAATGCAGGTTTAAGTATGCAAAGCCAGACCCAGTTCTTAAATAAAATACACTCAAGTGATTCTAAAATTGGACAGTACCTATAACTTGATATTCATTTTATTTGAACAAAACAATTTGAAACTGGTTACAATGTGATATTTTATTTAAAACGCGGTAAGATTTCTTCGAACAGCTCTAGAATGTCTTCGACCATCTTGCCTATTTATATTTTTGGTATCGCTAGAGAAACGTAGCATATACAATATTTAGTGATCCCACTTCTGATGCATACCTTTGTTATTTTTTAAAGATTACCTACAATGTTACATCTGCATCGCATTTTATTATTCGTACCAAACTGCACAACAAACGAACGGGTCCATATTGGCTCATATAAAAATTCGTAGTCCGAATGTATTTTTATTCATAATCATCCCAAGTCGTAGTGTTTTTTACTGAAACGGTTTTTATTTCAGGGTTTTTATAAAAGCAACCTAACCTAACCTCATTTACCGGCTAGATATTTCAAAAATCCTGAAATAAAAACCGTTTCAGTAAAAAACACTTCATGACTTGCGATGATTATTAATAACTATACATTCGGACTACATTTTTTTATATGAAACAAAGCGCTCCCCAAACGAACTTGTGTGGAAATCTCTATTCTATTATAGCTTTCTAGTGAAACAATTTGATCTATTCAATAATATCTGATGGAGTGTATTGACCCAGCTGCAACTAGCGTAAGGCTAGAGGCCTAGAGGTAATCCGCCTTGACTTGAGCTTGAAGTAACGGCGGCGTCGCAGCATTGTGTTATTAATTTAATAAACTAAAGGAAGTAGAAAGAAGGAAGGAACAATATTTCGTTACTCTATCCTTACTAGAGTTATATATTACGAAATTGTGTTTGTTTGTTCCGCCCTCACGGTTCGACGCCTCAACAAATCGATGTGAAATTCAATGCCTACCTAACAGAGATATTGCGTAGCCCGGAGACGAATATAGACATATTAAGACGTCCACTAGCTTTTGCCTGTGATTTCGTCCGCGTAGATTTCGATAATCGTTATTCTCTCAGGAATGAAAAAAAAAGGTTTCGGGATAAACAGCCTATGTGTTAAGCTATCATTTCAAATTTCATCCAAATCCGTCAAGCCGTTGCAGCGTGAAGGGGTAACACACTAACACACAACTTTTGTGCGGACGGAGTCGCGGGCAAAAGCTAGTTAAGCAAGAATGTAGAATATTCGTAATTTGTAGCTCTGCCTACCCCACTCTGGGAATGAAGGCGTGAAGGTATGTAGTAATATCCGAACTGAACTTTTTATCGTACAGAAAAGGCAAACGAGCACACTGCTCACCTATTTGTAAGAAGGATGATGAAGAATGGATGTCTTGTATCATATGATTGCAAAATGTGTTGCCAACCCTAAGGATCGAAATGGTTGTTCGCTATGCTTTTTATTTGACCGGTTGTTTCACAAACCATGCCGGAACCTGAACACAACATCAATGCACAGTGCATTGGGTCTGCTAATTGAATTTCGTTTATATGTTTTAACTTTAACTAAGAAGTAGTTGCGTCTAAATTAGCATTAGCAACGTTTTGAGAATGTTGTGAATGAGAACGTGGGCCGAAATAATTATCGTCGATATTGTATGGTCGGCCAAGAAAGAGGTCTACCAGTTTTGACAAAAGTTTCTGTGAGATCTAATTATCATTTCGGTTGACACTTGTCACTGCCATAATATTATTACGAGGGAAAATCAAACTTGTTGTATCATGACGTGCAATGCAAATGAACTTCAACCGTAGGGTGTTACACATTTTTGGCCAACTGTACCTAGGTCAGCTGAAAGACGTTTACTTCGTCAAGTAAAAAGTAGTAAAACTAATGAAAAATCTGACGTAGTTTACTGAACTAAGTAAACTCTAGTACCATGACACATTAACCTCTTATCAATCAAACTGATCGCACTTATTTAAAAAAAGCCTGTAATGAACATTATCGCGAAACACTATAATAAACATTATCAGTTTTAAATTAGAAATACGTAGTGCACATAAAAATCGATAACGGTTTAATACCAATTATGACAAACATAATCTGCGGTTATGTTAGATTCATAGCTCTTTCAGGAATAACTATCGTAAGGAAATTAATACGCAGCCCGTGCCCATTTAGAAAACGATCCATGGCAGGATCCCTCAATGGAGTCGACTGAACCTTCCGGGGTTTGAACCTGGGACAGCTAGCTTTGAAGGCAGGGTCACTACCAACAGGCTTACGTGTCGTCAAAAGGACGATAATCGATAATGTTCAATCAACATTGTTCTCATTTCTGTGGGGCTAGGCAAGTTGCCATTGCCGCTTTGCGTTGTCATAGAAAAATGTATGGAATTGACATCATTCGACATGCGTTGTCAAAAATGAAAAATTTCAGTTGTAACGAGTGATATATCACTTGACTTACGTCAATTCCATACATTTTTCTATGAGAACCCAAAACGACAGTGATCACCAAACCTAGCATTTGTATTCGATGGCAACTTGTCTAGCCCCGCTGGTCTGTTTCGTAGATAAGTATATAAGTACTAAGCTGTATGCGCCCTTATTGCACTGCCAGCCGTGCCAGCATTGGGGCGTATTACAGTATCAATGTTATTGATACTTGAGTTAGTGACTAATTTAACACGAGCGTTTAGATTTTAGACTAATTTCCCGGGAAAAGGAGAATGTGTGGGCATATCGCTGTATTTGTACACTGCGTGATACTGTAACAAAACATATCACGTCATCTATAAAATTAGTAAAAAAATTGTTTGTCGTCCTACGGAAAGTAACCTTAAATCTCGAACTAACTAAAGATCAATCCATCATCCATCCTACCACCAAGCAGCAGTATTTGTTGTGTTCCGGTGTGGGGATAAGACAACCGGTAAAATTACTAGCATAGAGGCATTCCATATTAGGGTCCTCAGAGTTGGCAACGCATTCGTAGTCTTACGCTTGGTTTCGGACCATTCTGCGTGTCCGTTTCCCAAAACATCCGTTCCCATCTCAACCTTTTCCTAAATGATCCGTTTCCCGATATAAGTGTTTCCCAAAATGTGCTTCTCCCAAACATACGTTTGGCTTGATATCAGTTTCTCAAAAAAAACCTATTCCCGAAATGAACATTCCCGTCTCTACCGTTTCCTAAATAATCCGTTTCCCAAAACATCCGTTCCCGTCACTACCGTTTCCATTTGGCCTACGGTCATTTAAAGAAACTGTTATTTTGGAACGGGTGTTTTGGGAAACGGACAGAACGGTCCGAAACCTTACTTTTGCAGTCTTAAGTTTGTAGACGAGAATGCAAATATCTCAGATCCCGCTTACCATTTGTGTGCTCGTTCGCTTTCTTTATGCCATAATTTTTTTTGTAAAAAAAATGTACCTTTTTTGTGAAAAACAACTATAAAAGGTAGGTACTGTAATATGATAAAACGGTTTAATATTACTCTAAAATTATCGATAATTAATTAATATAAAGCCATTATTACAACACGTTATGCAACACGGAAACTGATTGAGCGGCATGATCTAACTGCTTCTATGTCGGTGTCCTTGGCGTGTTTTTTCATTCATTTATTCCAATGTTGTGACGAAAATACAAATGTGACGTCTAAAAGTGAAACGTGAGACGCTAACGATTAGAAAAGAGTCTTAGGGCGTTTTCATCGCATCTGTAACCGTTTCCAAAGCGACCGCAGTACAATTTAGACTGTTGCTGAAGAAGAAAAAGAAGGAATACGTTTATTTAGCATGTAAAGAGTATCAGAACCCACACATGGGCTTGATAATAACACAATCAACAACATGCATAAAATGGTCGCTACTAAGTTTAGTGCCACGAAATATGCCCTTGGTTATTCCGTGACGCTCTTACTGGCGATGATTGTCACTTTCACATACATAGCTTGGCAGTGCTTACAAGATTAGAAACAAAACCATAAGGTCATTCTCCATTTTAATTGTCTAGCTAGACCGAGTGACTTGTGGTGGCTTTCAATATTTAATCTTTCCTTGTTAACCAACTGAAGATATAGAACGACAAGGAAGGCTAGTTATAACTATCTTCAACTATAAATAAGAAATATATTGCATATCGGAAATTCTCCTTTAGTAAAACACGTCTTCTTTATGTTTATACGCATCTTGTAAATGTACAAGTTAATCAAAAAAAACCGAATCATCTTTGTTATTACTAGCAATAAAATACTATTCTATCATCATTTTCATATTTTATATAGTCTATATTGAATTGGATCGATTTAACGATTTGAACCCTTGAATGACAACATTTTAAAAATATTTTTTTGTTACGTTCGTAAGGTATCACAACATATTTAAATCAAATCAGCGGGGTCGAACCGCAGTGATAAATGCACTCATCTCCTGATGAAGAACTCTTAAATTAAGAGTCGCCAGTCGATCGATCCCGAATAGTTTACGATAGTATACTTAGTACTAATATATTTGTTGTTTTTTGGTTTGGGCTAAAATCGTCATCTATTGCATCGAAGTCTTAGTTTATTCCCATCATACTAAATAAGGAATTATCAATTATTTGTGATCGGAAGAGCATCTTTCAAAGTATCGCCTAAAATAGAATCACTGGTTTCTATGATTGCTTTACAATAGAGAGCAGTTGACTTCCAATCATGTTGACAACGCGTTGCATCGAGGCAATCTTGATAATCAACTCGGGTTTCTGCATTCATGTAGTCTGATGCAGAAACTAAAACGTGAGAAGATTTTTTCAATGTTCTTCATAGACATTCGCATTAACAGATTCAAGTTCTCAACGTGTGTTCAGTGTTTTGGGAAATGATGCTTTTCCTAAACCACGCATTTCAATTGTTTATACAGATTTTTCTGTTAATCTATCGGAGCCCTAATAATGCCCTCTCCTATTAAAATTTAACTAGTTCCATATCGAAACTCCATAACCGGGACCGTTCCATATTACTATAGTTAATTTATATTATTTCCAAGCAAACGTATGGTAGAGCGTCTTGGTTTGCGCATGTGCCTTGACCGTGACCGCCGCGAGCAATTCATTATGCATGCGTAGTGTTGTTAGTTAGATCAGAACTTATTATCTCAGTGGGAGTAAAACCGGAAAGTCTATAATGTTTTAGACCGCGGTTAAAAGGACTCTTATCATCAGTGCCATTACTTCACTAAATAGCTTAATTTCATCTATCTCCAATGTGATGGTTGTCGTAGATATTACGACTGTAATCACCTATATCATGATCATCATAACTGTCAATATCATCACCATTATTGAAAGTAACATCTTCAACCTTCAAATGTGGATTGTGGATATACCCACTGATTGATTTAGGTAGACATTTCTACCAATACATCTCTGACTATGGAAGTTTCTTTTGCCTATTTGATAAAATTTGATCTTGGGTCTAGTTTCCAATATTTTCCGAAAAAGAATCTTTTTACTAAATGGATGAAAGACGTGTCATATGTCAGATCCAATTCAAGTTTAGTTTTATGATACATAACTATTTTGGGTTTTATTTTAGAAATTATCTTTAGTTCTTCACGCTGTTTATTATGGTAATGACTAACATCTTCAACAAATAACTCCTTTGACGTGTCTAATGCGCCAGATAGCACAGTAATGTCATCAGATATGGCAATAATGACGCCATTTTAAAGCTACAGGCCGATTAGGGGCTCGTCTGTAAGATAATTCCTTATCTGAGTACCTTGTGCACTCTTAAACACAGTTTACAATAGATATTACACATTATGCGACTTGACCACATGGTTAAAAGGTTATTAAGTAAAGTGCTTCCTGATGAACTTACAAACAAGGTATATGAATAAAGAAGAATGACAAAGGCTTGTTTGCTAAAATTTAACTTATCATTTGACAGTTACCACGGATAGTTTTGAATTGAAATATGTATTGATTTGATAGCCGTCCTAACTCGCTTAATAATAATCAAGCGAACAAAATGGTTTTAGGGTTCTCAGCGAATTCAAGGAATCCAAGAAAGTAAGACCAAGAAGTTTATTTTGCGATGACATGACACTCCAGCTGCCTGGATCAAGTGAACAGCCGCTAATACCATGAGTACCTACCTATTAGAGACATTCGGAGTTTAAATAAGAAAAAAAAACAAAAAAAACATTTTTGCACTTTGTGAAGTAGGTACGCTCGGTTAAGAATATATTTAAATGGTTACTTACCTTAAAACTAAAGTATGCAAGGAAAGTACTTTGAAAGAAACCCGAGAACTGGCTCGTCGAGAAACTTAAAATATTAACTATAAAGTCTTAACTTAAAGTAAGTAGTTATAAAAGTTTTCCTTTTTCCCTCGAATTACTTTGCCCTATCATTGTAATGAGAGACGCCTGCCGTGACCGTGACTCGATTTCTAGGATTCCTAGGAAGGATAGAGCTAATTTTGACTTCAATTGGGAAATAAACACTTTAGTAAGTAACTTTAAACACGTCGTTTTATTAAATAAAATAAATACTTCTGATGATCTATATTTTTTATGTAAACTTCAATAAATAAAAAATACTAATTTATAAACTGTTAGCCTAAACGTAATACGATCAAACGTTTAGAAAAGTTCATGATTCGAGAATCAATCGTTACAAATATGTACGTGGAGTACGTGGATGATCTAATTGCCGGTGTTGTTTCTCTTTTGTCATGAGTAATTGCGGTTTCCTTATCTGAAGATGTTTGCACTTGGATAGGGTTTAATCTTAATATCTTTATTTTCATTATCTCCACAGTTTTAGAGATTTCATTGTTTGAATGACCATTTAGTCCCATGGAGTTCATGTTACTATTGCAATTTGCCACCCAGCTCGGCCATAGATAAACTCTATGTCGTCGTTGCTTTCGTCTTGTACGGTTTGGTTACGCAGTTAGTTCTTTGATCGAAGTAGCTATACCTTGAATACCTACATGAATGGCATTTAGCGGATCTTTTTACTTTTGACAATATTAATCTCAATCCAAAGGATGATAATGGTCTTCCTCTTTAAGAAAAACCTCTCTATTAACTTGTCGGGGCAGATGCTTACAGTAGGGTTTCTCCAAAAAAAATCTTTTTCAATCTATTTCACATAAAAGCAACACCTTAAACCCCAATTTCAAACTTTAAATCGTAGCCGTTGCAGGTGACGTGAGAAGAAATGAAATAGACGTATGTAGTTTTGTTGCTTACACTATCCAATCGTAAATAGCCTCCACAGTATATGAGCGATGATGGTAGACGGAAGCAGTAATACATTAAACTGAGACCGGTACACCAAAGCCCGTAACCCTAGTAAAAATAAAATCATAAAGCTATTTTTAGCCTCTCAGTTTGAAGATACTACAGTCAGTTATGGTATGCTTTCTTTGAATGTGGTGGTAATGCGGACACAACAAAGATTCAGAATAAAATATGCATACAGGGTGGTCCAAATAGTGACGTCCATTTTTTTTTTTATAGATTCCTCACACCAAAGTGTATCCAAAAATACCCCATGTTGTTCAGCGATTTTTGATAGTTTCGGAGATATTGATCATTTTAATCGGAATTTTTGTAATTTTCCCTTATGTCCATGTCTCGAAAAATCATAAATTTCATGTTTTATTTCATAAGTTTTTCAGCGTACCTACATAATTAGAATCATTACGAATCAGTGAAGCTTTTAAACCTACTTGCCAGTTTTTTTTAAATATTTTTTTTAAGTTATCACATAAAGTTTGTTTCTCCATACTAGGTGTCCGAGTGTTTGCTTTTCACTTTGTATTGAAAAAACAACTTTAAGTGATTACTTAAAAAAAATACTGAAAAAAAATCAGGCAAATAGGTTTAAAAACTTCACTGATTCGTATTGAAACTATCAAAAATCGTTGAACATATATGGGGTATTTTTGGATACACAATGGAGTGAGGAATCTATAAAAAAAAAATTGGACGTCACTATTTGGACCACCCGGTATAATGTGAGATTAAATGTAAGCTGCGACAGTCGTCTATGTACATTACCCACACGTATACCTACAAAGAAAAGACCCAAGATATTTCACTTAAGAGTATTACAAAACTGTACTGAGCAATTCATCTGTTTAGTTAATTTTGGACTTAATTGTTTTATCTCTGTCAAACAGTGAGATTTTAACTTTATTATCCTGCGGGCAACGCAGACATTAAAGCAAATAGAATGGCATAGTTAACCCACATTGTTCTTGGTAAATTTCCATAATCTTAGAACAACAATTTAAAACTCGAACAACGAATCGGCACTGAACTGAGTGATGTTTTAAGAGTTTTATTTAGTAAAAGCAAAAAAAAATAGTGACGTTTGAGGCCCCCTTTCATGACTGCAAATGCGTTGCCAGCTCTTATGACGTTATGTTTATGACTTAAATGCTACACAATTTACCGGTTATTTTTGTTTAGTCTTTTTAGATTTACCAATAGCAAAAGTTGTAGGCTGATCGATTCTGACAAGTTGGCCTCTACCAGTCATCCCACCCGAAGCTACCGTAATAAATCGAAATGTGACGCCATGGACCAATAATAGCCAATTATGAACGTTTACGGTGACGCGTACCAATAATAATAGAGACCACTTAACATGTAATTCTAAACATTTCCGGGCCGTTCCTTCGTAGTTTTTTCCCCGTTTTTCCTGTTGGGTATAAAAGGATCTCCTAGTTTTCTAAATGTTTTTATTATTAGTATTTTACGGTTACGAGTAGTAAAATTGTTGGTGACGTAGGCTATATTATTAGAAATCAAACGAACTTACCAAGTGAAGTTCGATGTTAATTGTGTGAAGGTGTTGGTCCAAGACGTCCTTATAATTCTTGACTTGTAGTAGACGCATCGTGTCGCCATCAATCACGCATATTTAAAGCTTAACTTGAAAAACGTTTCTTACGTTGACTGGAACGCGCCCAATACCAACTGTCATTTAGTTTAAAGTCCACATTTCACGACCTGTAAGCTAGGGGACTTAATCACTAAGATTAAG
Organism: Acleris cristana; assembly: GCA_948252455.1. Classification (NCBI taxonomy): domain Eukaryota; kingdom Metazoa; phylum Arthropoda; class Insecta; order Lepidoptera; family Tortricidae; genus Acleris; species Acleris cristana. The sequence continues at coordinate 8,239,297 of OX411792.1, read as the reverse complement.
GGTTATGGGTGGGAGCCAGGACGTCTTGGACCAACACCTTCACACAATTAACATCGAACTTCACTTGGTAAGTTCGTTTGATTTCTAATTGTGTTCGTGTGTTGGTCCAAGACGTCCTTATAATTCTTGACTTGTAGGATGTTTAAAGTGTCGTGAAATATAACACAGTTAAATATACTATATAATGTATTATTAAAAAATCAAGAACATAAAGTTACAAAACAATAACAAAAATTCACACTCTTCTAAAAACTAATAAAATATAAAGTTTGATAACTGTCCGAGATCAATTTACCAATTAAATCCTAATTTCTAATCAGGATTAACCTAACATTCATAAGATTGTTTAAACAGTAGTATTTTGCGAATTATTACACAAGAAAATCACTTAAGCTAGGAGTTTGAATTAAAAATAGTTCTTGCGAATATAGTGTCACATTGAACAATAGGCCTGTTATAGAATTTCGCAAATACTGAGGAGGTCTCACCCCAACCTGCCGTTTTACGGATTAAATCGATGTTCAGACCCAGAGCCTTTGCCTTAGATGAAGACGCATGTCGCGTGCTATGGGATGTGAACACGGTAGTGTCTATGCCGCTTTTTGTCATTATATCTTTGATCCAACGACTAATCGTTTGCGATCCTATAGTACTATATGGTTTCTTAAAACTTATGAATAGTCGTCCTAAATTATTGGAACGTAATTTTTCTGTTATAGCAATGTAGTCAACTAGAGACTGTGCGGGGCAAATTTCGGGTTTATTTCGAAAAAATGGGATAGTTAGGACAGGTTGAGTTGTACCTACTCTAGATGTTTTAATAAGATCAGTAATTTTAATTATAATTTTCTCTTGTGAACGAATAATATTTTCTAATTTAATCAGACTTAAGGTTTGCACTCTATGTGCCGTTATTAAAGCTAAAATCGTGACTAATTTCTTTGATAACAATTCTAATGAGATTTCGGTATTAGGATATAGATTACTTAAGTATGTCAATACAGTGTTGGGATCCCAGGTAATGTCATATTTTGGGTTATTGGGTCTTAACCGAAAGACTCCTTTAAAGAACCTTTTAATTAGTTCATTAGACCCAACCTGTGGTCCAATTATTAATGAAATTGCCGAACGAAATGAATTTAAACTTCCATATTTTTGGCCACTGTTGTACATGGTAGTTAAAAATTTCAAAATATCTGGGATATCAGCACTAAAACAATCTATTTGTTTATCTAAACAGTAATTCCACCATTTTTTTATACATGTATTATACTGTGATACGGTATTATCTGCTAGAGAGGCTAGCATTACATCAATGGAGATATCGGGAACACCCCTGTTTTTTAATGCTTGCCTGATAATATTCCCGCAACCAGGGTAAGACGCTCGTGAAGAGGATGGGGCGTGCTGTTGACGAAGGTTAATAATGATTTATTAGGTTCGAAATAAATTAGCTCTGAACACAATAACTTCTGAAACAAAGGGTACCAAGGTTGGGTTGGCCAGCGAGGTGCAACAACAATACCAGTGGCTTTATCATTGTCAATTTTCTTGAGGGTTTTTAATAACATTGAGAATGGCGGAAAAGCATAAAAATAATATTGAGACCATGAAATCGTAAAAGCATCTATAGCAAGAGCATCCGGATCCCTCTTCCAAGATATGAAAGTTTGACATTTTTTGTTGGCTCTAGAAGCAAAAAGGTCTATTTCAGGTGTGCCAAATACTGTAATTATCTGTTGGAATTCATAGTTTGCTAATTCAAATTCTATGTTAGATTCTGTCTTCCTAGATTCAGCATCTGCTATGAAATTATCTTTTGACTGAATGTAGGAAGCGAATATAAAAATGTTCCTCAACTCACACCATTGCCAAATTTCTTTTGCCAGTGTGTTTAGATGATTAAATTGCACTCCTCCCATACGATTTATGTAAGATATAGCTGTAGTGTTATCTATTCGGAGGAGTACTTGACAATTTCTTAAATTAGTTGCATATGTTTTTAGTCCAATAAAAGCAGCAAGAAGCTCTAAATAATTTATGTGCTTTTTGGACTCTTCAATTGACCATGATCCTCCCAATGAATTGTCATTGCATGCCACACCCCATCCAGTTAAAGATGAATCTGAGTAAATCTCCAATTTATAACAGTCTGAACGGATGTTGTTGCTAGGTGCTTTTATGTTTTTTAACCACCAGTCAAAATCAGATTTTAAATAATCAGGCAACTTCATGATTTTACTATAGTTGTTGTTACCAAGTAAACTAAGGTATTTCAGTCTTTCAAAAGCTTTGGTATAAACCCAGCCATACTTAACTGCTGGGCAAATAGAAGTAAGCAAGCCTAGCAGGTGTGCAAACTCCCTTATTTTGCAATCCTTCCTATTATAAAAGGATAACAATTCCTGTTTGATTTTTAAACATTTTTCAGATGGTACTTCAATTGTCATGTCCATGGAATTTAAAACAAAACCTAAAAATTGGCATTTTTGCTTAGGTATAAGAATACATTTATCATAATTAATTGTGAACCCAAGGTGTTCCAATAGATTACAAGCTAGATCTATTCCAATTTTTGCCTCTGAAATGCTGTCAAAAATTAACAGTATGTCATCTAAATAAACACAACATATGATTTCCTGAGACCGCAGGTGTTCTATAACAGGTTTCATTATTTTAGTAAACACATATGGTGCTGTGCAAAGACCAAAAGGTAGAACATTAAATTCATACAGTTTATTTTGAAATTGAAACCGTAGGTATTTTCTATAAAGCTCATGTACACGGACAGAGAATTATGCCTCTTTCAGATCAATTTTTGCCATAAAGGAACCAGATGAAAGTAATTTTGTGGCAGTTCTAATGTCTTCGAGTTTAAAATGAGATGTTGTAATGAACTTATTGAGTTTCTTTAGATTAAGTATAAATCGCTTATCACCATTTGGTTTTGGAGCCAGAAAAATTTGCGAAAGAAACTGATTATTACATGGTTGGCATTGCGTTATGGCATTAATATTAAGAAGGTGAGTAATTGAAGATTGCATTTCTCTAGCCTCGGTACCCTTTAAGTTGTTTGCTGGCATTGCCGTTTGGATAGGTGTTGAAGAGAATGGCAATTTATAGCCCTCAATCCAGGATAAAACAGTCTTATCATTGGTCATAGGTAGCCAGTTTTTATAAAAAGTGGATAAGAACTTTACCTCTAAGCCTTCCTGTGTGTTGGGCCGCTTCTCCTTTGGGGTGCTGACCATCGCTGAGGTGCTGGCCACCGCTGAGGTGCTGGCCACCGCTGAGCTATTAGTTGAGGCCTGTAGTTTAGTTGCCTGCCCGCTCTCGGTTGGGGTCTGTATCGAGGCGGGCCCCGTGAGTTTAAATTAGGCTTTGTTTGTGGATTAGCATATTTTATCTCTGTCCCAGTTTTATTAATAGCCTTTCCTGCTTTGAGATTTTCATGTAGATTTTCACCAAAAATATATTTGCCAACCTTTGTTTGAATTACAATATCCTTTGTATTTTTGTTGACAGCAAATTGTAACAAATGTCTCCTTGATATGGACTTTGTGTAAAATAAGTCACAGAACATGCGTCCCGCATCGCTTACTAGCTTGGTAACTTCCTTATTTTCATTATTTTTAATTAGTATATCTAAGGCTCTTCCCAAACAGGCAGTAGCATGCCCCAATGTATTCTGCTGCTGTTCCAGCACCTCATCTCTTTTTAAAACTTGTTCTGAGACTGCTGCTTTTATTTCTGGGTTTAATTTTGGTGCCTCCAGGAAAACACAGTTTTCTGGGATTTGAGATTTGCAGAGGTCTGACTTGGAATCTTTTTCTAAGCCATTAGTTGTTATGTGGCTCCACCTTGTAGTAATATCATTGTGTATGGGCTCCCCATATGTCTTTTTGTTAGGATCTTCGCCTAAAATATTTAGAATATCCTCATCTAAAGGCAAGGAGTCACCCTCATCAATTACTGTGTCAGTTACAGGTTCGTTGCTGGTCTCAGGAACCAACTCTTTGTCATGAGACTCGTCAACATTATCTGGGGCTATAAAAGAAAAAGAACTTTTTAACCTTCTGTTTAATGAGCATTCTTTTGAGGTGAGAGATAAACCACACGAATAGCACTATCAGTGCCACACACGAGTAAATCCGCAAACCTTATTATATTACGGTAGGGATATGTCACACGAATGGCACTCGCAGTACCACCACATGGACATAACCTCAATCATTTTTTGCCGGTCGAGATAAACCTCACGAATAACACCCAGTGTTATCACACGAGTAGATCCACGAACCATAAAACAATAACCACATACGTAATGCGTTTATGTAAATGAAATAAGACCCACAAGTTCATTATTAGATAAAACCTGGTAGCGTGAGAGAAAGAAACTTAACCTAAAAAGTTATGCCATTATAACCGAAAAATAAATAAAAAAGACAATCTGCAATTATTACCAGTGTCTGCTCTTAACAAATAGCGTATTTATTTACCTTCTACGTCGTTGTCTTGCACCGTTTCCGGTACCTCATTTTCACTTGTAGGTGAAGCACTTCTCGCCTTCATCCTTTTTGTAAACTTCTTAAACAAGGAAAATAGTTCTTCATCCTCACTCCTCCTTCTCTTACTTTTCTTATGTTTCCCCATGTTAAAATCACTTAATTATTTGGTCACGAAAGAAAGCGTGCAATTTCGGCGCGCACGAATAAGTCGAATGGCAGTTGGTATTGGGCGCGTTCCAGTCAACGTAAGAAACGTTTTTCAAGTTAAGCTTTAAATATGCGTGATTGATGGCGACACGATGCGTCTACTACAAGTCAAGAATTATAAGGACGTCTTGGACCAACACACGAACACAATTATCTGGTTGAGGTGAGGTAGAGCTGGTCAAGTGGCCACATTCACAGCAGAGTGGAGTTTACAAATTACTACTGGGCAAACTTAACGTATTGGTCGTCTTGTGATAAGAATTCGCGCTTTGGATAGAGCTTATAGCCGCTATAAATTCAATCCGATTCAAATAACTTTGATATATTTGCTGAGTACCTATCAGATCAACCTTAATAATACGTTAGCAACAAATTAATAACAAAATTAATCATTAGGGTTTTCAATTCATGGCCGCCCCGCAAATCAAATTGACGTTGCTTGGTTGCGTCAACGTATGAAAGAAGTAGTGGAACGTGTCGTGGATTGAAAACTATACATAACACGTCGAGTCGCCTGCGTCTAAACGTGAAAAATAACGCAGTCATTCATCTTGGTGACCAACAGGGGCCCCCTTTATTATTTCATTTTTTTTTTGTTTTTAAATTCGCTATAATAGCACATATTCGGAAAAATAACCGCTATCTGTCACGGTTCAAAAGATACAGCTCTTTAAAGTTAGGTCGGACGGAGAGCGTAGGCAAAGTAAATACGGCCCCGTTGGGCTCCCTTCGGCGGAGCCCTAAAAAGATTTAAGCGACCGTCGCTCGAGGAGACGCGTTCTGAAACTCTCATAGAGAGAAATCTTTGTGCAGCAGTGGATAGAATACATTTGACTATTTATATATGTATGTATTTTAACTCGTGATTAGGCTGCACGTTTTCTGTCAGTCAGCAGCGGAACAGTTTTACACCTATGTATCGATTTTTGTCGTTCTATATAAATGATTCCCTCACATTTCCATTACAAGTATTCAAAACGTAAAGTAAAAGCCGAAAATCATGTCACCTCAGTAAGCTGTCATTTTCATTTCAGTCATTAACTGACAGGGTGACTGCTAGGGTTGACATAATTTTTGGCTTTGATAAATAATTTATTTTATTTGGGTGTTTTTGTAACACGTAGTAGGTATAGTATAACCGCAAAAAACTAGAAGAAATGACATAAGCCCTGTTATGGTCGCTCCGTAGCTTCACGTAAATCGCCCACGGCGTACCTCTTCGCTAATTTCTTAAATAAACCTTATTCACAAGTGCCTGATCGGCCGATATCTGGATTGGACTGGTATCTAGTTAGTATCAGTGGTACACGTGTACTGCATAGTGGTGCTGTTCTTTGTTATGGTGTGCAAAAATGTATCGAATTACAGAGAAAATTGCCAACTGTGGTGCAGCACGACAAATACGAGATGTTCACTGTTAATAATCGTATATATTTTAAAAAGATGCCAGTGGTAGTTCAGTTTTTGGTCAACAAAGCTTAGTTTTTGTCTTATAGCTAAATTTGTGTAACTAACAGTGTATGTATGACTCAGTAATTATGAAATCTAATTATGTTATAAAAAAATGTTAGAGATACATTTCTACAAATGGTTTTCGAATCACTATACAATGTAATCATAATATCAGTATCATAATATCAGTGTATCATAATATCTCAGTTGCTGGTTGCAGTACGAATGGGCATGGACGACCGGGATATTTGTTTGTGTCCCGAATTTCCGATGTATTGAGTTTGTCTTTCCTCCTTAATATTAATTCCATATTCGCTTCCTGTTTTCTTCACGGAATAACGATTCGTCAACTATCAGGAACTTTCGATAAGTAGGTACGGTCAGGAGCGTTAATTTGGGACCCATTTCAAGAAAAATGTGCTTGAAGTCGTCAATGTCATTAGAGATGTCAAGTCATTTGTAACTTTTAGGAAACTCAACCTTATTGTTGTAGAATGACAGATTGACTTTGGACCTAAGGTGGGTACCAAATTTAATCTCGTGACTGTACTGCAAGTCTGCAAGGGATCTATATTATAAAAAGTCTACTACGGATTTTTTGTAGAGACGTAAATAATCAAATACTAAAAAACTACGATTTGGCATAATTCTATAGTGGTTCAGAAATCCATTGGGTTGACTGTACCTATTAACGACTATGTTTCTGAGTCGCGTATAAATAACATTGAAATCAAATAGTTTGGACCTAACTACATCTAGTCTATCTTTTCTGATATCATTAAATGACGACGTCAAGTGGGATGCGTAGGAGGAGACGTGATTTAAAAAAACTTGTAATTTGATACGAGTAGGTAAGTCTGTTATTTTGAATTAGGTACATGCAAGTAGGAAAGTCACCTTGAAATAAAATTAGTATTTTGTTGATAAACAGCATAACATATTTACTAAAAACCATTCATAGTACGAAAACCCTAAAATTTACGGGAAATGTTGAAACTTCACACCCGTAGAATTATAATAACTTACTACCTTCAACCCTAGTCTATGTCCGTTTACCTATTAGTACTCGTGTATTGTGTTTTGGACCTTTAGGAAATGTCCAATTGTAAGGTACAAAAAGTATCCTGGGGGTCGAACCAACGAGCGAAAGCGCAGCAGCGAGTTTAAAAAGTCCCGTCCGAGCGAACAAAACACATTTTAGCGCGTGCATTCTCAATTAGGGCAGCCTTATACGTCCGAGAAGCCATGCTGCCAAATTGAATCCACGCGCTAAAATGTGTTTTGTTCGCTCTGACGGGACTACTTAAACTCGCCGCTTGGACATTCACGCGTTCGTCCGTCCGTTCGTCGTTGTTGAGAGAATCACACTCCTGTAACAGATGATATCCCGCCATGTCCGTAGTCAAAACCTAAAGCCTATTAGCAAGTCGTAACATCGTAACTGCAACGAAACTGTCACGTGTTCGCGACCCTATTTTTTACTGGGAGCTCGTTACTGTAGCTGCTACAGTTACTGTTACAGTTTGCTAGTTAGAATGAGAACCAGGCTAAACGCGACACATTCATTGCCATCAACTAGCATTTGCTTGTAATTTGAACAAGCCAGGCGTGTCACTGGCACGGAGTATGTTAACTCTTGCTTAGCAAGTAAAGGCTGCAGCTGTTGGTAACTATTGATTAAGATCATGGACGAACTTAACGTAGGTATACCTAATGATAAGATAGACATAATTTGCACCACCATATTATTTATTTATTTATTTTAGACCATAATTTAGACCTATAGAAAGATTTTCCACTGAGAATATGATATAGCAAATATTGCGCTCTCACGCAATTTTTCATTGCGAGTCTTGCGATTATGCGATATAGAGTTCCACCAGCAATACCCACCTAAACCTTCTATTATTTCACTATGTAGTCCAAACCGCTTCTACATAATCCTATCTTAGTACGATTATTTCCTTGAGCGTACTCGTAATAGTCTTAACGTAAGCGGTTAAACAAGCCTGTATTAATAAACATATAATTATGCGCTATCATTATTGCGTACAATAATTAATACAGTGTCAATTAATGTTCAGTAAATGCAATGAATAGCACCTTGTACCATGTAGGTAATAACGTATAAGTGGGTCAACAAAGGTCTATGATATCAAGCCCACGTGTGAATTAACGCCAAACGTATAATACGATAGCTATTAGAAAATCCTTGCGTGTTTACAACTCTCTTACTCGCTTTCATACGGTCTAATGCGAGTCTATAAACCGACTTTACCCGAACCCGAAAGACTTTTTAAGAGCTATGGCAACGTCGATTTTGTCTGAATATTAGGGGGTTAGCATACCAATCGATGAAAGGCATTAGTCAACGTTGTTCGATCGCCCATCGACGTCGATCAATATATTCCGCTAACTTCAGAGGCCCGTTTCACAAAGCTACAAGTTACAAATTACAAGCGGAAGTCTCTTTCTAACTCCTCCTGCTAGAAAGAGGGCCACAGGTATCCGATCTACTATCGACCAACCACTAATCGATGATCGATCGACAATCGATCGTTTATTGTTTGCAAAAACCTCAAATATACTTTGTTTGAGTAAGTAATTAACTAAATGTAAACCAACAAAATCGCGTGACTTATTATGTTAACCAATCAAAGAAGACCATAGATACCTAACAATAAAATATTGCTTAGGCTGTTGAATATATTTTGTATCTGTAGCCTGTCTTGATTGGTAAGCGTACTGAGTCACCTGGGTTTTTTTGTTCACGTTTAGTAAACTACCTATCACTATTCTACTTACTCTACCTGCGTTTGTATAATACCTACGCTAAATGTACTTAAAGATGTTTACCACATAATCCTAAGGCCGGATTTACACTTGTAAGTAATTACTGTAAGTTTTGAAATAAAGTTATATGCAAAACAGAGATGCCGATATTTGCCTCTCACTCTTACCCATAGTTGCGTCTCAGAACTTACAGTAATAACTTACAAGTGTAAATCCGGCCTAAGTCCGTAGCCCTCAAAAATCTTCGGCTCGGACTAAGGGCAGTTGTCCTAGTCCTGAAGAGTTTTAATAACATATTATGAATGAATTTTAAAGAGAGAATTGAAAAAAATGTGTTCGAAAAGCTGAAACATTGCGAGTCCTTTACAGGGACATATATTTATGAACTGTCAAGCTTAGCGAAAAGGATACAACCCACAAATTTCACACCTGTATATGTTGAGATTATATTTGACACTGTGATGTGGATCCTTTTCGCTAAACTAAATACGTCCTGTCTGTTCAATTCCAGGCAGAAAAAGGGAAAAAGCTAATTACTACCTACTGCAATTTAAAATTTTAATTCATAATAATAACTAATAACATATATATTGCAGTAAGTATGACGTTTGTATAAAGAACTTAACAATTCGGTTAATTTATCCTTGTTTGTTAAATCTTTCAATAATAAGTATATTGATAGATGTTGCGTTCCAGCTGCATTCTAACATTCCATACTACTTGAACATTATGCTGCTGTCCACAGCAAAAAGGCAGTATGCGACGGACTTTATACACGTATCCTGGCTGTTTTCTTTCGAACGGCAGTAGGTATAGGTTGCAATCTGACCCCACACAAGCCAATGGCGTCGCGGCGACCGGGGTAAGGGTCAAGTGTGGGGACGAGTGCGAATTGAGACCAATCTACACGCCGTGGGATGGCGTGACGTTACAAAGTTCATATTGTTATTTACTGAGACTGCGGGGTCTTTTTATGATGACACGAGGCTACTTAATATTCGCGTTTATACCTACGACGTTAAATAAAATAAAATAAAAACCTCCGTCCAAATAAGACTTGGCCCGTTCAAAAGTTATCGGATATCAAGGATCGCTATTGATTGGGTTTGTATTAGTTATGGTTTAAGTTATTCAGTAGTTGATCCTTGAACGCTTATGTAGTTTGCCACCTCCGTCTGTCTCTTGTGTTTATACAACGTGTAACAAAAATAACGCAAAACCTGAAGTAGTTCTACTTAAAAAAAGCTGTTCCATTCATTTCGGCTCTCGAAGTTTGTATGGAACAGCTGTATTTTTTTTCGCGATTTGAATGTTGATCCCATAATAAAAGTTGATCAGTAAGAAATACAGAGTTAGTAGTTTTCAGGTTTTGCGTTATTTTTGTTACATGTTGTATACGTGGATGAGTGGGGTATCGTTTAATAGACAATGTAGGTAAAACTGTTATAACGTCGCTTCGAAAAAAATCTTCTAAGTTTCCATTTTCGGTTTTCTTTGCACTGAACACAATTCACAAAAAAAAGAAATATAAACAGTACTAGCACAAAGACTGAACCTGTGCAACTAAAAGCCCAAAACGTTTGTATGAGAAACTCGGTATTAAATTATCGCATAAAATGAAACTCATACAACATAGGATTCCATGAACCCTCGTTGTTAACATTGCTTAAGCGACACAATTGACACTTTACCAGAGTGATGCGGTAAACATTCGCATTGTTTAACGGGCTTGGTTCTTGATTTACGTAAGTAGTTAGCTTAAGAGGCTATGGGAAAAGTCGTTTCTCACAAAAGACGGTGGTTTTTGCTACATTAGGTATGACGAACATTTCAACAGTCGGCTAAATATATGATCTGCCACCCTATGGTTGAATTCCGTTCGGACGGACGGTTCGAACTTAAAGAATCGACTTTAGCCCCTTTTTTTTACTAAGGAAGTTGTGTCGAAAGTTATTAACCCATCCGACTATCTTTCTGTGCAACAACAACAAACAAGTATGACAAAAAACAACTTACGAAAACACAAACAAAGGCTCAATTTGAATGTAGTAAAAGTGGAAAAGGTAGCTTTAGCACCTCTACAGTATCAGATTTTGAGGATCAAAGATAAAATATAGCCTATACGCTATATTAATTTTATTATAACATTCCTTGGAAAAAGCACAATCCAAAGAAACCTCGCATTTTAAATACGTCAACCCGTTTATTCAACATATCACAAAGGACATGGCCGCGTGGATAACATACCAACCAACCGACATACAGTCAACCAATTTGATTCTTAGGCCACTATGGACTATGTTAAAGTGACGTTATCAATCAAACGTAAGGGAGTTCTTATGATTTGGTTTATAATGTCACATGGTCATTGTCTATAGTGTCCTAGGAATCATTTTGGTTGACATACCTACCTTGTATGTACATACCTACACCCGAAAATTGCTACCCATGTTTTTGGGAATTGGGTAAAAAGAGAAAGTTAATTCGTAAACGGAAACGAGATTAAGGTCATTAATATTTCAACGCAACATACATTTAAGATACGGAAGTTTCCTTAACCTACGGTCATTGCGGAGTAATGATGGATAATGTTTTTCCCTGTATTTTAATTTCCGCTGTAATATTCTCCTGATTTAATTATATAATAGTATGGCAGTTGATGAGTCGCTTATAATACTTATACTTACAAAAAGATTATTCTAATAATTATAAAACTAATTCCAATGTCTTCGCCCAGAGGGCTGCGTTCTTACTAGGCAAGAGCAGGTCTTCAGGGTTATTCCTGATAATTTTCAAAATAATTATATAATAGAATTACTTTCAAGCAGGTACAATTCATGCAGAACTAAATGCCGTTTCATACGTTTTTAATAACGCTTTCAGAAATCAAAAAACAATGTTTAGGTTGACAAATTTATTCAGTCGGAGAATGCAACTTGGTTGGCTAGCCCGGCTTGTGTGAATCGGTCCGATTTAGATCATATCCGGCTACGCCAAGCAACATAGTCACAGCATATGAGCGTCACAGGTTTTTTTTAATATTTATTAAATATTATTACTGGCGGGGGGTTTTGATGGACCTTGTGTGACCATTGCTGATCTACTGTGGCAACCCTTTGTTTAGAGTTCACGGCAAAGGCCGGAACCGAAATTTACAGATGCTTTGGGCAGTGAGGAGTTGTATCTCTTGTGGGTCCATGATATGTCGCCCTAGGCAGATACTTCTGTTGTACATTAGTGGTCCGCATAAGCAGAGGATGTGCATCGCTGTCTCCTCTGTCTCCTGACTAACGTTGTATGTTTATTAATATACAACATTTCTTAATTACAGAGACCAGCCGGATGTGGGCCAGCGCATCCTTCGTCGGCGTACTCATCGTCATCGGTCTGCCTTTGTGGTGGAAGACAACCGAGGTCTATAGGTAAGGAATACTCTGACTCAAGGTTTTTTTTTATAAGAAGCGCCGGTATTTCGGGACCGCTTCGACTCGGGGACCTTTAACGGCCGAACCCTATATTCAATCCGTGGACAGATAGGCTTACTTCGGATTAAAATTTGACACATTTTGTATGGGCAAATGTCAAATTTTAACCCGAAGTAAGCCTTATCTATCCGCGGTTTGAATATAGGGTTCGGCCGTAAGAAACGTGCATACTGGCCAGTAATGCAACTGGGATTTCACACCTGGTGTTGCAACACCTGCGTGTTCAGGAGGCGCGGTGATCACTCTATAAGGTGACCCGCTAGTTCGTTTGCCTCGCCTAGTATAAAAAAAGGTTTAGGTTGTTATAACACCAATCGATCGATGCATTGATCGGCATCAATCAATTAATTTGCATTATTAATTAATCGACAGATCAACAACGGATCAATTAATTTGCAATATTAATTATAAGTATTGGTAGATAATGTTAAATACTCATTTTAAGGAACCGAGATTTTAACGCACCGGAGTTGTCATACATAAAGGGGGTTTTGCTAGATAGTAAACAAATATTTCGTAGTGATATATAGCACAACTGTTCGATTGCTTTATTTATATCTTTTCATCATCAATCGACCGTCCATAAACGACCCTTCTATCGATCAATGATCATTAAATGATTGCTCGATTGCTTTACCAACCAGTTTCCATCTATGACAATCGACAATCGGATCGAATGTCGGTAGGGTAGTCTAGCACTCATGCGACTAAAGCAATACATGAATTATTCATGTCATCACGTTTTTTGCTTATAGGATAGGTAACCATTACTGGTGAATTGGCGATGATAATGATAAACAATGTCAGACATCGGGTAAGGACACGCGTTCTCGCACGTTTCTGCGATAACCTATAACCCCATTTTATTGCCATATGTCATATCTGAATATAATATAAGGAGTTAAGTAATTAATACGTTATGGAAGGTTATCTAAATACCTATGAAGATTTGTTTGTTTAAAAACGTGATCCAGCTTTTTGTGGCTCAACTATGTTTCTTCATTTAATATTTTCGTCTGTTGCAAAACTTGCAAAACAAAAACGTAATATGGTGCACAATTTTATTAATCAACTTATTTGTGACTTGAACCTCTTTTTCAGGCGTATTATGCTAGTTGTACTTTGGTGCCGTCACCAGGACGGCCTTGGCCATATTTTAACAGTTTAATTTTTTAAGATTTTTTTTTCAAAAATCTTATTATGTCACATATTTTATGCCTTTTATTGTTTAATAATACAAGTTGGCATTAAATGTTTTTTCTGTTTTATTATAATTAAATTTAAATGTAAATAAGTATCACAAAAATGTTTCATAACTCATTCATCGTTTTTATAAATAAACACAATAAATAACTATAGTCCATAAATATGCTATATGTTATTTTCTTGTCATTGAAAGCGTAGTCGCGTACAGGCATTCAACAATAGTCTAAGGGCCTGTTTCACAATCGACAAGTAAATTTATGTGCCAGTTAAAGTTAGAGGGCTAACTTTAACTGGCACATAAATTTACTTATAAATCTGTGTTCAAGTGTAAGAAAGGGAAAGGGCTAAATTTATGTGTCAGATATGTTTTACTTGACGATTGTGAAACAGGCCCTAAATTAAACTAAACATCTCAAAATAGGCGCTTGACTTCAAAATTGGGAAAACTAGCATTTCACTTTAATGTACGCATAAATCTTAGCGTTCCCAACGCATTCGCAACCATGGGATTTCAAATACCCATTTTCCCATTTAATTATCAATCAAAAACAAAAATCAACATACATTTGTTATCTTTTTTCTGAATATTCTGACCAAGTGCAGCGACAACCTGATAAAGATTGCGGGAAGCCGCGAAACGGAAACCGAAATAATATATGCCGTTTTCGTATATTATTTAATTTGGCTTTTAGGTATTTTTCCAGTCTATAGGAACCCAGTTATTTTAAATACACTCGTGCGTCCGAAGCCAACATTAAAGAGGCCTTTGGTACTGTTTAATCTAAAAGTGACGTGGCCGCATCTATGGAGGCTTACTTTTCCTCATAATAACATTCAATATTAACTGACAGTGCCCCAGAGTGGCCAAGCTATTGCCAAGAAGGAAGCAAAGATATTGAGATTGGATGTTAAGTAGACCGGATAAATGGAGCGACAGTTTTTACCCGTGGCTTTGCTCGTGTTATACTTGGCATATAGGTAGGTACAGAGCGTAAGCTTTCATAAAAACGACGAGATTCGCTATGTCTTTACAGAATCTACGGAAGAAAACTTCAGCACTATCCGTTTGAACTGCGATGCCAGCGACATCTTACGGATAATGGGGTAAACTATCAAACATTGCGCCAACTGCCGTCAAACTGTTTTCGATTTACGAGGTTCCTCCCCACAACGCAATCGTAATGTACGCAGGTAGATTGACGTAACCGTGCAACGTCAGTTTGAGTGGTAGGCGCTCCGTCGTGGATTGAAAACATTGTGAAGCTGAAAATTTCCATACAAATGCGATAACGTTTCTCACCCCGTAAATCAAGTCCGAATTGTACGATTTTTTGTAGCCGTTTCCGTTTTTTTAAATTCATTTCGTTCCAAGATGTTCTTCAAAAGGGAAACATATAGACCAAGTTTTTCATGATGGCGCTAAATTTGTATGTACAATTTTTGACAGCTACGCGAGTTAAGCGTCGGTTCACAATCAATTCATCCTTTGATAAGGTACTCAATCGCTAACATAACAATAGCTTCGGTTTCCCATAAACATTGATAACACCATGTTCCATAATCTATGGATTCGCGTACATCCTTATCGCCCATAATCAGGTCACATTCTAGGTATAGGTCTATTCAGGTGACCCTGTCTTGGTGATATGATGATCCAAGCACGTGATGAATTTGACCTGTCGATAGCGGACTGTAGACTTATTATTTATAGCGTGAAGTCCAATAATATTTCACCAAGTGAGCACTCAGGCCACTTGGTGGTAAGGGGATCTGAGACCCTAGACATTCGCATTCTCAAGACACCAATCAAAACATTCATACACCCGTATTCACAAACAATACTTAAGGGATCCTTCACTGAGTAAACGCGCTGCGTTCAATACAGCTTTGGGATTGGTCCTTTTTGACCGACCTTTTGTTTATGAGACGATTTTAACCACCCTGTGCGTTCGTGAGCACAGTGAGACTTCATAGTGACGTTTGTGAATACGGGTGTTAATGCATTTGCAAATGCGTTGCCAACCATGAGGCCTAATATGGAACACATGGACAGATAGGCGGACAGATGAATAGCGGAGGCTTAGTAATAGCGTCCCATTGGGTACGGAACCCTCAAAAACCATTGGTAATAATAATAGCGTCCAAGTTGTTTAGGCTTTTGCGCCTTTAAAAACTAGTGAAGAATTCAGCCCCAAACGCTCTGTGTGTCTTGCCATGCAGCCTATGCTCAAAAATAGCCGCTGTGGATATTAGACGGACGCTAGCAATAAGATTAGACAGGTACTTCAGTTATTTTATGCATTACTTATTTAGTCTAAATTCATTTTTGTACATTTCTTCCCGCAGGGTATCACTTCCATACGACAAGATTGCGCATTTTGATGCTCTCTCCCACACCATTTCTACAGAGGTGACAGTGATGGCGAATGATGAAGCTACAGCATCGGAGATTGCAGGACTTATTGAAAAATCTTTCGAGCAGTCAAGTAAGAAGTCAGTCGAGTTCCTACAGTAGCAACCATGTAACATCTGAGTTTAACTAATCAAATTAAATTATTTATTTGCTGTACGACTTAAAATAACACATTCCTCGAAACACAATTAGCACTGCTAGATCAAAACAGTATCAACTCAAAATCCTTGCTAGTTTTGTTTCAAATTCATAGAAGTTGTATTAAAGTGGATTTTAAAATACAGTTATATTTTGAGTTACCTACTACTGTTTTGATCTAGCAGTCCGAGATATCTAACCGTAATTATAACCATGTGTTCTCACACGTTACTTTAAGGTAAAACTCATTTAATAAAATAATAACAAACAGCACGACAATTTTCAGCAACATTAAAGCTCAAAGTAACGAAACGCGTGTTGTCTGATGGGCTTCGCAACACGCTCGAGTCTGTCGCGGACGAGCCGGAAGCAGCGGAGGAGGTGGCGTCGGTGACTGACGTGACCCGTCCCAACACGCTACTGGTGGTGCAGCGCACGCCGCTGTACCAGCACGTGTGGGCCTCCGGCGAGCGGGTCGTGTTCTTCAGAGACGCCAAAGGTGAGATTCAATCGCGGGAGCGGGGAGAGTGGTGTATACCGCCAACGTGACTGTCCCCAACACGCTACTGGTGGTGCAGCGCACGCCGCGGTACCAGCTCGTGTGGGCTTCCGGCGAGCGGGTCGTGTTCTTCAAAGACGCCAAAGGTGAGTGTCCACCGCGGGAGCGGGGAGAGTGGTGTATACCGCCAACGTGACTGTCCCCAACACGCTACTGGTGGTGCAGCGCACGCCGCGGTACCAGCTCGTGTGGGCTTCCGGCGAGCGGGTCGTGTTCTTCAAAGACGCCAAAGGTGAGTGTCCACCGCGGGAGCGGGGAGAGTGGTGTATACCGCCGACGTGACTCGCCCCAACACGCTACTGCTGGTATAGCGCACGCCGCTGTACCAGCTCGTGTGGGCTTCCGGCGAGCGGGTCGTGTTCTTCAAAGACGCCAAAGGTGAGTGTCCACCGCGGGAGCGGGGAGATTGGCATCTAACGCCGACGTGACCCGCCCGACCACGCTACTGGTGGTGCAGCGCACGCGGCTGTACCAGCACGTGTGAGCCTCCGGCAAGCGGGTCGTGTTATTCAGAGACGCCAAAGGTGAGTATCCACCGCAGGAGCGGGGAGAGTGGCGTCTGCCACCGATGTGACCCGCCCCAACACCCATAGCTGTTTGAAGTCTTGTCGTTTGTGTGTCTTATTTGGACCATTAAGTGTGATATACTTTTATTTATTTGATATACTTTTTTCACAGCTGCCCCTATTTTAATCCAAGCTCTGAAGCAGTGGATATATCAGACCTCAGTATTGCGCGGTGCCGTGCATGAATCCGATGAGGCGCGGCGCACGCGTTTCCCGCCCGGCGCCGGCTACCACGTCGTGCTGTCCATCGCTGCGCCCTCACCGCACTCAAGGCTTAACTTTCCTGCTGGCGAGGCAATGGAAGGTCAGTCTAAGAGCAGTAGTGTAAGGGTAGGTACAAGTTTTTAGCTATTAGAGGTGGTTTCCATCGCTGGGCCCTCACTTAAGGGCTTAACAATGTATATGTCTGTGACTATAAAACTATAACAATGTCTATAATTGGTTTCAGACTACATCGGCTCGTTTGTTGACGAGTTAAGCGTGCTTCAGAACTTTACTCTCAAGTCGCAGTGGCTGTATTTACTCGACTTCGACTTCCAGGCTAAAGAGGTATGCAACATTTCATTTTGTAGGTTACTAAGATAAACGAAGTTTCACGACAACTGGCTTAAATGGAATAAATAGTGACTTCCTCCTCCATGTATTTAGACGTGTTCCGGTGTAGAGGTAAGAAAATCGGTGAAATAACTAGCATACAGGCATTCCAACCTAGTCTTCAGATTTGGCAACGTGTACACCTATGCGCCTCAGAGGCTACTTAATTTTTGCGGGCCATCGTGGATTGAAAATGACTTCAAACAATTTAGAGAGTATTTGGTTGTATTTCAACTATCGCAATTCGTATGTAGACTCTCCATGACGTTCCACCTCAACTTACCCACATCATTTCCTTCTTTTTTAGGTTAAAGACTCAAGCGAACACGGCCGCCATTTCGCCGTGCGCCAGGACCGCCTGCACCTCCTCCTGACCAGGATAGAGGAGCGCGCGGCGACCCACGTGTCCGAGCTACCCGCCATCAACTTGGTGCTGTATAGCGTGCCTTGCGAAAGGGCACCGCTCATCATATATGACAATAATGGTAGGACTTTTGTGTTCCATTTATTTCCGAACTAGCGACCCGCCCTCGCTTCGCTTCGGTTTATGTGAGGTTTCTGCAATGTAACGCCCGTACTTAAACCAATATTTATTATACCTGCATAAAAACCTTCCTCCTGAATCACTTTTTCTATTGCTGAAAACTGCATTAAAATGCGTTGCGTAGTTTAACCCTTTGAACGCCAAGAACCACTAAAGTGGTCGTGTACTGTCGTGCCTACCACGCCATCGACCATTTTAGTGGTCACAGATACAGTGCAAAATAGACCCGAGTATTTGTGACGTGAGGTTATTATTATTATTATTATTATTTATTATTAAAATTTTATTAATGAAAACAATTAATTGTGGTTTCAGCTGTCATTGGCGTGTGAGGACGACCTTTGTATCAAGTCAAAGGCGTTCAAAGGGTTAAAAGGTCTAAGCGTACAGACTGCGGAAGCGACTTTGTTTTATACTAAATATGTAAATTTCCGAATATCCGATGAAAATGAAACCCTTATAGGATTCTTATAAGAATTGCCTCAGAATCTACTGTATATACCGCGACAATAAACGATGTCTTATGGAGAAATTTGAAAAATACTTAGTAATATGAAAGAACTTGAAAAACATGGGCCTCGTCTAAGTCCTGGAGATGTCTTGCAATTGATTTTCGATATTAAATAACCTTCTCTACGCGAGATTTACCAAGGATAAAATCTTCAATATAAACACCCAACCGCATACGTATATACCTACTCAGTCTTTGTTAAGGTTTTTCAGTGTGTTTTTATATTGTTTTTTTATTTCATTTTCCGTATCGAATTTTCGCTAGTTTTTGTTATGTTACCTGTTTACTGTTACCCTTTTTTGTTTAATTTAGATTAATTTTAACCCCTCTGAAAATCAGCGCCGCAGTTTCACTGCGGCACAATGCTGAAAGGGATCCTGTTGAACGTAACGTCTTCTTTTTATTTAATATTTTTCTACTGTTTTTTCTTTTGTACGTGTTATAATATTTTCTATTCTATTCAATTCTACGTTTTTCAGACAAGCGCATACCGTCGCCCGTGCAAGCGTTCATGTCGCCCAAGTGGGGCGGCGTGGTGTTCACCAACCCGACCGCCGCCGAGTGCGCCGGCGCAGGCGTCGTCAACCCGAGCGTGCCGCGCGTCATGGGCACCTTTGTGGCCCAGCTGCGACAGCTACTTGGGATCCCTGATGCGGTAAACCTCTACACAACTAATCCAATTTATCAATTCCCTGATAATAATTTGTAATAATAATGATTGATTTTACTGCTCTTTTTTGATGTGTCAAGTATAGAACTAAAATTAACGGTCAGATTTAAAATATCTGGTCGTAAGTTGATGGGTTTTCTTGAGAAAAGTTTTTTCCGACTTTCCTGTTTTTGCACGATCAGCTCAAGCAGTAGAGCAAGTTGGAGAGCAGATCGAGACTAATCTAACGAGTTTAAAATGCGTACACTCTAAGTATAGTGTAGATCCTGTTCACACCGTCAGGCACCATCATCAGATCAACTTAAAAACACCATTTGAAGAATGATAACGTCAACTAACAACACTATAGATGGGCAAAATGCGCAAAAAATAAATTAATAAGATCCTCGGAAGAAGAGATTGAGGTCGATATTTGTGACAAAAACTTTTTAATAAGTATCATCTCAATAAGTATCATGTTGGTACATAGATACACATAGATGGTGCTCAACGTGACCCGCTGCGGTCCGTGATCCCGCGCCGGTGGGAAGTCGACGCCCTACTGCGCCTGCGCGTGCTGGAACAACTCACCTCTGCTCAAAACACACTGCAGTCGCTCGCGCAGCTCTTAGGTAAGCTACTGTGCTGTGCTGCGGTAGAGCAGTTACATATTCTTGTGATGTAACTGAAAATGTTTTGTAACTTTGGTACTTTGACAACTTAGGCACTCTTTCTTAACCTAGGAAAAGGATAAAGCCACATCGGGTCACTACGTGCGATTTGATCACGATGAAATTTTGCAGCTGCACTGCAATATTGGATTTTGTAAGATGTAATGGAGGTCTCTTTGAGACCGAAAACGGGGACAACGGGGTCTTGATACGCGGCGGAAACCATTTTTCATCAGATGGCAGTCTTCCTGTCTTGGGCAATAAAAAAAGATAGCGTGTGTTAGTGAAGAGACAATCAGCTAGCCTATGGCCTATGACGCCGCTGCGGTCCTGTTAGGTAAACAGTTTACGGCGTACTGACTACCCTCCCGTCTTTTTTTAACTTAACAATTTTCCCTTCTCGCATTCGTGGGGTTAAGAATCTAAAATTATTGGCAAAACAAACAACAGATGTTGTTAACTGATATGGTTATTTGTGAGCGAGTTAAGTCTACTAACATATGAAACATATCTTCCTCAGTTGTACCAGTACGGTTAGCACAAGTTGTATTTTCTCGCTTGTCGCTCAGTGCATCTCTAACGTTACAAATGACATTTAAAGGGAGATCCGAGCGACAAACAGGCCGCGGATAATTTGGGCTAGCCCTCCTGATATCAATTGCTCAGCCACTTTAGAACCTAGTCTAGCCAAAGAAAGTTAGGTACTCATTTTAAAATGTTGTTGAGTCCGGTAAATATGTGGTTAGTTTCAATGCTAAAATCCAAATTAAGAAACAAATCTTATCGACCTTATTGTTTTATGACGTTCTGTGGGTGACCACTTATTTAGCCGACTTTACGTCATTATGACAGGCTTCTATAGTGCGTCAACAATATCCATGATGGTGGCTCGTACTATCAGCTATTGGAATTCCAACATTATAATTCCAGGTGAAATATCGAACATAGTAATCAACGACGAAGTGGGGGCTTCGATCAACTCCGCCGTGGAAAACATACACAAGGCGACCCGACTGATGGCTGAGGGCAAACTAGTGGAGGCCTATAAGACTTCCTTGGAGGCCTACCTGGCTGCGGAGACGGCCTTCATGGAGCCCAGTCTGCTGGCGCTGCTGTACTTCCCTGATGATCAGAAGTGAGTAGCAACATCGTAGAGATTTCGAGTGGGATATTGACCGCGATTTAATGTTGAGCCTCGCTCTTTCAATACAGTTACAAATTATGATCAGAGCTAGCTATTGACGAATTTGCAGGTGGGTGATAGACTAATGATAGACGCATACTGTTATAAATCTAAAACGAGACTTAATCGCGTAAAAACATTATATATACCTCGACGTTTCGATCGTATTGTAACGGTCGTGGTCTCGAGCAGACTGATGAAGGTTTCTTTTCTTACATTGTCAATTAGTATGAGTAGCAAGCAATGTAAGAAAATACTCGTAGGTAAAGCTTTTTTTTAAGTAAAAGCTTGTCTTGGTTTGACATTGAGCTTACTTCCGAGTTCGTCAATATTTTAAGAGGCCACCTACGCTTAAGACTCTAGTGTTCCGCGATCTGGATCTTAATAACCATAACGCCTTTGTATCTGTTCTTTGGATATATTAAACTTGATAATATTTGCTTGAGACTGGCAAACGTGAAAACACGATTAGAAATAAAATCCTCTATAGTTTTATTTTTCAAACATGACACCTTTTTTGCATGTTTTTGGTTGAATCTTCGAAACCCTATAATCTTTAACGATGATTTTCGATTCAATAGTTGAGTATATGTAACTTCTTAATCCTGGCAAACCATTTTTTCAATAAATGTTGTAGTTTTAAAGTAAACAGCAATTAATTTTGACGCTGCCATCAAGGTGCGCGCGAACTATCTCCATTTCACATTCTTCGCGCGGAAGCACATAAAGCCATCCCTTTCCATTCCGGGGGCGTGGCACCATAGAAGCCTCTATATCTAAAAACACAATAATGTATGCTTAAGACCCTGTTAATTGTTAAGTATTGTTTTCTTTATCAACGCTTTTTTACACATAGGATTTATTCAGTATATCAATCCAATTTTCAGTATTTATGACGTATGTATTATACCATAGTTTCATTTAAATTTCCAGATACGCGATCTACATTCCCCTGTTCCTGCCCATAATGTTCCCGGTGGTGCTCTCCCTTAAAAACCTTCTACTCTGGATGCGCGGCAAACCGCTCCACAAGGAGAAGGCAGAATAATACTAGTATTCTTGTATCGATCCACAAACCAAGTCGATTGATCCAATTGGACCAATCGTAGATTCCCATCGACTACGCCATGAGCTTACAAAGGAAAACCTTAGAATAATGTTGCTTGTTTTTTTACTTAAAATAGTCGGACAAGTTGTTCTTGGTCTAAGATCCGAAGAGGAGACGACCTACACCGAGCTGCTTATTCGATCAAAAGTATTTTATATCAAATTTAATATGTTAAGTAATATGTAGCGAATGGGTTGCCTAAAAAAATTCAGTCCAGTGTATATTTAATTAAAAATTAAAAATTATTTTTTTTTTGAAAATTGCACCGGCTTGCTTATTAGACAAATTACATACCAATCGAAAGTATGAAGCCTATAGAATATGCAAACGTTAGGTTGTCTACTTTTTTCCCGTCATAACTATTGGGTTGCCAGGTCTAAACAGGAAGTCGGTAGTAATAAATTGCACCGGTCTGCTTATTGAATAAAATTTATACCAAAATGAAGATCATTTCTTTGCGAACACGGTGATATAGGTTTGCCTACGAAAAATCAGTCCAGATACCGGGTTGCCGACTTTTAAAAAACGAAATATTGATGCGAATGAATACGTGCGACCGAGAGATCCCAGTGAAAAATCCAGTGCGATACAAGAGCACGCAGCATTGCAGCTGCTATTTGTCAAAATTAAATAATGCGAATGTGTACAGTCAACAGCATAAATAAGTGATCATTTATGTACAGTACCCCAATGAAAATGTTAAGCACTTTAGTGCGTTGTCATAGTAAACTTCAAACAGAACATCAAACGACACACATGACAATGACAATGACATGCACTATGACAAGGTTCTAAGTATGCTCAACATTTTTATTGGGTGACTGTACTTTGTCGCTTTCAATCGTTTCACAATTTTGTATAACATTTCAAACACGACGTTAAAGTGACAAGGTACATAAATGATTACTTATTTATGCTGTTGACTGTACAAAAGTAATAACAATAATGAAACAAAATAAAAATAGTTCAAGAAAACAAAATAACCCTCCTTCTGACGCAGTCGGGTAATAAATATAGTTCAATTATTATGTTACAGTCATACACAATAATATTTAGAAATGACAAAATGCGGAATTTAAATAAAAGTAATAAAAATAACAATTCAATGGTAGGTACAATAGACCCATTGGATTGGAACCTTGACCAACCATAGAACTGTGTCACAGTGACGTTATGATTCAAGTCGTAAGAAGTGTCAAACAAATTTTATAATGTCACTGTGACACCGTTCTATGGTAGGTCAGGGTTCTAAAAGGCTGATAATATATAAATATTTAGGAGTCAATGTCGCACCAATTGACCTAGTCGCAAACTAAGCTCTAGGCTTGTACTATGAGTAGGGGAGAACGGGGCTAAAAGTTCCGATTTTTAGTGAACCGCAAAATTGGTTACAAATTTTTGATTTTAGTATTCATACGATGCGATCAAAATCAACTTACATATGTTACCCTGATTTTAAGACAGTATTGTTTGGGTAAATTTTTGTGAGTTTTTTTTTAAAGCCTTATGGCAGAAAGTAACAACTTACCCCAACTTGCGGCAAGTTGTTAACAAGCCCTTCGCACGTATTCATTCGCATCAATATTTCGTTTTTTAAAAGTCGGCAACCCGGTATCTGGACTGATTTTTCGTAGGCAACCCTATATCACCGTGTTCGCAAAGAAAGATCTTCATTTTGGTATAAATTTTATTCAATAAGCAGACCGGTGCAATTTATTACTACCGACTTCCTGTTTAGACCTGGCAACCCAATAGTTATGACGGGAAAAAAGTAGACAACCTAACGTTTGCATATTCTATAGGCTTCATACTTTCGATTGGTAGGTATGTAATTTGTCTAATAAGCAAGACGGTGCAATTTAAAAAAAAAAATCAATTTTTAATTTTTAATTAAACATACACTGGACTGAATTTTTTCAGGCAACCCATTCGCTACATATTACTTAACATATGAAATTTGATATAAAATACTTTTGATCGAATAAGCAGCTCGGTGAAGGTCGTCTCCTCTTCGTATCTCCTACTATCTTATTTGAACCACGGGAAGGTTTTGCTCTAACCTGTCGGACCAACGTCGACTTAATTGTCTTGAACAATGTATGTGTGGATGTACAGTGCATTAAGAATGTATTTATTTTACTCAGTGATGTGAATAAATGTAAGTTTGTATTTATGAGTTTGACTCTAAAAAAAATTAATATTCTTAAAATAGAGAACCTTAGTATAGTCAACGTTAAATTGCCCGATGTGACCTTTATTTCAGTGGTATAAAGTAGACGGCATAAACTTCACAGGGTCTTTTTTTAGGGTTCCGTACCCAAAGGGTAAAAACGGGACCCTATTACTAAGACTCCGCTGTCCGTCTGTCTGTCTGTCACCAGGCAGGTATCTCAAGAACCGTCATAGCTAGACAGTTGAAATTTTCACAGAAGATGTGTTTCTGTTGCCGCTATAACAATAAATACTAAAAACAGAATAAAATAAATATTTAATTCCCATACAACAAACGTGTTTTTTTCCCGTTTTTTGCTAATGTTGTATAGATAATGGTACGGAACCCTTCGTGCGCGAGTCCGACTGGCACTTGGCCTGTTTTTTTATTTATAAGAGCTGAGGCAAACGACCATATGGGTGATGGGAAATAATGAAACTGCCCATAAACACCAGCAACACAAGAAGAGTTGTGTGTCGGATGCCGGCCTATTAGGGAAATTAAAGCTCTTTCAAAATCTGGATTTAAAATTTAACACGGCTATTGAGTGTTATATTTGCTAGCTTATCTTTCTGGGTTTATTGCTTATAACCATATCCCTTCACTGTGTACTTTTATAGTAATGCAGTAAAGCAAGGAAAGCACCGTGTTGGCAGTCTTAAGGTGGACCGACGATCTAATAAGGCTGTTGAATACCGATGAAGTGGAGATATTTGGGGAAAGCCTATGTCTAGCAGTTGACGTGTTCTGGCTGACATGATGATGACGAAGGCAGTAATAGTATGTAGGTACAAGAGCTCTTAAGCATTTTTGAGCCTACTCAAACACCTGTGTTTGAGGCACCATGGAAACTTGTACACCTTCTTTAATGATATTTAAATACAAAGAGGCCGAACTGTCAAACAGAGAAATGATTTTTTAAAGTTGTGATATTTTTACGCAAAAAAAAAAGTTTTTTTTACAGTCACGAGATTAAATTTGGTACCCACCTTAGGTCCAAAGTCAATCTGACATTCTACAACAATAAGGTTGAGTTTCCTAAAAGTTACAAATGACTTGACATCTCTAATGACATTGACGACTTCAAGCACATTTTTCTTGAAATGGGTCCCAAATGAACGCTCGTGACCGTACAAGCTTTTTATTAACTTGCAATGTTTATATGTAGGTACGTATGTCGGCTTAGGTCAAATCTTACTTAGTCAATTTTGAACCAGTTCCTTAATGGAATGGGCTGACATTTGAACCACGTACGAAAACCCGATGAGGCAATGAGTCGGAAGGTGGTGAGGTGGTGACAGGATCCCCGCTATACTTATCGTAGGCCCACCGAGTTGGGTATCGTTAGTTGGTCTTAATAATCAGATAACGACTTTGCAAAAAAAAAGTGCACAACAAAGTTTTACAGAAAACTTTACCCGTAGTTTCAATATTTGGCGTTTTCTGGAACCTTTATTGGAGTTTAAAGTACATTTTACTGGAAAATTACATCGGAATGTACTTGTCTGACATTTTAATGGAATTTTACAGTTAGAACGAAAGAGATGATGATGATATGATGTTCAAGTTATGGCGTAATCTGATAGAGCTTTCTTCTTCCAGGCTCCTCAAAATAACAACAAGTTGGTCGAAATTTTGCTAATTTGGCTCTATGTGATAGAGCTACTCCTGAAACAGACTGAAACTACAATTCTGACTATTGAAAACACGTAAAGTAGTACCCCAACGAAAATGTTAAGCACTTTAGTGCACTGTCATAATAAATTTCAAACTGAAAATCAAATGACAAGTATGACAATACCAATGGCAGTCACAATGACAAGGTTCTAAGTATGCTCAACATTTTTATTGGGTTACTGTACAAAGCACCAAAAATTACTAGGTATCGAAAATTAGAGACCTTAATCCACATCGGAGTAACACTCTAAATAGAAGTGAACTAGTTATTGTTAGAGGTTTCATTCAAGTTCCCAGCCAGGACTGTGCCCTCAGACGTGCCCCAGGGATCGCATCTGTTTGTCTGTTTTTCATAACTTTCAAGTACAAATTATTCGCAGACTATCTTAAGATTTACAGTGTAATAAACCCTGATGTAGATATCGACTTCCTACGAAATGATCACGACTCAGTCAATCTCTGGTGCCACAAAATAAAATGGTTTTAAACTCGACGAAATGCCCTGATGTGAAATTTTCAAAGATAAATTTCAAAATAATTAAAGATATCACAAGAACACGCGACCGGATAATATTGTGTTGTGGATTAGAAGTTACGTTTTCGTAGTATCATCTTGGCTCGTCTCATTAGTTTTTTGTCGCATTGGCTATTTCGTCACGTTTGTTTTTCGTCTCATTTAAGTACTATTTTTACACTTTCTACTTTTAATCGCGGAACTTAATTAAATGTTGGAAAAAATAACGTGCAGAAGATGAGACAAATAACGTAAGCAACCATAACCAATGTGGCCAAAAAAGAACGAGACGAATTGCAAAAAATACTGAAATAGAGAGTGTCGAATAACGAATGGGTTTGACGATGACGACAAGACGAATAGCAACTGAAACTAAAAAACATAAATGAAAAGTAGAGGTAACCAAAGAAAATAAAAGTGACGAATATAGCAAAACTCTCAGAAAGACAAACGACAGAATATTCCATAAAAATAGAGGGACAACTTAGCTAAAGTGATGAATAAAGAACCGGTGACGAATACAGACCGAGAAGAATACAGTACTTAACGAAAATCGAATGAGAGAAGCGAAAATGCTGCCGTTTTATACGTAGACAGAGTAGGTATTACTTTGTATTTCATATTCAAATTCATCTCATTTGCTATTCTTTCACTTTTTTTTAATCCCGGAGCGTAAATGTTGGAAAATAGAACGAGACGAATTGTAAATAATACTAAAAAGAGAGTGACATTTTGTTCATTCTAAAGGACATTGCCTATTTTACTATGGTGCTGTGCCCCAGAATGTACAGCAATCGTTTATATGTCAAATTAAAGCGAAAAATATGTACTTTACAAATATATTGGAATTTAGGATCTCCACTGTAATTAACGTGGTGTGAACCCGCCTAATTGGGATTGTTTTTGGTCTCGATAAGCAGATGTTAAATTTAAAAAAAAACTATACAGTGCCACCAAAGCTTGTTTCAAAAATGTTCTATCCAAAATCCGGAAAGTTTAGAGTTATTGCATGATAGGTTGATATAATGTAGGTATATATTACCGAGTGACGTGAAAAAGAGTGAGGGCTGTGGCCAATTTACTGAATAAATGTTTTGAATTTTGATAAATAAAAATTACAGAAAAGTTTAAAAACTCCCTTTTATATGAATTTTCCTTATTTTGCATGTGAACTTAATAAGGGATTTGTTAAAGTTGTGTCCGACCGAACTTTCGGTTTTGGTTTCGGCCTAGTTTCGGCCAAAAAATGAGTTTCGGTTTCGGCTGGATTGCAGAACTACGTTCGGGAGATTTCGCGCTACTATCGGGCATGTTCGGTGCACGGCGCTGCGAGCGACAAAGTTGTATGTTTTGGTTATTTTTTTGTGAAAATGTTGACTTTTCCCCGTGAAATCACGACTTTATATGGAAGTTTTGGTTTCGGTCGAAACAAAAACCAAAGCCGAAATTTGGTATCGGTCTCAGCCGCAAAAACAAGTTTCGGTCGGACACTAAGTTATTTTACTTCCTGGAGCCACCAGAGAAATCGAAAGCATCAAAACATAAACTGGAACAAGTTGACACAGACCTTTACATAAACGTATGTAAGTGGGAAAAATTGAGACACGCCATTGCTTCACATTATAATATATTAATATGTAATACTGAGGTACTTCGTCGATCAAAATTAAATATACTTAACGTGCAGAGTTACAGGTGCCAGTGAATGCTTAATACTACGAGCAACTTGAAAAACTTATGTTTGAAATACATAGGTACTCCAATGTTGATGAAATTTGCATTGTGACGAATTAAATCGATTCGACACGCTTGGTAATCTTTTGAATGCCTAGTATAGCTACATACTGTGAGCGGCAATTTAAAATCGACCTCGAAAACGAAGTGATACTATGTTCTTACTTGAACGTAAACCATGTCTTTTTAACTGTAGGTTTCCTAGAATGTAAGATCAACATTCAAAAGATATCTGATGAAGTTATTTAACTTAAAATCGATATCAGTATTGTGAAAAATTGGATTTATAGCTTTCTGTCACAGTTTAGCATAGTTGCTCGAGCGAATTATTTTAACCTTACGCCTATATTAGGTACATTATCATGGAATGTTGTGGATTAAATTAATGTGTTGATATGTAACAACGATTCAGTCTAAATTTATGCTGTAATGACTTAACAAATTACATGTAAGTATACGTTTCGAAAATGGTTAGAATATAATATTATTTTGTATCTAAATCGAGTTGGAATGAGTGGTTTTTACTGGGTAATGATATTTCCCCAAAATTTACTAGCACAGTCAAATACTTTTATAAATATTGTTTAACGCTTAGAACCTGCACGCATGACATAGAAGAAACTTTCCTATTTTTTCAAAAACAGTCTTCCCTTGATATTTTTAATAAACTTAGAAAAATATCGTCTGCTACCTGAATGTGGAATTTATTTTGATAATGTAACAATTATTTCGCTCGCATCTGATTAGTTCGTACCTTATACGTCTGTTACTAATAATGTGTTAAAAGCATAACTGATTGTAACCGATTATTTACGTTATTTTATTCGGAAAATTGCGTCAGTTTTTTGGATTGGATCTGGATTATTTTCTGGCTAGACTTTCAGATTTAAACAAAGGAGTAAGACAATCATCCCATTGTTTTTATGAAACTGTATCAATGTTCTTATTCCAGTTGCTAGATTTCTAAGTACCCCATGAAAGATGATTTAAATTACATTACATTACAACAACGATAGTATTCAAAGACAATTTGCGTACATTATGCTTCCACCCAGTCAGTTTCCGTTATCATGGCAACATTCTCTCCTTTTCCGGGTAGGTATTCAAACTCCCACAAGGAATTTCCCAAAACAAGGGTTTCGCCTTCACTTAACTCAATGTTGAGTGTGAAACAGTCGTCTTCGCAAGGCGGTCTTGGCTTCAACTGGACCCAAGACTTCCCCTTTAGCTGCGACATGATTATAAGCCCTATATCCAGTTCTAAGTGCTTGTATCTATCGGTATCATAGTTTTTCGACTGTAACAACCAGTTAAAATGGGAAGGGGGAATGTGAGGGGGAAGGAAGTAAGGTCTAGGCGCGAGCACTCTAAAGGACTTTACTGCCCGGATATCGCAGTTCTGGAAATGGACAAACCAACTAGGAATGTTTGTGTTGGTGATGCGAGAAACTATTTCTTCTAGGTCCATGAGTTGTCGTCCTAGACGTATGTTGGTAAGGATCCGACAAGGCACCGAATCTCTGAGGCGATCGTCTTCGGCAATGAGTGTGGTGAGATTTAATTCGGCACGCGAGATTGACCAATCGTAATGTGCGTCTGTGACGACGACTGGAGCGCATCGTTGCAAATGGTGGTTGAAAACCTCGTCGTAGTTCGTGCTGGACACGCGGACGATGTTTTCTGCAAGTCAGGAAAGTTCATTTTGTAATTTTAAATAGATCTGACTATAAATACTAAACTAACTTCGTTGCTATGATATAAATATTTAGGTGATATTAATAGCTGATGATTGATAAATATGTTTTTGGATGAATATTCAAATCCAAACAATTTATTTCTCCGGCTCAAACATATGGCGCATCTGCGATCGGATTCGAACCTATGACCGTCAATACGTTATAAGTTAAAGTTAGTCAAAGCGACTAAAGGATCCATCTCATCTAGCAAGCACATGGGCGTGTTAATTCAAAAAATAAAAACAACAATTGGCTGCTTTATTTTCCCACTCCCATTCCCCAGGCGTCGCCTTAACAAATCCTGAGAGACCAGAAGGGGTTAAAAAATAAAGTATTTTGTATACACCGACACGTTGCGTGTCCACGCGATTGGTTTCTCTGTGAGGAGTTTACTCCTTCACCTGCATGCCGCGAAAAACCTATTGAAAGCAAAGCTTGTCTACACGGTTTTGACCAAACGCCTTTTATAATTTTTATTCCTGAACGCATGGTATTGTGGCGGTAAGTGAAAGTTACAATAACAAAAGCGCTAGTTCAGCACTAGATTACTAAATCTGTCAGTGTCTAACTAACATGCAGTGTAAGTATATATTTTTAGTCTCGTTGTAGGTACTTACTGACAGCTTCGCAGGCAATGCAGTCGGCTGGCGATACGAGGTTATCCAAGTTCTGGGGCTGTGACCGCTCTATAAGACACTTGTTGTAGTATAACGGCGACCAGTCCCAGATAGGAAGTATTTTGATCATCACGATTCTTGCCATTGCAGAGGCGTGCCACTGGAACGTCTCCGACTGGCTCACAATATAACCTATCGCTAATACCATCACCAGAAACAAAAAAACTCGGGTCCATCTTTTAATAGATGACTTCCGCACTGCATTCGTCAGCGGCCGACATATAATATCCATCTCCTCGTCGGACATACCCGCTTCTTTACAATATTCATAGAAAGAACGTACTTCGGAGTTAATTAACTCGAATTTCTCGCGCTGGGACATTGTTGCCCCGTTTTTGAGACTCATTTTGAGCGTGACCTATAAATTCGCCCACGGCGATCAATATACACTCAAGACGCGTTTCGCGTTTATCGATAGATGGAAATTCGCGCGCGCGCGAACGTACCCGTTTTATTGTTAAGTTGCAAGCTTGATTTGTCGGAGTCAATGACACTGCTGGAATGGCAATTATTTCTGTGAAATATGGGAGTACGATTTTACGAACTTCTTTACAAGACTGAAATTCAAGAGAAATACGATTGTAAAGGTACGTACGTATTGATCATTCATATTTGACGCGAAGTCATTGATCGCTAAGAAGATAAAATTGTTACAGAGCTTGTCGACTTGACGTTATTCCGTAAAAAACCTATTCTGATAAAAATAACATTTAAATTGTATGGTTTTGCAAACCTTAAACCTTTTGCTCTTTTCATGATATCGTATAAAGTTGATTTCATTTATTCCAATGTTTGTACTCTTTCTTTTTATTAACAAACAAACACATTTTACAGAAGTTCGATCACCATTTGTTTATGGAGCTTACGAATCTTACATGGTAACACTAAAAGTCAAATACCTTTCGTCCGCCATATTGAATGTGCTATAAGTGGAAGTCACTCAAACGTTGACCTTATAATTTATTTCTTACTAGCGTGTGATAATATTTGTCTTTAAAAATATCTTAAATTTAAGATATATTTTAAGTGATTGTTGTGTGGTAAAACGTAATCATAGGAGTGCGATTTTGTTTTTTTGCAATTCGTTTGATATACGTCACAGCGCCATGTTGTATTCCTGCGCTGATTGCAGGCACGAGAAATCTGCCAACCCGTTTATTTTTCGGGATTAGTTCCCGAGAATAAATCGAACTGCGATTTTGTACTCAAATATATATTAATTTATATTTGTTGGCAAATGTAAACCAACATTAGTGAATTCGATGAATCCCTGTTGTCTCTTTTCGAGTGCTAACTCCTAGTTTCAACTGCAGTTTTGTGCATCCGCGAAAGTTGAAAGGACTGTGTTGTAAAAGAAGTGATAGTAATTAGCCAAAATTCCGGTCCCTACGCGCAGACGAGAAGGTGCCTACCCGCCGGGGCAGTCGGGCGAAGGAGATATGAACAACAAACGCAAAAATCGCCAAGGGCCGCCGAGGTAACTATAGTTTTACGTTCAGTTCGAATGAGTTGACATGTCTTTGTTGTTCGCTCGTATCGCTGTTCTCACGTTGCGAATTTGGTAGTTTGGTGTTGTCAGATTGACAGATTTTGGGTGTCGGAGCAGGTCGGGCTGGTGATAAACATGCAAGCGATGTGTTTTGTGTCGTGGAGTGTCGGCGCGCCTCGAGGCGTGCGAATGGAGCGGCCGCGCGCCGTGCCGATCGAGTCGTGTCGGACGCCGCTAGTCTAGATGTTTGCCCTACTTAACCGCGTACTCTCGATTAATATAGACGCGTGCGATCAGCTGATCCCTGAGCCTGGGATAATAATTACGTTAATTAATCGCGTTTTATACGCAAAACACATCGTTAGCGAAACCGAGTGTAAATAAATCATGTGTTGACGATCGTATCAGCTAATTGTTGCAGTGTTGTGTCAGTGATTACTTTGAGAGGACTTCCTGGGCCTTGACTAGTACGTATAACAATCATTTATGGCTTTCACTATTGTTTGAGCCTGTAGGAACTAAATGATGGTATTTGGCAATCTTCCAAAGATGTTAATTAGAACACTTTCTTATCTCTAGTTTAGGCTGGGTTGATTTTAAACTAAAGAGTGTTTAGAAGGTTTATTTATTAAAGTGTCCACGGAAAACTGCCTGTTCTTTTAGACCACTGCTTGGTATAGGTTGACATCTTTAAAAATATTGTTCTGTGAATAAGTAATAAGTCCAACACCTCAGAAAATCCCTGTCTTCTCCTAAAGTGCTTGTAGTGGTGGCAAAGTAGTAACCTCTCGCCTGGTGACAGAGCGGGAAGGAGTTTTAAAATTAGAATCCTTTACTTATGACAATTTTTTGTACAAATGAGGCTGAATCTAATGAGGCTGGAACTTGGATTCCCCTGTAATAATGCACCAAGTTTGAATTAACTTTGAAATTATTTCAAATTGTCACTTAATGGCTATTTTGTGAAACTTCTCTTGCATAGGACTTGATTTCCCCTGGGAACTATCATAATGTTGAGAACAGAAAGTATTATATGCAGACATTTTGTAGTTTCTTGTGGTGCTTCTTTTCTGCAATGATAATCTTGTCCGAAACACTAGTATTTTCTATTAGCCAATTTAATGAATACATATTTTGAATTACTTATCAATACGTGTCACATGGAGATCACAACTCGCACCCAGTTATGAAATTGTATTTATGGACGATACCAATTGACTTGTCTTATTTAGTAAACACTTTTATAACCTCAAAATGCATCATTTTTGGCTAAAATTACCGCTTTCTGCTAAATAAAGCAACTAGCGACCACATTTTGCAAACCGGTTTCCTGATTTTACCTACATCATGGGTAATTTTTTGATGATAAAACTTATTTTAGGTGAAAAGGGAGCATTTTGAGGTTATAAAAGTGTTTACTAAATAAGACAAGGCCATTGGTATAGATATTACCTTCACACCCGTATTCACAAACAATACTTAAGGGATCCTTCACTGAGTAAATGCACTGCGTTCAATACAGCTTTGTGATTGGTCCTTTTTGACCGACTTTTGTTTATGAGACGATTTGAACCACCCAGACCTCATAGTGACGTTTGTGTACATCAAAATACTTACTTTGAATCAATTAATTAAATTCATACTAAGAAGCTAAATCAAATATAATTTGTCCATTTATTTGAATCAATTATTTTCTAATTTAATACTTACTGTTTTAGCGTCAAGTATATAAGTGATTTTATCTGTGTGCATAATCACTACTTTTCAAATGATTTTTCTCCACAAATTCCGATGTCTGATTATTAGTAGGGCATGGATTATCTATGTGCCAAATTTCATTCAAAAGAATTTACACATTGATGTATGATTGAAACAAATATTGAAAGATCTTGCCAAACTTTCAAATGGTTTTGTATTTGATTGAAGATAATGGGATTTCCATTGGCTTGTGTCTGTAAAAACATTGGTTCAAAAAAAACCCAAACAAATGGTACAAAATGTATGCGCAAAGCTTTTAAAAACAGTATTTGTGGTTCGGGTTAATTTGGTTAGACTAGCATAGGTAAGAGTGTATGAGAAAGAGTGAAAGAGAAGTACAAACATGAAGGTTGTTTAAAGAGCTCTTGCACACAATGTAAGTCAGCTGATAGATAGACCCTGTAATATTGATCCAATGTTGCTGAATGTTGTATAATATTTTATTTGTAATCTTTCATGTTTTTCAGGCTTTGTAACATCATGATGAGCTTCGTTTTTGAAATAAAATAAAAAGTAAAACTATATAGTGGTAAAAAATAATTATCTATAAGGGAACCAAAGTTAATTTTTAAAAAAAGTGTCCGTATTCCCAGCATGTTCTTATGCTGTTAAGTTTGTGTGCTTACTTAATCTCTTGTGATAAAAATCAAACTGATAAGAGAAGCAGTCTTAGCTCGCATCTATCATAGAAATGTTTGTTTTTTGTGTTTCATCATAACACATTTAGGAACGAAAATTAACAACTATGGCATTAGTATTACTATTTATACTAAGTTTCCAATTGGTTTGTATTGGTTTTCTAAAAATAATAAATTCAGGACCATACACAAAATGAGGTAGCTTCAGTCATGTACACTTGCAAACTAAATATAAAATCAACAAGTGCAGGTACTAATTGTTTTACTTACAAATACCTGTATTAACAAATGTCAGGCTTCAGGCTAAAATGGCAACATTGAAATTCTGCATTAAACCTCTCCGTACCCATAGAACCTTACATTTTTTAAGCTT
Organism: Acleris cristana; assembly: GCA_948252455.1. Lineage (NCBI taxonomy): Eukaryota > Metazoa > Arthropoda > Insecta > Lepidoptera > Tortricidae > Acleris > Acleris cristana. The sequence continues at coordinate 8,203,902 of OX411792.1, read as the reverse complement.
GTAGCTTTTATGTGTGTTTGTAATACACATCATGAGATGTTGGAGAATCATCCTTCTACCTGAAAGATTTCCACTGCTGGACTTAGACCTTCCGCAACACAACACTTCTAACACGCAGCCTTGAATTACCCTGCCTTTGTAAAACTGAAATGATTAATCAATCTAAACTTTAAATTCGTATCTTATACAGATCTCTCTAGAAATCGCCGAAATTAAATGTAACAGACATTAGACAGAGGCATAAAAAAGTCATTGAACTTTTGTATCTATTGATATTGATAGCAGTTTGATAGATCTATTCCGAGGAATACCTATTATCAATAAATGTGTTGGCATTCATTAACGATCTTTCCGAAGTCTAATGCTCGGAAATGATTTTGTTTGCATTGTCGGGATCCAAGCCTCCTGCTAATTTTGGGATCAATTTTATTATTGTTGGATTATGGTCGTCCTTTGTCCAGAAAAGTTTATGCTTAGTGACAGAATACCTATGTAGTTTTTTTTATGAATAGAAGACACGCGAGCACTCAGGCCTTCTGACCTGAGACCCATAGACATTTGAATTCTCAAGACTATAATCTCAAGACTGCAATCCTTAGTCTTCAAATGCGTTGCCAACCCTGAGGACTAAGATGGAATGCCTCTTAAGCCGCGTATCCACTAGAGGCAGCCTCGGGTTGAGCGGCTGCCTCGCTACGAGGCCGCGCAAATGGAGACGCTGACTCAACTTGAGGCACGCCGCGACAGGTAAATTCGTCGTCGCGAGCCGAGCCATATTTTGTCGGTTTTTTTGCCGTGCTCAATGGAGCCTCAGTCCGAGCCGCACATTGCGGATCAAGCTGAGGCGACTCGCTTCGAGCCGATCCACAACGTGCTTCGAGCCTTTGCCTCAGGGCGAGCAGCCTCAAACTGAGGCTGTTTGCCTCAAGTCGAGGCTGCTCGGCCTTAGTCTGCTCAAATGGATACACGGCTTAATGCTAGTAATTTCACCGGTTATCTTATCCCCACGCCAGAACAAAACAATGCGAACACTGCTGCTTGGCGGTGGGTTAATGGAAAGATAGTGGTAGCGATCCGGACGGACCCCGCACAAAGGTCCTACCACAACCATAACTTAATCAAATATGTAACCACCTAGGTATATATCTATATAGGTTAACTGAAAGAGGTACCATAATAGAGATGGGTTCGCCCTTGTACATCCCTGCTATATGATTGCCTATTTTATAATTGTTATCTCTTTTGTTTGTACAATGAAGTACCTACATATCTATCGGAAGAATTAATAATCGATCTCGTCCTGTGAATTAAATTAACGGACTAAGTTTTTTTCTGAATTCCCCGAGGTATTAGAATGTCATGTCATTTAATTAAAATCCATACGTGTGTTATCAAGTTATCAATTTTAACCTTGTTATAATGACGTACTTGTGCACAAGTTGCATTTTTCAGCCGATTACACTGCATTTTCCTCAAGTACCTTCGTAGAAATCAGTTGCATCCATAATCGCCGCTAAAAAATGGTGATTTATAGATCCACTTATCGCTGAGTCACAAGTCATTGTGGTTGATGTACCGGCGTGCGGATAGTGGTGGTTAATGGTCAGATTGACTCATCGTGTTGGCGGCCATTGGAGTCTTGAAAACCCGCCTTGCAACAAGCCGGGCCTATCATCTTTTGTCGCATTACAACTTGACATTTGCATATTTTCTTATTACAACTACATAGGTATGTAGGGATAGGTGAGCGGTTTGCATCGAGACAGAAGACAGACAAGTTAAAAACCTTCACTTAAATGTATTGGTCGTTACTACTACCAATACCCATAAGGTTAAATGTCTGTTTGTTTCGCGTTTCGGTCTACTCTTTCGTTCTGGTTTTAACCTTAATTCTGTAGTGCAATGCGAATTTCGTCTAGGTAAAAAGTCTAGAAAGAATTAACTAGCGACACACAAAAATAAATATATCCATAAATACTTCTCACATAGGTTGACCTAGTCTCAAACTAAGCTCTCCAAGTACGGGTACTAGACAATGATAAACTTACTTATATAGGGAAATATGTACTTAAATACATAAAACACATACAGGACTCTAAAACAAATACTCGCGGTCTTCACACCGGGATTTGAACCCGGGACCGCTAGCTTCGTAGACAGAGTCAGTACCAACTAGGCTAATGTGTCGTCGGGTTAAGTTTAATCGCCGCACAACTCAGGTTCATTCGGTGTTTATTCGATGTTATCTGATGAGATATAATTAAGCTATATATATGTACTTACTAAAATATCCTCGAAAACCTGAAAAAAAACGTGACAGAAGATTAATAGAAACCTAAACCAAGATAAGTCCTGATGAAACAATCGGACAGGCAGATTTTCTGAGTATTGCCATCGAATATCCATGTAATTAGACGAATTACTTATCTGTATGATAACTCTCAAAAGTTATTTAAAAGGCGCATGGCGATTTAACAGTGCACGCGCTGCACGACGATATCGTATACTGCAACTTTACTATCGCCGATAAAGGTCCCTAATACACGGCGTCACTTGACACTCGGACACTGTTGTAACCTTGTCACCAAATGTCAGTGTGACTACAGTCGATTACAAAGATATGTACTTACACTTTGCACCTTATTCCGTTGGAATAGGATAAAAAGTATGCGTATATCTCTGATCTCAAATATACACAGTTAAAATTACAATTTACTTCAAATTAAACGCCTGTGACACTAATGTGGAGACTTGGGTCTAATGTCTGCGTCGCCGTGAGTAATGAATGAATGAGTCCCGTAGAGAGTAGAGTTTTGTCTATAACATGACTTAGAATTACCGTACTCTCTAGCGAGTCGAATGCTCTGTTCCTCATAGTATTCTTATAGAGTGCGAGGGACAGGGAATTCGACTCGCCACCAAGTACGGTAATTGTAACTCATGTTATGGGTACTGTTTCAAAGACTAAACCGTCGCAGTGCTCGCGTGTGGTACCGCCGTGTGAAGGCCTTAAAATTGACGATTAATATGCCCATGGGCAATTCACGCTATCGCAGCTGATAATGTTGCAAACTAGCGGTTCCGTTGCTATGTAAATTCAGATCAGATGTTTTCATTACGCGGATCATTGAATAGATTCACTTCGTGCCCAGACTTCTTGATGTACGCGTAAACTGGTCATTATCGTGTTATGGCACTGAGGTGTATGTATTGGTTATATATATTAGTCTCTAAAATAGTAGCAGTAGCGGCGCGGAAGCGGTTTTGCCCAAAAGGCTAAGCTTTCTTTATGGCTCTCTTCTACTACGCCTTGTTGAAATTTTACGGTTCCGGGATCAATAGGAAAATGTACAGTAGCTGTTTTGATTCCGTACTATTACTATTATAAAAGCGAAAGTGTCGTGTCTGATTCGCTTTCACGACTAAACCGAATACCCAAATTAGATGAAATTGAAAGGAAATATTTTTAACCGTAGAAAGTAGCAGGCATTAAGTATGTATTTATTTTAACATTTGGATAAGATTTACTTTAAATTACTGTACTAGGCAGATAAGAAGTCAATCCTGACACATGGCACAACCATGAAGTTTCTGAATATTGATAATGTTGATAGCAGTAAAACAAGGTACTATTAAAGGTACTGTTCCTTGACGTGCAACAAATAAGTTTAGCGTTGATTTACTGCTGATAAAATTTTGAATATTCAGACACTGTCGTTTTCTAATTTGTCTGGATTGACTTGCCTAGTACTTAAGGTAGTGAAGGAAATATAAACATCAATTTAAAAATTTAAACTTAAAGAGCTTTGTATTTTATCCGTTGTTTTGATGCCTTTTATCCATGTGGCAATCTGCCACTATATCTTTACATACCTATTTACAAAGTTTTCCAAACATAATGTAACCCTTCAGTGGATCCACTTCTAACCAATATTAATCTTTTAATGGACATCTAAAAATACTTTGCAATATTATTTTATTCTATTGAAGATTATCTAGGGTCGTGAAGGTTCTGTGGTTAGGAAAATACCGTTTTACTATGGAATTATAAGCCTTAATGACAAGTTTATGTATACTTTATGGGTTTGCAATAATCGCTTCATTATGGACAGATGTGAGATGACGCCATTTTGAATTACTTTCTATAGGCATTTTATTTGATATTATTTAATAGCTATGTAGCAGTTTTAACCTTATAAGTTGTAAGATGGTGTTATCGGAATATTCTGTGGGTATTTTAGAGTAACCCGCATGTTTTAAATTAATACTTTCGATTTTTAAAGTATACAACATTCGCTTATTTAGGTATATAATAATAGCTTTTGTTCGCAACTTTGCGATTGTTAACACTACACAACATTATTCAGTTCAACTGAATAGAATTAAATAAAACTTTGCCTATTTTTATTTAAATTAAAACGGAATTACGCTGTCTTTACTTTTAAGGCCGTATTTCACCAAACTTAGAATAAGACTCCGAGATTAGTCTATACAAATGCGGCGTTTAATCTAGATATAAGGCCTTATTCCAGTTTGGTGAAATGCGGCCTATATGAGTATTTTTGTGGATAGGATGATGTATGACCAAGTTACTTCTCATAAACTTCTACGACAGCATCCTTACATCCAGCACAAAATCATTAATGCTGTTAATAAGGCGTAATAGTTCGATAATTGTGCCCAAATAGGCTATTTATTAGTTTTACCTTGTATGTGTATAAGTAGGTATATACGGAAGAATATTATGTTTCTATATGAAATTAGGGTTAAAGCATCTAAATGAAATCTTGTGTAGGTTTAGTTAACTTTTAACTAGATGTGTAAGAAGGGATAAATAATAATGGGATACATTATTACATTACAGATAAGTAGTAAATATAAATTATTATTGTCCAATTACTTAACTGTTAATATGTGTGTCTGGATCTTGGAATAATAATGAAAAAAATGTTGAGGTTTTTGATATACCATGTGAAACTAACTTAGGATATTTTAAAGAACTGTATCCATAGTTATGTTTGCAATGAATAAATAACCGTACAAAAGGACTGTCGGGGTCGAAGTTTATTTGACTGGACCCCATCAGAGTAACGTGACGGATATGATGTTGAACTCTTACGGCAAAACCGGTCGGCTCATACGTATGTAAAATGGTTATAAAAAAAGTAATTAGCTGTTATTACACCGCGGGAACAGGTAGTTATGTAGATACGCTTTTTCGTCAATTTCCCCCTTTTATTTCAATATTAAAAAAATCTTCTTTAATTCAGGAATTCAAAATTTCATCCTTAAAAAAATCGTTTAAATATTGAGATCTAAAACATACGGTTATATTTGGTACAGAAGCTTAAGAGAGAACCAAATATTTTTAAACTAAGTGTTCAAATAGGTATAGTGTGTATAAACATTTGCTAGATACGATATATACTTTGCACCGTCTGTAATTTGTGTACTTCAAAAACTCATTTTTTGTTAGTATGAAAGTAAGTTTCACATCATAGGTACCTAGTGAATCTTGACAACTGACTGGTTTAAACGAAAAAAAGAAGCTTAGGTACGTCTCGTTGTATCCACTACGAGACACATACACAAAACACTAACCGAATGGTATAAATTCAATATTGAATGCAACAGGATGTAACGCATCTCCGTACGGGGTGCATCTACTTACAAGAGTCTCATTAAAATTCTTGCTGCAGATGGGAAATTAATTTCAAAGCCAAGTGGGCATGTAGGCCGAAGATGTTTTATTGCTGTATTTGAACGGTTACATTGTGTCCTGTTATTAATCTCAAGTCAAAAGGTTGAAGCCTATCTAGTTCGAGACCTAAACTTGGTACTAGTACAATGGGACAATATTCCGTTAATATCCGGTTTTGATTAATCTGTTTAAAGAACACATTCCGTCTGTCTGCTTAAGACAGACCAGACAGACGTCCTAGTAGAATTATTTATGTTTTAACATGAATACTATCCATTTTTCCTTATTAAAAACTATCTTACGCAATCCAGGACTTTAATTACTTATCTGTGCCGAAATTTTATTTAAATCCGACCTGCTATGGCACACTGGTTAATTATTTCCAAAACGTCAGAAGTGGTCGACACCACTGATATTCTCTAATCAGTTTCAACTGAAAAATGGCGTAGAGTTGTCAAATTTTATCACATTTCAGGGTCACTGTACGCAAGGTTCTAGCAGCTTCACAATTTATCATTGTCGTCTTCCTGATTATAATTCAAACGAATGGCGTTAACTTTTTGCTTAACCTAACCTACTAAGCGTGTTATAACGTGGCCCGGCCCTTAAGTTCCTCACATTTTTTGCTTCTGTAATGTGATCAAGGACTTCAAGTGGATTTCCATTAAAATACCTTACATAGTGTCAGTAAGGTCCAACATTGCTTGCGGGATGCCATCGAGCGCGCTGAAAACCATTGTAATTAAGTGAATGAATATTCATGTGCTTTAAGTGTATTGGGTCAAGGTACAAACTTATACACATTGGATTTTTGTTTAATGGCGTGTGTTATCTAGGCCCCACTCGTGCGCATCTAGCAAATCTATGTCGACGCCTACAACTCGTCTGATACTCCGTCTCTTGCGTATTGTACTATTTAAACAAGGACGCGATAAGCGATATCCGATGACCTAGTCGTTGCATTTCACGAAAGCTACTCTGGGGATGGGAATTGATATCTAATCTACAGTTTCGCTGCACAATGAACTTTAAATACATCGCTTAGATAGTGGAACTAACTTAATTTCCGTCCCCGAAGCAAACGTAAGATTAGATTGTCACTAGGCAAATATATCGATTATTCGTAGGTATAAAGCGTACCTATTCAGATATAGCTTACAGCTTACCTACTTCTCTGTGTTGTTTGACTGTAACAAGTTAAAAAACTACAATATTGCAGCTCCAATTGTTTATGATTCTCCTATCTCCAATTACGTCAAATAATTAAGTGGGAAACTTAAAGTCATTGACATGTTCATCAAAGTAAAATCTTTGAATCTTATATGTAATTTTGTCGCGGTAGACGACATTCATTTTGCGACAGTTACCTAAGCAATTTTTCAAAATGTATGGCGGTGATATATGAGCGCTTATACCAATCTTATACTTATTCATTAATTTCTGTACCTAGACTTTATCGATCCCAAAATTCTCATCTTTAATGTCAAGGAGACTGCAAACTAGACTAACATCCCGCCTTTATAGGTGAGCACCAACAAAGCAATACTTATTACTTCTGTCTTCGAATGTTTATAAATCAAATCAATTAAACAAGCATTGCCACGAGGATTATCAGTATTATCACACATTTTTCAATAATAATGTATTTACATAAGGAAAGTCATGGCAACATTGATTTAGTCGGCACCTGTCGTATCTTTTCATATTATGTTATTCCACTGGCTTTTTGCCCTTTTACATAATTATCATCATCACCTTGGCCATTCATTCGTCCAGTATTGTACATAAGCCTCTAATTTCCTCCTACAAATCCAAGATGGGATCTCTTTTCTCCATTTCCTTCCGGCCTTTACCACATTGACAGGGGAACAAGTTCACCTTTAAACTAAGTTCTCTAGGTACCTAATATATTTGTATTGGTTTATATATGCAATAAAGTACCATGGCTAGGTTTAGGCCGTTCAACCGTCGTTATGGTTGTATTCAATATATTGACGAAAACAGTAATAACGGCCAGAAACTTCTGGTGTAAAGAAATAAAAGAAAAAAACTTGATACTTTTATTTGGAACTAGCGGATCCTCACATACAGCGGTAAACTATCTATAGTCTATAAACTATAATTTATTTTTATTATATATAAAAACCTTCTGTGAAATTTACCTCAATCTACTGATGATGAAGAGCGCCTCAAAATCCGTTGCGTGGTTTAGGTGGATTTTGCGGATATAAGCTTTATACTATGTAATAATGATAAAATAACGACGCGCTTAAAACGCTGAAAAAATCAGCCTTTATCAGGTCTTTGGCAGCCCGTTATAGATTATACACTGTTCAGGATTGTGATGATGTGTTGTGTTGCAGGTCGCCGCGAGGACGCGTGGTGGCCGAGGGCGTGTACAACAACGCGCACTTCATGCACGCGGTGACTACTCACGTCGGCGATATCGTGCAGGTGCTCACCCAGTCGGGCAGTCTCTGGGAGGGCGTGTTCAAGACTTTCAGCCCGCAGTTTGAGGTACGCCAATTTCTCTTATCCCGCAGGTTTTACGGCACGACAGATTCCTACAGTCACAAGGCTGCACGTCGTCTGCCAACCCAAAATCATGATTCACGCACGCCGGTAAAGTTCGTACGGCCGGTTTTGAAACTTCTGCGCTCCATACGTTATCAGTGTTCAAACGACAGTTCTAGATCGAATCACTTGACCGGTCGATGATCGACGAGGCGACGACCATCGTTAGGCCGCCGCAATGTATAGCGGATTTTTCGGAATAAGTAAGAATGTATCGAAGTGAAAACAAAACACAATCACGTTAAATATCAGGATTCAGGGCGACGTCGGGTCGCGCTTTCTCACGAGTAGGTTGCCTAGCAACCAATAAACACGCAGTATTTATACCAAGCACAATGAGGGTCTTTTTAAGTTTCTTAGTTCGTGAAACGTTTGACAAGACGACGTCATGTCAATCAATAGTCAAATTTCTGTGAGGCTCAGTCGTTTCACGGGTTAATGTGCGGGTTATATAATAACAAGTGATTTTCACCATGCAAAATGGTATGTCTTTAAGTGCCTACGAGAATCAATTTAATAAATGAAGTTCCTTAACCATAATTTTAACGTATTAAAGACTGTAAAATATTAAACGAGTGACACTCCTGGCGGCATGTGTAGGGCGACAACGGGGCATGTGTACTGGGAAGTAATAGTGTAATCGAGTCACGACGGCGCGCCCCACTACATAATTTTACATTGAAAGTTGAAACCCGCCGCCGTCGATTTTAAACACTACATTGGATTTTATACTACGTGGCGTTTTGGGAACGCCCAAATGAGTTACAGTCGGTTATATAGGTCTACTCTTCTTTATTCTTTCGATCACAGTAATTGTGCCTAGATAGCTACTACTGCTAGTATAGTTATAAGTAACCTGAATTCCACTTTGGCGCACGCTTCGCACGCACACGCTACACACGTGAACCATGTGGCTCGGTTGTTTTAGGCGTGTGTCTCAGACGTCATTTCGTGCGTGAGCTGCTGCAGAATATAAATTTTAATACGAGCGAATCGAGTTTATATCCCCTTGTGCGTGCGAAACCGCTATGGAATTCCGGCTTAACTCTTATGTCTGTAGCTCGGTTCGTCGTGGGCTGTCTAATTTACACAAGACTTTGCAAACGAAACTGCCAACTGACTAACCTGCCCACACTCACCAAATCGGAACTCTTATGACTGCGCTGTAGTCTCTCTTTCTACGGCAGCGCGATAACAGCTAGTGCTATGTGCATGATGGTCCACTAGTTGACGCCGCGCCGTTATGGTTGCCAAACGATATGAAGTTCGCTGACATGTCCATGAATTTCCTACATACATACAATCACGCCTCTTTCCCGTAGGGCAGAGACCACTTGCTACGATCCAGACAAACTTCCCTCGCATCCTCCATACTCATAAGTCTCTTCATACACGTGCGTCGGTTTAGGGTACTCCTGACCTGGCCCTTTATTTATACGTCCCCGATCTGTTCTGATGAATTTCCTGAAACTGTTGCATGTGAAATATTTACTTATTATTTATGAATTAAAAATGTACTTATACAGAATCTTAACAAGATCGCTGCCTCTTACCACAAATAATAATATTACGTCGACACAAAATTTCAGGAAATGTATTAAGAGATCAGGGTTTTTTTTTTATTTGATAATCTTTGCATCTAGTCTGTATTCGGTTTTTCTAAGGCCAGGTCTTGCCGCTCTCATTTCACAAACCCGATGGATAAACGATCACACTAAATAATAAATGGTACCTAAAGAAATGTATGTTTAAACTTATTGTTTTCATAATGTTTGTTTTTGGTTTACCTTGCTTAATAAAAACTTACGCCGAAACATTTGCCTTATATTCTAGAAATATCTTTACATTCTAATCCACCATCGTACATCAACCAACAAATCTCTACGCAATATTTGCATACGCAAAATGCAAATCAACACCGATTCAAAATAAAATCATGTCGATGTGTTACAACGTAGCTTGCATTTAGCTCGATATAGAATTCTAGGAATGAGCGGCGCATGACTTTTGCAGGACGAAATAGGAGTATATTTCCCGGGATGACCTAGTGCACAGATCGATCGTGACGTGACTGTTCTAGGGCACTTGGAGATCAATGGCGAAACAAGTCTTAATTACCTTAACCAAGATTATTAAAAGATATAAGTCAACCAATATTGTAAAGAGACATTTTAAATTGTTTGAGTTTTTTGTGTTTGAATTACTGCAACGTTGAAGTACCGTAAACTTTGATTTACTTGTGACTTTGATAGCAACTACCACTCTACATAAATGTGAATTTTTGAGGAGCTTTTTCGGTAATGGCAACAATGATAGTCGCTCTGTCTTAAGTTAAGATGGCGGATTTCGTATATAATAAAAATATAAGTAGGTAGTAAGTGAGCGTTTTGTCTTGAACTTGATTGTTGAGGTAAAAAACAGCACTTGTACCTATGTTAACCTAAAACGTATGTGATTTGTATGATATTGATGTCTTGTGATAAGCAAACCTGATTGGTAATATAAAAAAATAATAACATCTTTCTATTCTAAGTATTTTATTTTTATTTGATTTTCAGCGGGTTTACCTGAGATATTCATTCAAATATTTAGTGGTATCAAAGTAACCCCATTTTTAGTTTAACTTTGATCATGGTGTTTATTTATTTAGGTATTAATGGTAAAATAAAGGTCTCATTTTTTTCTGATTTATCAAGTAGAAAAACCGCACAAGTCGGACTCGCCCACCGAGGGTTCCGCACATGACACAGTTAACTCAATTCAAAGTTTGGACCGCCGTTCCTTGCTTGGTTTTAATTTCAACTCGATACCTCCACGCGTTCCGGAGATAAAGGGTCTTGACAGACAAACAGACGGACGGAGGGATCCTATAAGGGTTCCGTTTTTACCTTTTGAGGTTCGGAATCCTAAAAACATAGAAAAGTTGATTATTACATATTTTTATTCTATGGTTTTGTCAAATAGTTACTATAAAAAATCGTGTAAATCTTTGAATTTGATCAAAGTAACCCGTTTACGGTATTTCACCATTTGTAAGGTTAGGTTATATTGAGTTTGAATTCGTAGAGACTTAATTCCTTCTTACTAATAAATTATATTCCTTATATTATACATGTGTAAGGTTGTGAGGATGTTTGGTTGTGTCTATCAATCACGTTTTAATTAAATCACCAAATTCCCGTGAGAATAACTTAATTTAATATTTGCAAAGCTGCCGACAAAGCCTAGTAACTAATAAATGGCTACTTTTTAATACACAATCTGTTTCACCAGACATTCTATCTAATACAACTAGTGCCTGTAATGTCTGTCCAAAAGTGCATGGAGCGCGTTTTGGGGTTATCTCGCGCGACCCACGAAACCGAATGTAGGTCAAATCAATAAACGCAGCATGTACTTTTAACATCTTGCTTCCGCATGCCGGAGTATTGTGATTTCAGACACTTCCGAATTAACGTACATTGGCGTTAGTGAATGGGCCTTGTTGTGATTTGGTTTTATAGCTCTTCGGTTCAATTCGATCAGGTTCATGTACCTACATATATGAATAATTTATTGCCGGCGGCCATTTTGAATCTGTTATTGGTTTTGGAAGTTCCTTAATGTTATTTTATTTGAGCGGATTATGAAACATATATAAAGAACTGATAGCCGATTCTCGTGCTTATATAAAGTTTTACATTATTTTAGTGTAAATCGACGACCCCAAGAGAGCACCCAAGTGTAAACTTTTTTAAGATAAGTACAATTAAGATAGGTACGTTATAGTTAGGGACCAGATTTATGTTGAGTGTCCAACATGTTACTAGATTGTCTAGTTATTATTCTACGATTCTTCCGGTTACCATCGTGATGAAAATGCTACGTCACTATAATTCACATCCGTTGCCTGCGTTGCCGCACCTCTTAAATATTATTTAAATGTTACAAAGTTATCTACATCGCAACATTCACAAATTTACGTTCAATCTGAAATCAACTTTATAACGTTATTATACGATTCACATTACAACATGATGCTACGGGAAGTGACTACGTCGACAGATAAACCTATAAAAGTACATAGAAGAAGCTAGACCACTTTGTACATTAGCATTTTTGACCCATAGATTGTTCTATCCGTAGTATCCGTACCAATGGCCACAGAAATAGCTAATTTTGGTTGCGTAAAGTTAAAATCCATATTAAATTATATTTATAGTATGAAGTGGTTTCGCTGTCTAGTCTGTGGCAGGAAATCTGCAGTGAGCGCGAGCACGATAGTTGCGTAGATAGATATGCGCCAGTGAAAGTTGTGCGATAGTACATTGTTCTAGCAAGGACGCGGTTACAGATGAGCTATAGTTATGTGCTATTACACTGCGGGTTTGCTTGCACCGATTTCTCTGAGCGGCCTTTACTTGTCTGGCTCGTATGCAATTTGACAAGGTTATGTCGAGTTTTGACTGATAGAAAAATGGTTCGAAATCGGAAGTTTGACGATATTAATCCAGCCGTACACAAAAATGCATATTAAAAATCTTTTATATCAGATTATTAAAATTTTGGAACGATCTGTACCTAGGTATATTGTTGTATGTGATTTAACTATTTTAATTTGATAATAAAGATGGGCGAAGGAATCATAACTATAAGAGTGATGACTATGAATGTAGATGGATATAAGCGTAGAAGAAGACCGAAAAAGTTTGGAATTGATTGTGTAAAGCATGACATGTGTATGAAAGGTGTGAGTACGGATTTATAAGCGGATAGAGGAGAGTGAACAGGAAAACATGTTGTGCCGACCCCACCTAGTGTGGGACAAAGGCAGGAGGATGGTGAATTTGAATTTTTCATTTAACTCTACTATGTAGGCCAATATTTTCGTTGATAAATTTAAAATACATACAACGTAGCACTGATTAACGATTGTTTCTACAAGAATGTTTAGTGCATTTGTTAAATTGCAGCGTTCTAGTTGACGTGTGCGTTGCCTTTTCTCCAAAAACCACAATAATGCGTAGTTCCTTTTTATTTAGACAGTGATTTAATACTATTTATACTTACTGGTGTTATCGGTTCATGTTGACCTTCGCTGAAAGTAGTCAAATGTTTCATATCAACAGGAAGGTCAAAGGCCCGGTTGATTTCTACTGGTATCTTGCGGTTTTCCCATTTAAACATGTAGTGAGTAAGCCTGATGTATTGGTTATAGTGTTTTTATGTATTGTATGTACTATATGGAACCTAGTAGTACCTACGTACTACTATGTAACCTACAGCCGTGACTTGGCTGGCTTATGTATTTGTAAAAGACACAGGTGAAGTTATTCTTACTCTTCCAGCTGATTTTCGGCCAATCGAGAAAATAAACTTTAAATTTAAAACTAACCTCGGTATCTACGGTATACTTTAAAAAAATATGTTGTTAACTAACTAGGGTATCTGTTCAGAGTAAAAATTAAATGTACTTTGTTTTTGGAGCTCTATTGTACTCTATAAAACAATATTTCTGACATGTTATCGAATTTTCTACGTTACGATACCTCTTATTTTCTTGACAGTTATTGCGGCCGAGATAAAAAATTAAGTATAGCATGTCATAAGCAATATAGTTTTCCAGAGTCAAATAGAGCTCCCGATCCCTTGTAGCGGTATTCGATCTGAACAGAAATTCCCATTTTAAATTAACCCTGATTCTGAAGAAGTGAATCATGGCGGGCAAGGGACTCTACCAAAATTGGGCTGTAGCTGTAGGCACAATTCAATTGAATCTTAAACATACATGTTCACGCGTTCAGTGCTGGCAACTCTCAGTGCCTTGAACGCGTAGGTATGTGCGTTTTTAGTTTCTACAGTATGCGAGCTTCGTATAAAATAATAGATAATAATTTTAAACTTTTCGCGTTTACAACTTACAACACACAGGTATTACATATCACTACATAGTATAAAACAAAGTCGCTTCCCGCTGTCTGTCTGTCTGTCCCTATGTATGCTTAGATCTGTAAAACTACGCAACGGATTTTGATGCGGTTTTTTTTAATAGATAGTGTAATTCAAGAGGAAGGTTTATATGTATAATAAATGCTGGTTTATTGTACGAATTACAGAAAACTCAAATAAACCGAAGCGAAGCGAGGGCGGGTCGCTAGTTAGACATAAAATCAAGTCTTTCTTGTCATCAGCATCATTAGTTTTTTCATCGAGTCAAGACCTAATTTTATGTCTAAAACAAAAGATGCTGGAAAAACACGGCACGAATACGTTAAGTTTATTAGGTACAATTTGAGATACCTACTTGGAGCATAGGGCATTTTGCGCAGGCATGTAGAAAGTACTTATGGATAAATTGATACGGCCTTTTCACATGATCGTAAGATAAGACCTGAGATAAACCGGCTTGGCCTTGTCTCGTGTCCGACTCAACTCATTTCTTTTTGTCTATTTCTTCTTTAGTTGTCACTTTATTATGCATATTTTTAACCCCTGGTGGAAAAGAGAAGTGTTATAAGTTTTACGTGTATATATGTGTCTGTCTATCGCATTGTAGTTCCCAAACTGATGGACGGGATTCGGACGCGGTTTTTAAAAGAAAGCTGATTTCATCGGGGTGGTTCTTGGCAAGTTTTCATGAAACTCTGTAGGGCGGGTTAACTAATATCAGATATGAAAAAAGGGGTCGCTTTTATCGTTAGTATTATTTATTTATTTATTTATTAAAGACAGGACAAAACAGAAAATATGAGACCGATAACACCAAATAGCAAACAAAGCCAATTATGGATATCCACAGATTAACCAGATAACATATTTAACAACACTGGTGCGATTAAAAACTAAAAGAGCTGACTGTGCTCAAGCAAACCACAAGTCAAGTAACAAAATAAACTTGAGTAAAAAGTATACACGCACTTCAGTTCGTTTGTAGTGCGAGTGCCGCGGTTCATGCTGGGGACCTTCGAGTGTCCTGGGGTGTGATTCTCTTAAGCGTATCACTTGTTAACTCGAAGCGGCTCACATTAACCGGCGAGTTTAAACAGTCCCGCCAGAGCGTACAAAACACATCTTAGCGCGTGCATTCTGAATTAGGCAGCCTTATACGACATTGAGATTGACAGGCGTCTCACTGCACCCCACTGACTTCTGGCCGAAAGGTGTCGTGTTCCGGCGGTTTCGGGGCAACCTACCAGTAGCAAACATAACACCAATTTTGGCAAAACAGGACTACGCTGTTGTTTAAAATTGTTATGTATTAGTGTATAACGTATTTGTAATTAAGATCCTTGTTGCTCGAAATAATATTTTCTTATTCTTACAATTGGTATGTTATAAAACATCAATAAGAATCATATTGCCGTTTCTCGCAGCCAATGTGTTTGCCAATTATGGAAGCACGATAATACTTAGCGGACTAAAAATATGTGCGTTTTAGACCGTTATAATTTTAATGTCTACAGAAACGCTATCGAACTTTATCTACTCCCACTAAGGCATCTTAAATCATCACACTGTTTCTGTTATGCGTATCGCAATGTAAACAAACGGCCGGCCGCATTGTTTTAATTGTGTTATTGTTTCCGATCATTTTTGTATGGGGGAGTGTAGGTGAAGTGTGCGCGTTATAACGGGTGCGAAGATTTGATGATTTGACTGTACGCTTCCAAGCCGATTTAAATTTATCGCCCGAATTAACTTTGAAATTACTTTATGGGTACCTATTATTTTATCGAAACACTTTTCAACGAACGTATCGTTACGCAGAATTTTCATTTCATCGAAAGGCATTTCTCACCGCATGCGTCATTTTTTTTTAATTGTGTCAATTCTAACCAAACCTAACCTACGTAATTAATGTTTAAGATATCCTGAAAACATCTTGGTTTCAGCAGAAACTACCGTTCGACAAAATGAAATTCGATGAAATGATACAATCGATGAAGTGAAATTCGATAAAATGATGGGTTACCTTACTTTATTATTAGCATGCAGAACATGTCCAAATAATATCTACTGTTTTATTGGCTCTCCTGATTGGTTCATTTTTTTGTGCAATGTGTCACTGGGCATGGTCGATCCACCCACAGCAGTTAACGTATTATTGTAGACGCAGGACTAACATAATGTAACTGATGTCATAGGTGGTTTTGTTATCCTGTTAACAAAACAAAAACAATGCAGCTTTTAGGGAAACGAATGTTTATTTATTATTTTATTATTTACTAGAGGACGCCCGCGACTTCGTACCTACGCGTAGAATTAGTTTCCCGCTACACCCCCCATTTCTTCCCGTTGGGGGTCGATTTTCGGGAAATCCTTTCTTAGTGCTCACTTACATCATGAAAGGAACCCCTGTACCAAATTTCAAGTTTCTAGGTACAGCAGTTTCGGCTGTGCGTTGATACATCAGTCAGTCAGTTTAGCCTTTTATATATATAGATTAGTCGATTATATTTTCTCTAATTATGCAATTGTTTATCTAATTCTAGGTGGTAATAGAAGTGGCGCACCGCGTCGACCAAGAGGGCGTGGTGGCGGTGGACTCAGTGGTGGAGAAGCTGATCTTCAAGCCGCATGATGTGGTCTCCATCCGCGCCAAGGACGCCGACCTGGAGTACGCGACGCACGACGTGTTCCAGACCGACAGCGCTATCTCTAGCAAGTTCAATGGTGAGCCCTTACTGATGAACTTGGATCCTTGATTCACTGCTCATAGACCTGGAGTGTTTAATTGGTAGTTGATGGCGGGGAACGTGATAAAGACCTTCGATCATGCGTGCTGTTATCATCATCGTCATGTCACCCAACGTACACTGCTGGAAGCGCTGGACATAGGCCTTGCTCAAAGATCACCATGACGGGTCCTGTGCTAATATATCCAGCTGTCTTCGCGACCCTTATCACATCGTCGATGCATTTTGTAGGTCTGGCAACATTGCAGCTTTGTGAACGTGGTTGCAACTCTAGAACCTTACCGCCCCAACGGCCATCGGTTCTACGAGCAATGCTGTAATAGTAGATTATCATCGTTTGTCAGCCTAGCTCACGCATGCATGCCTGATATGCATCTGATTATGCATAACAGTATCGTCTAGTTAGTATATTTCATCTCCACAGTGGTACAATGAATGAAATGTATAATTTCCGTGTTACAGGAATGTTGCCAAGCAATTCATGACAGATTTTTTTTTAATATTTTAAAACGTTGGAGATTTATTTGGAATACTGAAATTTGGTGTCACGAACTTTTTCTATCAAATATCTTAACATTTCTGGTTATCGTTAGTTAGTAATTAAGAACAAAAATAAGTCTTGATAGTTTCGTGTATCTGTAGGTTACTTATTAAGTGGTTATTATAAATTATTTAATCCGTACCACTATCAACATCCTTATTGTGTAAGAGACTACCTACGCTACGTTACAT
Source organism: Acleris cristana (assembly GCA_948252455.1). NCBI lineage: Eukaryota > Metazoa > Arthropoda > Insecta > Lepidoptera > Tortricidae > Acleris > Acleris cristana. The sequence continues at coordinate 8,186,220 of OX411792.1, read as the reverse complement.
AAAAGCAACCCAACTGATACTATGTTACAAATCTTAGGGGTGAGCTCACACTAATTGTTTTTGTAAACTAAGGCTTGTACTTGGTAACCATTCAAGAGTCATAAACATATTAACATAAATATTTGCTCTCACAAATCAGGACCGCTAACTTCTTAGCCAGCCACTACACCGCCTTGGCTATCTTGGTTAACAAACATCTGCAATATAGACCTCTATTAATCAGCCTTTAAGCAGCCTTAAGTCCAAAATCAGTAATGGTTTCAGGCAACGGGCGCGGCGAGGAGCGGCATCTAGAGCCCTGGGACGGCTGCGACGGCGACAGTGGCGACTCGCCCTCTGTAAACGGTTCGGCGCGGCTCTCCGAGCTCGATCTCGACCACCGCGCCAACGGCTGGGACGCAAACGACATGTTCAGGAAGAACGAGGAGGTCTATGGAGTACATAGCACTTATGATCACTCGCTGGCGGGGTATACTCTGCCGCTGCAGAGGAAGGACACTCAGGATTATAGGTGAGATGTTGTGAATGTGTTTTCATACATTTTTTAGGGTCGTGGTCACGTTACTATGCTTCCTCTTCCACGGTTGGTATGCATGCAGTAAAACGTGATAGGTTAAGGTTGCTAGGCGACCACTATACAACTCCAATCATGAGAAACAAAAGGGCGGGATACGTGTAAGCTGGGGAAATGGAAGTCGTGATTTGTGATTTAAAACTTTTTTAATCCTGGCCAATAGGATTATTTAGTTTGTATGTTAATGATTAATTTAATTTAGGAAGAATCCCGTCTTTGTATATTTTTCTAGTTCATGGTCAAGGAAATAAATGAATACTTACTGCAGTTTCTTTTAAAGAACAGTATTCTTGGTGTGTTGCGTTGTTCAAGAGCTGCGTCCGGGCGTGAGTTCAATTTACTAAAGTTACTAGCTTAAGCAACATGAAGAGGACCCTCTATAAAAACAACTAACCTTGGTTACCAGAAAGCGTTCCTTTGCCATATTTCTTGCCCATTAGAAATACATACAATTCATAATCATAGATACTGAATGAGTTAATATAGCTCAATCTACCTTCTTTTTTCACTTGGAACCTTGGAAGCTTAGCTAATAGAACCTTGCTTATTCCAGGGATGCGGAAGCCAAAGCAGAGGAGATCGCGGCTGAGATAGAGAGCGCCGCGTCTTACAAGGCCCGCATCGAACTAGAGAACGGCGACGAGGAGGAGCGCTACGCCGCGGTCGTGCGGCCCGCCGGCCCGGCCGACGGCGGCAAATACGTCATACCCAACAAGCGGAAGGGCGTGCAGCAGGTCAGTGCACCTGCACATATACAGTGCGATAGCTTGTCTCTCACTCGCTCTGATACGCTTTTATTAAGAGCTAATGAAAGAGAAGAACCAACCCGAAGCACCTTCTAAGTGCTCACAGACTGTGTAATTCTTGTGACGGACTGACTGACATCGGCCTACATCGCTGAACTTAGAGACTTGAAATTTGGAGGGGATGTTGCTACCTCAAGGTTACAGTGAAGGATTTTTTGAAAATCGACCCCCAATTTGAAGAAATGAGGGGAGAAGCGAGATACTTATTGTACGCTTACGAAATCGCAGGCGTTCTCTACTTTCTACATATGGACGAAAGTTTCCTTCTGCGAATATGGTGCAAATGACCACATGGCCACTAGTTATAGGCTCTCAGGGCCATAGATATTTGGAACAGTAAATATGTTATCATCCCTAAGCACTAAGATGGAGTTCCTCTATGCTAGTCATTTTCTTAAGTATTCTCTTTTATCTCTTCACAATATCCATGTCGACATAAGCTTCGCTGCGTATATTTTGTCCCCGACTATTGCGTTTTCTAAAGTCACCATTATAATTCTGTCAAATCAGTCCTCAGTCCCCTCCTAAGGACTCATTCATGCACATTTTGTTTTAAATTCATGCATTAACAGCCCTCTCCCTCTTGATCATAATTTGGTCATAAGCCAAAGAATTGAAACATAAATAAAGTTAATTCATACATCGATTGTTTGAGTAGTCATATACCTAGTCTGGCCATAAGTTCTGTCACTGAGATTTAATTCTATTTAAAAAAAAACGAGTTTCAGAAACCTGTTATGTAGTACATCAATCAAAACCTTATTGTATATAGAATAAAAATAAGCGTAATTTGTATTCTTTACTATTGCAATCATTTGATGAACGAGCTTCAAGCATTCAATTCGGGGTAGGAAATCATGGGTCAAAACACGCACGACCACGATACTGATAACGGCTACAACTTTTGTAAGAGTTCTCGTATTGAGTCGAAATTTGCGTGACATATTGACCAGACTTTTATGTTTAAACCCTGATACAAATGTATTTCCAAGCAACTAAAGATCCTCTTATACACCGGTCAATCTTCGTGTCTCATTAAATCGACCCTAAGATTTCGCATCAATTTGCAGCAATAAGAAAACAGACTAAACTTTGAGCTTCATAAGCTGGTTTTTGAGTGTCGTTAAGAAAATAATGCTGGTCTCTAAAGATACCCACAGATAACAGAATTCATAATATTAAACAAAAAAAAAACTTAGTTAACAAAAACTAACCTTTAAACCGTTTTCAAAAAGTGAAATTTTCAAAATCCTCGTGCGTGTTTTAATCGGTTCCGGCCGTGAATATTAGAAGATCGTATCGGAAATTGCGGCGACAATGTGGAATGATTATTAGTTCTTAAAAATGTACATTAATTAAGCTTTTAATTTGTGTATATTATGAAATTAAGAAATAAACAGAAGTTAGTTTTATTTGACTAAACCTTTGTGACAGAACTTATGGCCAGACTAGGTACGTAAGGACATGGCTACAATATTGATCAAGTTAAAGCTGCCTTTCCACTGAAGCGGAGTGACCCAATATTAACCAGTAGAATCTATACCAACGTGCGCAAGGCGCGCTCGAAGTGATCTTAGGCGCCTTGTATTGATTGTAAAGGCAGCCTAAGCCCGGCCTTACACTCGTAAGTTTTACTTACGTAAGTTTGGACGCAGCTATTTGTTAGAATTAGATAGAAAAAAAAACAGATAGCCGTGTCCCTACTTACGTAAGTAAAACTTACGAGTGTAAGGCCGGGCTAAAAGCGCTATCGAGGCATTGTAAACCATTTGTTGTTGTAGACGGGCAAACTGACCGGCAAGCCGGCGGGCCCCACGAACAACGGCGCGGCCGGCTCGCCGCCCAGCAAGCCGGGCCCCTACCACGCGCCGCCCAAGGACAAGGAGCGGCCCCCGCGCCTGCATCTCACGCCCGAGGAGCGCCGCTCCGACGAGGAGATGGTAACTAACCACTCTACAACTCTTAGCAATTTAGGTATAGGTTGTTTCACAAGAGCGGCCATATATATTTGTGTATGGACCATTCGTTCAAATAGTTTCCGTGCCGCAACACTACAAACCGGTGTCGGCAACTTAAAAGGTTTGCTCGCCGACACCGCTTTGTGCGCGCCGCCGCGGCGGCTTCTTTGTAGAACAATTTCGACGAACTATACAGGGTGTTTGGCAGTCAGTTGTAGGGTTTTTAAGAGATGATAGTTAGGGTCATTCTGAACATTTCTGAGACCATTTACTATTATGCAAAGTTTTGCTATGCAAGGCTTTTGAGTTATTGTATTTTTTTATTTCTCGTAAAAACGCTATGTTCTCCATAAAAACAATTATTGAACATCCTATACACCCCGTATTGAATACATTTTTAGTGTTTTACCTTCGCAATACCTTAGTTCTTCAAAATAAATTCAAATTAACGCCTGCTAATGCTTGACTGATTATTAATGGTTTTGTTTGCGAACAAAGCATTTTTTTCAAAAAAAACCGTGCAACTTTGCATAATAGTAAATGGTGTCAAACATGTTCAGAATGACCCTAAATATCATCCGTTAAAACCCCTACATCGGACTGCCAAACACCCTGTATATTTAATTACACTCAAACACTTATTTAAGTTTTAAATTTCAATGCTCTGTTCACCGGTCTCGAGTGGGTGTTAATAACTGCGACGCAGTCTACTTTGACAATGTCGTTATTATTGTTAGCATAAGTTATATCGTTGTAAATCTTGATAGTTTTCAAATAAACTTAGTAACTTAATTTTTACCAATTTACGGATGCATGAGTTTTGAGGCCCATACCTACTTTATACTTATTCCAAAGGTATGTTAACGTGAGCCCGAGCAAAGCGATCTAGTTCACATATACATTGCTTAACAAAATACATACTAAAAGGAGTTATCATCTATTTCTCCATGCTCACACTATGCAAACGCTATTCCAAATCAATTGTTAGGGTGGGTTTAGACCAAGCGAACGAACAAGATTTCTATGGCATTATCTTTTACGTTTTCTTTGTATAAAATAAAGACAAAACATGTTCTAGAGCATTTTCTTGTTTGGTCTAAATCCACCGTAAGTAAATGTGGTATAATTGCAGCCCCTGGTTGTGGCCGTGGCGGCGCCGGGCGGCAAGAGCTACGCGGCGCAGGCGGGCGGCTACCACGCGCCGCCGCCCTTCCCGCCGCACCAGCACGCGTGAGTACTGGGACTAGGTTCAATCATTTATACTAACACCATGTATTTTTTATCATAGTAGAAAGAATAATTATTCTAAATTTTATTATTATGTTACATAATTTGCTAGGCGCGAAAAAATTCAGTGACCATAAGAACGATGCTATAATGGTTATTATAGAACTGTTGTATTTTCCAACTTATTTGGGGTCGGCGCAACATGTTATAGATATATGGGTGTTCTAATAAAACAATTACTACACCAAGTGTTGGTACTTCGTAAATCTCAAGTTCTGTGTCTGCTGATGTCAGTCTGTCTGAACACAATCACGTCGAGAAAATATAATCTCTGCGATTTAGACCCGTTTTTGATCTATAACTGTTGTGGAACTCTTTGGTAATGCTATGAGTGTGATTCTGATACCGTCACCAATACCAAAGTGCGGGAGTAGTATTTTTTGAGTTGTAATTGTGTCGCAGGTCTCTGCCGCCGAGTGCGCCGGCGCCGGCCGTCAAGCAGAACGGCGAGCCGCGCGCGCCGCACCCGCGCCCCGGCTTCCCGCAGCACCACCACCACGTAACTATACCACATGCTTATACCGTACAATCACCATGCTACAAACAAGGAGTTTTATGTCAGTGGGACTTTGAATCTACCAGCAAGGCAAAGTTCAATTACGTTATTTCGAAAATGTCATTTTTAGTAAGAAGATAGGACAGTAAACTTCATTCCCATTGCAACACAGTTCAAATTAAATTGTTTGATCATGTACAGTCAACCAATTTGATTTCTAGGCCACTTTGGACCATGTTAAAGTGACGTTGACAACGAAACGTTACAGACTTCTTGTGATTTGGTTTACAACGTCACATTGACAAAGTCTCCTAGGAATCAAATTGGTTGACTGTACATACTATTGCACCTTACTAAGTTAAAAACCATGATCAAGTTTATGTCAGCTTGTAAATGTAAACATCATATTAAAAAAAATGTTTTTCCCCAGAACCCGGCGCCACCAGCGGAAGGTCCGCGGCCGCGGCACCACGGGCCCGAGCCGCGGCGGCAGGATGAAGTGCAGGTAGAGACTACACTATGTACAGACACATCGCACCAAGATTTCCGTTAATCTTACTAACATAATAAATAAATGAGCCGGTTTGTAACCGTGTTTAGAAGTCTTTCAATCAAGCATGCACGGGGGAACAAATTAAATTTGGTATATAGATAGTCCATTTTCTGGATAACTCACGGTCCCGGGAAGTAATGGTTAGTTTGGAAACGTGATAAAAACATTACGAGTTTGGAAAGCAATATCAAATATTTATTTTTACTGAAATAAATTGTTTCTCTTGTTGTTTAACTACTTCAAGAAAACGCCATCATAATAGCATTACCGCACTTGTTAGGGACGTCCATTCACACCGTCTCGGAGAGGAGAGCAGATTTTTTTCACGTGTTTCCACAGAGTTTAGAGTCATTGTAATAAGGTTTATTTTTGCATTTGAACTTCTTTTGTCAATTCTTAATGACATGACCGGGCTGTGTGAACGGACCCTTACGCTTCCATACCTTTGCACAGGTATTTTCTCAGATGCTGCATCTTTTGTTTTATACCAAGGCACTGTGTGTAAGTCACCTCATATGCGTTGCCAACAGCGTTAACCATAACCTTTTCAGTCTGCATGGTGCCTATGTAGGTGTCATAGTTGGAAAAACCACCTCAAGCTGAACATGTATCTTTCTCGCAGGAGCTGCGCAAGTTCGGGGCGGAGTTTAAACTCGTGACGTCTCCCGCGCCGCACGCCGCGCCGCCGCCCGCCGCGCAGCTACCGCCGCAGCCGCAGCCGCAGCCCGTAAGCTATTACTGAACCCACACTATAGCTTGCCGCAAAACAGTTTTTATAATCTGTTTATTTATTTATTTATTTAATCTTTATTGAACAAAAATACAAATTAGAGTACAAAAGGTGAACTTAATGCCTAATGGCATTCTCTACCAGTTGACCTTTGGGCAAATCAGAACTTTTTTGTTTCATCTAGGATGAGTCCTGTGACAGCAGTATTTCGTAATTTTAATTACTCACTATACTCACATGCGAGGTATTTCAAAATAGGCGATGAATTATTTAATACGTGTTTATATGAGCTGTCACAAAAATCATCTTTGATGAAATAGATACATGATCCAAAATCTGCTCAATTGGGGTTGCCACTAAAGTGTATAAAGTTCCAACTGCCACCACGTCAATTTTTTTTTACCACCTAAATGCTATCCTAGACTAAAAACTACAGGAATTAGTAGACAAGGTATTTGTCACACCATGGTTTTCTACATTGCATTTTTTAACATGAAGTAAATTTGTCGAACCTGGATAATTATGTTCTCCATACTATATCGTCACGCATGTCATTAGGATTATTACCTCTAAAAACTTATCTAATATTTCACGATGTACTGTTTTCTTAAAAAGTTCATATTGCCTATATGGTTTAATTTTAAAGTCAGGTGTCTGATGCTATGCCGTAGAATCAAATCGGCAAAAATATGTTTTCCTTTGCATTACTGGTTTTTAAGAATCCACCGGTACCTACTGGTTTCAATTAGAGTACGGTATCACATTTGATAAAGTCAAAGCATCTCTTGTAAAAGGATATGTCAAATTAAACCTAACAATATTTTTTCCAGGTGGTGCCGCCGCCGGCGCCGGTCACGCCCGAGGTGTCGGCCAACGCGGGCGCGCCGTCCGAGCCGCACGCCAAGCGCGACCGGCCCAAGCACGAGCCGCCCGCGCACCACAAGGTACGTACATAGTCGTTTAATAATGTATGACATCACGGATTTTTTATTGTTAATCCAAGATTAAACCCTCTTGTAACATCGAGTCACAATTCACAATCACAATTCACAGTAGTCCAAATCTATGGCCATACAACGTGGTAAAATCGTGCTGCTAATTTCACACCGCACAGCGGCTGTCCAAAATATAAGTCTTAGAAAGTTCAAACTCTTTACCCTCTTCTCCATTGTTAACTGTTTGCAGCCGCCGCCGGTCCCAAAGCCGGAGTCCCCGCAGTCGCCGGGCGTGGACGTGGTGAGCGCGGGCACGCTCAAGAAGTCCACACTCAACCCCAACGCCAAAGAGTTCAACCCCGCCGCCAAGAGCTTCGCCTCGCGCAGCCCCACCACTCCCAACCCCAGCAGGTCGGTATCGTATGCACTGACGCATCATTTGAACGTTTTCGAGCTTCCATTTTGGCGCCAAGACCATCGAGGGGGTTTTAGTGGACAATGGGTATCCTCCCAAACAGAGCCTAATTCCCCCTCTGAGAAAAAAAAGGTCTGCATTGTTGGTAACCACAAAAGAAATACCTTTTTAAATATAGACGTATAGGTTGAATGTACGCAGAATTTTATAAACATTCACTAGCCATGGTTAAGCAGATCATATGATCCCCCAATGGTTTTCAAAGAACGCCACGACATTGCTGGGAGGATTTATGTAGGTACCACTGGCAGATTCCGTGGCAGTGAGAGTGTAAATTACCTGCATAATTGAATCTATCATCTAACACATACATTTTGGAAGAAAATTCCGTGAAACCGGTGCGTATTTGCGAATAGATTATACAGGGTGACACATAACATAAGTCGTAATACAACTTATCACCAGGGTGTTCTACCCACAAATATGAACAACTTTCACTATGGGACCAACACAGAAATCACGAAAAAAAAATAGCTGTTTCATGGAAAAGTTTTATACGTCCGCGACCAACATGTATCAAACAGCTGATTTTTTTTTCATGATTTCAGAGTTGGTCCCAAATTGAAAGTTGTTCATATTTATGGGTAGAACACCCTGGTGATAAGTTGTATTACGACTTATGTGTCACCTTGTATGTGTTGTTATTGTGTCCTTTTGGGGATTCAAATCTCTCATAAGGGGAGTATGTACAAGTCACTAGCTAAGATTATCCAAAATTATGCTCGGATATGTTTGAATCATATGTTGGCAAAGATATTGTTAGACTTACAGTACCACCAGTTTCTTAATAGCGATCGGCAATCTTCGTTTTTCTATGAAACAGGAGTGACAAATATAGTGACAGCTGCGAGTGCAAGCGTTACAGCGATAGCCAGCCGAGCGGTATTAAGATGGAAGTGCTGTAACCTAATCAATTGCGTTGTATGTAAAGTGTAATGCGTAAATGATGTATTGTTATGTATGGTATATGGGTTGTCTCCAGCAGGCCGCACACGCCGGGCACGCCGGTGGGCCAGCTGGGGCTGGGCGTGGGCGTGGTGGGCGCCGGCGTCAGCTACGTGTCCGCGCCGCACCCGCCGCCGCACATGGTACGTACGACACGCATACTACATAATACTTTTAGGTTCGAGTCAACTCAGTTCATTCGCATAATGTGATAGATAAATATGTCCAGGGCTTTATCCTAGGCGGTTAAAACCATATCACCTTTGACCTGTTATGGTGTTTTTAGCTCAGCCGCCATTTGTGTCAAGTAAATAAAAGCTATCAAAACGTTGACAATATGATAGATGAAAGACGATATGATTTTTACCGCCTAAAATAAAGCCGTTACATTGTAGTGATAATTGCAAATGCAAAAAACTTCTAATTTACTGTCAAGCAAAACTAATAAAAATTAAGATAACATCATTGTTAAATAAACTACAACTTAAATAAATAGACGCGATAATTAAAATCTACGCTTAAACAACTTATTATGGAAAGACTGCCTGCTCGTTACTTAGTTAAACAACAACTATTTATCCCGACGACATAAAAATACTAATCGGAACACGCACCTTACCAGGTTGCCGCCATGCCCGCGTACGCCATGGTGGCGGCAGCCGCGGCTGCCGCGCAGCAGCCCCCGGCCTACTTGCAGCACCCGCACCCGGTAAGAATACCTAACCCACAACTAATGTCCAATTAAGACCAACACCTTTGCCAATCAAGATACCCATTATTCTTAAACGCACATTAAAACTTTTAAAGTCAATTATTCTTTGTCATCTTGTCTTAAAATAAGGATAAGGCCAAAGGTTATTTTAAACATACTTTAACTGTTTGCGTTTATGAATTTTATATCTTGCTCAAAGTCTTACCGCCTTATACATAAACTCACTATAACCCTATGTTAGTTAAAGCATGTTAAAGTTTTGTAACTTTGCCAGATGCAAATGTCACAATGACAGATAAAGACAAAGCATATTGTACACTTTATCTATTGTGCTTTCATGAATAAGAGGGTAAGGCTATTTTTCTTTTAAAAGTTCGTATTTGTAATTTCTAAGATTTTTTTAGAGCTGTTAAATGTCATTTTTGTTATTAAAAAAATCTTTAAATATTTCTTTCTATAATTTGGCCTTGTTTTTTTGAGAATTCTTCAACAGGCCTTGAGCATTTATACCTCAAAATTGTTATATGCCAGCTGCAAAGCACACTGATTCGTTATAACAATTCAAATAAATGACCAGTAAAATGTCAAGCATTGGTCCAATTGAGTGGATAACATGCGTGAGGTTACCGTTCCTGTAGCGGTGTGTGTGTCAGATGGAGATGGGGTGCGACTGCCGGCAGTACGCGCCGCCGATCCTCGTCGTCGACAAGCGGGACCGCGTTGACGCGGTGAGCCCAGGGGTGGCATACGGACTGACAGGCTAACGACTAATCAACGATACGCGGGAACATATCAGACTGTTAAAGTGGCAATAAGGTCGCGTTTACATTCGTCAACCATCATTTGAAACTACTAACTCAGGATTTCTTTGCATTCCTGAAAGTACCAGCATCAACATTGTACTCATTATCTAAATGGATTTTGTACAAGCTGTTTGCCAGATGATTTTGACCAGTCAATAGCGGACAAACCCGCGCTGTCGAGTGAGCGGCTAACTGTAGAAGCGAATTTTTCGCTGTACATCACCCACTGATTCGTCTTGAACTGAAGCCTAGTGGGGACACTGTATTTAAATTAATATAGGACTTCTGTAAACGCAACCTAACTGCAAATGTGGTCACTAAATACGTTGGAAATGGTCCTGTGTCATTTGTTTTGAGCTATGACCGTTCTGTTTTTTTAACGATGAAGAGCATATCGTCTTATTGATATGTTTCCGCTCTAAACTTATCACTTTAGTGAGCAGTTTTGATTGACATAAGAATGCAATAATCCTCATTCCAAAATACTATCTCGTTTGTTATCCGTATGCCATTTCCGTTAAGCGTGCTAGTGTGAAGTGTTGCACTTGTGTACGTAACATACCGTGTTGAGTGCGCTTGCCACATAACACATGGGTGGCGTGATGTGTTCATCTTGTGCTCTTCGATTCGCCATCCTACTATAGACGCGCTGTGCGGAAGAGTGAAACTTGTTTGTTCTAATTTACCATCATGTCCTGTAACTTTGAATATGTGAACTATCTTTGCTTGGACTTATTTGGAAATAATCATGAATCGTGAGCCTTACTGGTTGAGTGTTCTCACAATGCCTAGAACACTTAAGATTGCTTTGAATAGATCTAGGCAAAAATAGGCGCAGTCCTGTTGCTCTACTTTGAAATCTGTAATTCGAACTTCGTCTATTGCTATCCCTTTTACTCTCGACGCGTCACTAATTTGCAAGAAAGTGACGGGACGATCCGAAGTTCGAATTACTGATTTCAAAGTAGAGCCCCTGGGACGATATTGTAGATGTAGTGAGCAATCATACAACGACGGATTCTGTAGTATAACTTCGTATTTATCTTGCTTTAGTTAGCTTATCGATGGTAAGTAATACTAACTTATCCAAGCCTTGACTACAGTCCTGTGGATAAATTCGCGTATGTACATTTTTTTTAGAAAAGCTTAGTAGGAGTCTTAGTTAATATTTTAGACTAAGGATATCCGCCACCATGTATATTTTCCAGTTATGATGTCATCATTCGTATGTTCTTTTTTTATTAATGGCGATCCACCAGTTCCACCACGGTATCGCAGTGATTTTGCCAACGTCCAGTGTGTCGAGAGTAAATCAGTAAACAGAATAAATCATAACTAAAAGCCGGTCATCTTTCAATCTGCCATCCTCCCTCCCAGAAGTTTACCGGAAGACCAACTGGAAAGTGTACCAGTTAGCAGATATCCACCCAAGTTTAAAATACTTATTAAGACTCCTACGAAACTTTTCAAAAAAAAAACCATACGTGAAATTTCCTATAGGACTGCAGTCGAGTCCAGGACTAAACTGAGCGAGCAAGATAAATACCAAATTATCCGACTGCAGGCAATGTCGTTCGCCGTTTTCACTACATCTCTACAGATCCTATCCTTCTTGTGCTAATCAAGATGAAGTCAAATACTAGGTGTCAAGCAATGTACAACATTGTAACGACGCAATATTATTCATTTTTACAATTTCATCTGTTTAGAACGAGCTGAATCACCCGAGTTTTGCTACTCCATTAACGATGTCGAATCTTTGTTGTAATCCATTGTAACCACCAACATGCTATCCGCCCATCATGTAACTTACACATGTAAATGAGTTTTAAAATACTATGTCTCTGTTAGAACAGTCCGGTCCGGTCATTGAACACTTACCATTGCTTCGTTTTAGGAAGTTATTTAATGATGTAGAAGTTAAAAGACTGAATTATGTGCCTAGATTCGTAATGTACAGGTACAATTGAAACTCGCACAGGTACTCGTCACATGGCACGTGTTTCTCATTAGACATTACACCTTTGGCACGTTTGGCAATTGATAATACCGTTCGTAGGTTTCAAGCCTTTCAAGGACATGTTTTCTAATACACAATTTGTGTCCAATACCAATATTACTATAAATTTAGACTCGCGTGTTGTATTAAACAGTTATGTTCCATACGTTTAAAAGAAACGATGATTCCATTGTCATTCAAACTGACATAATAATTATTGCGTCCTTGTTCTACTTTTTCTCTTCACGTATTGTTATCGTATTCAGTCTAGTGAATAAGAGCTTTCGTAACGTTGACAATACGTTAACATGTCATGTCATAACTCATAAGCAATTAGGTTTCGCCTGAGTAGAATAGAGTCCCTAGTTGCGTTGAGTTATAGGTCACCGTGAAAGCTTCCGTAATTTTCGCTCCGGCTTATCAAGTCAGGATGGCCGAGCGGTCTAAGGCGCTGCGTTCAGGTCGCAGTCCACTTCTGTGGGCGTGGGTTCGAATCCCACTTCTGACAGACTTTTTTGTTTTCTTTTTTAAGAATTATGAGCAAGGAACATGGTTTTTTATTAGCTATACTTAAAAAAAGAGGGATGAATGTTACGAACTACTAATATGTAATTTCATTGTCACTAACCTTGTTTGATTTGATACTTTTTCTAATATTTGTTATTTGAGTGAAGTTGATATAACATGTTTTAGTTGGTTTTTAAACGGTTGTTTTTTTTTTGTATCTTTTTTTCTATGTTCTGATAAAAACACAAGTCAATGTATCATTGCATTATTTCCAGTCTGAGATCCATTGTCAGTAATTCAATTTCATATAGCTTGTGAGTCTAGTGTTTAATTAGGAATTTGCCAAAAAAAGTAAAGTATTAACACGTTTTATTAATATTTATTAACAAATATTTATGGTTAAATGTTTCAACATTATTAGAAACAAACATAACCTATCTCTTACAAACAAATAATTAAATAAATATTATTTAAATACCACATATTCCGATAATTCATCTAAGACCACAATAACCCGCTCGTATTTACATAAGTTCTCATCCTTGAACTATGCTGTGTACTCAGTGATAATGATAACTACAAGTTTACTTCTATCGCTATTATATGGAAATTACCGAACAAATTCCAATAGGATAATTCGTAATAAAGTCGCACAAAACCGACAAAACGAAAGAATGAAAAAAATACTAGAGATGATAATTCTGCTATCGGTTTATACTAAACATCAAAAATCAACTTTTACGTCAATATTTAAGAAAATAAGTCATATAGTTTCCTCTGGCTTCAAGTGCACTAGTTTCTCTGACATAGCCCATAGCCTGATAGCGTCTTCTTCGTCAGTAGCTTTAAAGGACATCCTGCTTTCGTCGCAATCCATGAAGTACTTCCCCGTCATGTAGTCGCTGTCGTCCGAGACCGCCAGGAAGATAGACGTCTGCGCGCCCTCCCACGGACTCTTGAAAAACGTGAAGAGAATCATACTCCTCAGTTTCTCCAAGAACTTGGCGTTTTTGTAGAAAGTCGTGTTCACTTGTCCCGGGTTAAGGCTGTTCACGGCGATGTTGCTGTCCCGCAGCCTCCTCGCCAGCTCGTTACTGAATAAAACGTTGCACAGTTTACTATTAGCGTAGATCCTCATAAACCCATAGCGGCCTTCCTCATTTATTTCCTCTATGGTCCCGAATCTATGGAAATAAGATGAAACGTTGACGACTCTGCTCGGCTCCGCTTTCTTCAACCACGGTACGAGGAGTACCGTCAGCAAAAATGGCCCAAAGTGATTCACCTGCATGTCTCGCACGATACCGTCCATCGTCTTCCCCCCTCCCATACCGCTCGCTCCCGCGTTGTTGATCAAAACGTCCAACTTGGCTTCTTTCTCCTTAAAATCTTCCACAAACTTCCTTATAGATGTCAAAGAACTCAAATCTAGATATTCATATCGCACTAGATTATTCTTTGACACCTTTATGATGGATTTCTCTGCCCTCTTGCCTTTGGTGTCGTCGCGGCAGGCCAGGATGACCTTCGCGCCTCGCTTCGCTATTTCCATGGCGGTCTGGAAGCCTATCCCGCTGTTCGCGCCGGTCACTATGACCACCTTCCCGGTCATCACCGACTCCGAGTAACATATCCCCGACGTCAGCCTGTTGTAGATCTTGAGAAATACTAAAACGGCTGCTCCCGCCCAATAGTACCACATGTTTGTTAATTATTACATCAAGTTTAATGTGACTGCCTCGAACGGAGTCGAACGACTGCAGATTATACGAACATTATCAAGAAGCAAATGTCATTATTATTATCATTATTGTGAAACAAGGGTTCTCGATACGGCTTTGCGCGCGATTGACTGTCTTATTTATTTACATTTCGGCGCGACAATAAGAAATTTAGGAATATAGTCCCTTTTTTGCTTTGGTTTTGTTGTCAGCAGTCAATATTGCCAATTTAAGACAAATCCAAGTGGAAATATCCTCCTATTTGTCCTGTTGTTCCATCAAATATAACATTAGAAAGTGAACTAGATTTTTTGTTTGCAATAAGCTCATATTACTTTTTGGCATTCGCTTTATCTATATAAACCGTATGGTGTAATATATTAGGTCCACATTAAGCTTCATTATTATGGTAACGAGGCAGCCCTCATTTGACCAAAATTTACGCGCTGCTTAATTCCAGAGGCGATGAAACGAATACAGAGTTCCGTTTTATAACAAAATAAATTAAATATTTTATCATCCGTTTATCTTTATCCGTGTTCGAGAGATTAAAATAAGTATTTAATCGACCCTTTTCTAAACAGACACACAAACATTAATTCTATAATCTAATCTTCCATAGAGATTGTAGTTATTAATCAGGTCACACTAGGTAGCCGTTATCTCTAAGTTATTTGCGACCTTAAACTCTTGCTCAGGGGTTATTTTATTACCGAACCAGCTGAACCCGAACTTGCGAACTTGTTATGCGGTGATAGAATTGAGAATCGATTAAAAGTTGAAAGTACGAAGTTCACTCGAGATAAAGTCCGTTCCGATTTGTATACACGCTCGCTCTATATTTGGTTGAAACTGTACAGAACAATGAGCCTCTGGAGTTGGTTAATTATCAGTAACGTGAAACTGACAGCTAGGATCCATTAATTATACATTTTGGAATGTAGACCAGAACTTTGTATTTATAAAGTGGTGGTACAAGTGAAAACGGATAAAAGTATTTCTACGTTCAAGTTAAAACCGGCATAAGTCTAGTATACTCTATACTAGCGATTCCTAAAGTGTGTTCCGCGAAATCGAACACAAAAACTACACTTAGAAAAAATAAACTCATTTGGACGAAAGTTTTTGAAGAGGGGTTCCATAAAATAAAAGGAATTTTGTGGGTTCGTTACTTTGAAAGTTTGCGAACCCTTGCTCTACACATAACGTATTATGCCCTTTTTTGTTACGAGCTAAGTCGATTTGTATTAATTTTCCCTAGGGCCACAGTTACACGTGTCAGAATAGGTGGGAAATGAGAAGAGAGAGATCCCAAGTTTTAGAGTATTACAGCAATGTGACATTAATTCTGGCCATTCTACAACTCTAGGCGTATTTGTACTGAGATCTAGTGAGCCTGTAATTGATGGTTATTAAGTATTCGTTAGTCTAATGCAGTGGTTCTAGAACTTTTTTAGCAACGGAATCCTTTTGAACCTCTTTATTTTTTACGGAGCCCTAAATTAGGCAAAACCTGTTTTTAGGAAAAATAATAGCTCTCATACGTTTACAATTGTTTTCGAGGGAGCCCTTGCGGAGGGAGAGCACACTTTGAGAACAGCTGGTCTAATGCGATATTAGTCAATTGTAGTGAAATCGTATCCGGTTGAGTAGATAGGACACGATAAGATCGATTAATCGTTCTTTGTTAATTAGCATGACCTCTCCATTAATTTCCCTCCCTTTATCTCTATATCAGCTTTATTCGTGCAAGTCAGTTCCTGGCTCTTCATTTCTAAAACGCCCTTCATTTATAAGTGATATTTTACACGAATTATTATTTTATATACGACCATGACGATAATGATAGATTCACCCTATGTATCCATTGTTGTGACGTTGCGTGTGTTGCAGCTGGCGTACGGAGCCATGGGGGGCGGCGCGGGCGTGGGGGCGGGCGCGGGGCAGCACGGCCCGCTGCCCTCGCAGCAGCAGAGGAATTTCAGGAAAGGTAAGTGCATCTACGGTTGATGGCAAAGCCTGGACGACGGGAGAAATTATGTGTTGACGTCTCAATAGTGCGAGGACACACATTTTATAAATCGACTAGAGGACGCCCGCGACTTCGTACGCGTAGAATTAGTCTCCCGCTACTCCCCCCATTTTTTCCCGTTGGGGGTCGGTTTTTGGAAAATCCTTTCTTAGTGCTCACTTACATCCAGAAAGGAACCCCTGTACCAAATTTCAAGTTTCTAGGTACAATAGTTTCGGCTGTGCGTTAATACATCAGTCAGTCAGTTTAGCCTTTTATATATATATAGATAAAATGTCGATATAAAGCACGATGTACTGGACAACCGCTACGAAATTCAGAAAAAATATAGGTGTTGCAAACAAAATTAACATGAGTTGTTTGTGTTTTTTTTTTTTAATCTAATATATAAAATTCTCGTGTCACAGTGTTTGTAACCAAACTCCTCCGAAACAGCTCGACCGATTCTTATGAAATTTTGTGTGTATATTCAGTAGGTCTGAGAATAGGTCGTAAACTATTTTTCATAAGGATTGTATGAAAAAAAAAACACCCGGGCAACGCCGGGCGCGGACAGCTAGTATTTTATATAATTTTCGTAATAAACAATTAGTATTTTTTCTACATTTTCCGATTTTAAACTCCTTCGCTATTTATAATAGTTGGCTGCGGTGGTAAAGGAATAGTTGGTAACATTTGACGAAACGTTCTTATTCTTTTAGACGATTTTAGGAACACCTTTTTTGTGTATGCGATTAAATTATTCACAGAGGGAAATAGTATTCGAACTTGTTCAGCCACCCTATTTACGCCGTGGGCTAGGCATTTAACATGCTTTAGTAACAAAACTTGGTCGTGTTTGTTATGGTAATTTCCCCATAATTTCTCCAAGGCAATTCTAATAAGAGTTGATATAGTTACATTATTAACTTCGTCTAAACAAACACTAGATATGATGTGTGGGGTACCCATCTTTTTTTTTAACAAAGCTCCAATTATCACATTATTTATTTGACGTCCATTGGCATCTGTGGATTCGTCTACGCTTACGTAAATTTTAGCATTTGCGAGTTCAGTCCGGATTTGGTGCATTTTCTCTTTATATGCGATGTCCAAAGTAGTTTGTCTTAGAAAAGATTCATCGGGAATATAATGTATATTTACTAAATTTTCCGGATATGCAATTGGAAATGATATTGGTGAAAATGGGGTTCTTGATCTGGGTCCAGGGGATGTTGTAAGCCAAAATAAACTTTAACAGTTCGAGATTGAATAAATTTTGAGTTTTTGTTGAAACGCATCAGTGCCTTTTGCTTCTGATGTGTCTTTGTACGGCAAATTTGGTATGTAACATTTTGATTTCACATTTTTTACAAAAGAAGTCTTCACCTCGATCTTCTACATATTCCGCGTAACCGGCTATCCAAGTACGTAGTTTCTTCTTGCTTGGCATGTCGGCTCGGTAATGTTTATGAATTAATGATAGAAAATTAATTCGTCTTAATGTAATTTCTAAGATTGACATTGATTGACTTGAGTCAATGTCAGATAGCGGTTGTTTATAATTGCGATAAGCAAATATGATATGAAAGAGGTTTGTAAGTTATGAGACAAATATCTTTTTAGAATTGTCACTCTTATTTTACTATTACAATCATTCCCGTAGACCGTAATATTGATAATAATTATAGTATGTAATTAGTTTACTTAAATAATCTATATATATAAAAGGCTAAACTGACTGACTGATGTATCGACGCACAGCCGAAACTACTGTACCTAGAAACTTGAAATTTGGTACAGGGGTTCGTTTCATGATAAGTGAGCACTAAGAAAGGATTTTCCGAAAATCGACCCCCAACGGGAAGAAATGGGGGGAGTAGCGGGAAACTAATTCTACGCGCACGAAGTCGCGGGCGTCCTCTAGTATATAATAAGATTACCTAGGTACCTGATGTAATATTGTGTAACAACCTGACATGTAAGATAATAAGTTTGATCAATAAATTTCGGATTCTATAACTATTAAATTAATAAAATTCCCCGAGCTACTTTCAGAACTTAAATGGCCCAACTGATTTTTATCAAACCCAGCTAAGTTAAACTAGCTTTTTAAAAATAAAACGGTTTGGGATCTATGATGCCATAGGTATACACAGATTACGCACGTAAAAGTTATAATTTCCTTGTTTGTGCGGGGTGTTAAAAACGACAAGTTATTTTTTTATAGCCAGTTAAAAATTAAAAGTAATTTGTACTGGTGGTACAAGGCTAGCATCGCTTCGAGTCGGCGTTAGAAATCACTAGCATTTTAGGCGTAAGCTTCCCGCATAATGTGACTGGAAGCGAGCGGAGCTTAAAGGTTCCCTCTAGCACAGCGCGACATTTTACGTTTTTCTCCTTTACATTTATTAAGGCTTCCACAGACCAACAGTCAGACTAACCTCATAAACCCTGCGTTCTTTGACTCAGACTAAGGGCGGCTACATACATTCGGAATTCCAAAACGGAATTTCGAAACGGAAAAAACAAACGGACGGGTAGGGTCATAGATTTTGTATGGATTCGGAATTCCGTATGTATGTGGCCGCCCTAACAGGCTTATAGGGGCGGAGCTGTCAGTGTGTCAGTGTCAGCTGTTGTAACAAATAACTGCGTCCCTTTCGGGCTGCTTGTTCGACTATTTATCGGGGGAGCCTTTTGTAAGTGCAAGATGAAGTTGTACTCATAGATGATTGTTGTGTTCTCAGTGGGCGTGGGCAGCGGCGTGCAGGTGGCGGCGGCGACGGGCCAGCCGCTGCTGACGCCGGCGCCCATGCAGCAGTTCGTGCCCTACCCGCCGCCGCACCACCAGCAGCACCAGCCCGCGCTGCACTACCACCAGCACGTCGTGAGTACCACCACTACCACCACCACGCGTGCCACAACCCACGTTGACACAATCTTCACTAACATAATTGTGGATATAGAGTCCGACCAACGACTGGTGACACAAGCATTTTTCTCAAATTCTTCATATGCCAACAGTTTTACCTTTGAAACAAGCTGTCACATTATGAGTATACCATTCACCTATCCATTAGCTAATATGCATTTCGTGTTTCTAGCTAGTGATATTATGAATTTGACGCCTTTTTTTTACGTCACCATTCGCTAGTCGGATTCTAACACAGACATAGAGCGAGAGAACTAAGGTTGGTGGATGATTTCTCGAGAAGGTATAAAGTGCAATGTTTTGCAAAGGAACTGATCATTCTACAGACGAAGACTCGCCATGCGAGACCGACAAGTGTGTACAACAGTCCTGCTGCCTGGTTTCTAACGTTATGACAAGGATGAAATATTTTAGTTGTATACCCATTTACACTCGGGCCCTTCCACTATAAAATACTCCAAATACTTCTAAGGCCACATCGAGTGAGTGTAGCGGTATCGGATAGGGAAACGCGTACTGGTAATCGCCCAGCCTCCTACTCTCTCTATTCACCCCACGACATGATCCCGCACCGACCTTGTTCGACTATAGAGCCAAGAGAAATATAAGTAAAAACAAAAAACGTATCTCAAGTTGTCAACCTGTATGCGGAGCCACGCAATGCTTCCTAAGTTACGATTAAAAAGAAAGAGACCAAGTTGTCTTTTCTGTATGGCTTACAGTTACAACTACTTCACACTTCCGCTGACAGGATCACCTCGGTTTCTGATTACTAGACCCCGGACTTTTGTCGCAATGACGTCACTATAGGGTAGTTTGGGGAGTAAATGGCACGGTGTTAATTAACATGACAACCTAGTCTAATGGTGTTCAACGGAATTATTTTTTTACAATCGGGCATTCACGATATACATTACCTATAAGTCAATTGACAAATGATTAAATTATCGACTTTGTTCTTTCGTAACTGACTCTCCATAACAGGTCAAAAGTTGTTCTAAATGACTTGCGGTTAGGCTAAGTCTTCTAGCAGAATATATCCACTTCTAAAAGGAAAAGCTTTCCACTTTCGTGCAGAATTAATTTTGGTGACAGAGAGTCAGTTAACGAAAGAACAACGTTTCAAGTCAATTAATCATTTGACAATTTGACGTATAGGTAATTTATATCGTGAATGCCTGATTATAAGAAAAAAATCCGTTGAACACCAATAGACGAGGTTGTCGTGTTAATTAACACCGTTCCATTCACTCCCCAAACTACCCCATTGTGACGTCATTGGGACGAAAGTCCGGGGTCTACTGATTACGAATATACAAAGTTTAATACAACAACTATTTATGCCTTCTAATGTTACCACATGCCTAAAAGTTATTATACCGTTAGTAACGTGGTTATTTGTTGCAGCCGAACTTCCAAGTGCGCATGTACCACGGCGGCGGCGTGTCGTCGATGGGCTCGATGGGCTCGATGGGCTCGATGCCCGAGTACGCGCCCAACGCGCCGTCGCCGGCCGCGGCGTCGCCGGCGCTGTACCCGCCGCCGTCGCCGGCGCACACGCCGCACTCGCACGCGCACACGCACACGCACGCGCACGCGCACGCGCATGTGCAGCCGCACCCGCACACGCACCCCATGCAGCCGCATCCGCATCCGCACCACCATTTCCAGCAACCGCCTTTCCAGGTTAGTTACAACTTAACTTGAGCGAACTTACAATTCGTTTTAAGCTATCTCGTTTCAGTTTTAACCATATTGCTGACGTTACAGTAACTCAGAACGGGTTCTCATTTATCGGGTGTTGGATCCTATACCGATAGATGTGAACAGTCTCATACGTATTGCCACCAGAACACCCGATATTTTGTCGGATCCGACACCCGATAAATGGGAACCCGCTCTTACGTGAATGAATTATGGCTATATGGCTACCGTAACGTCAACAAGTAGATGATAGGCTTAAACAAAGTGGAATAGAGGCCTCGGTAATGTTATTCAGAAAGCTCATTAAAACGATTTTTGTCGTGCGGTCGTTTGTAAGTTAAGTGATTAGCGATGTAATATCAGTGGCGAGAAGAGTAAGAAGAAGTTAGAGTGGTTTATATTCGAAAATCTAATTCAAGACCAAAATCCTAACCTCAACGGGCGCACATTCGCTGTGATTACTGCATTTCGGTTTAAGTGTAGGTATTTTTATCAATAAAACTTACCCTAATATTACTAGTTCTCATTCATATCTTTATGAAATAATGTTAAAATAACTAAATAATCAAGATGAGAACTGTCAGATTTAGGTCTTGAATTAGATTTTCGAGTATAGTAAATGGGCCGTTTCCGTGCTCAAGGAGACTAAAGTGTCCGGTGTTATAATGGTGGTGTGTCCGGCAGGTGCTGTGCCCGCTGATGGCGCCGGGCGGCGGGCAGCACCACCACCACCACGTGGCCTACCTCAACCCCGCGCCGCCCACCGCCTCGCCGCCGCAGCACCCGCACCAGCTGCAGGTCGGTCCCACACACATTACTAATAACTCACCACACGCCCGTTTCCTCATTTTTGACACTGGCAAAGTGGCACACCCCTAAAGTGCTTATTGCTAAAACGAAAAAAAAAAACTTACCACACCATTGATGGGCTCCCATGGACGCTTTACAGACATGTTGCTCTAGTATTCTGGGCCTTTCTTTAAAAAATATTCTCACATTTTTGGCTATATCGTACATACGTATAATCATTTTGATTGTCCGTTTGCTGTGTGTATTTTATTTAAGATTCACGATCCTTTCGTTTGCAAGTAAATTTAACCGTGTGTTAACCTCATATTAAATTATTGACGAATGTCAGATTCATATGAGAACTGTCAATTTTATCGAATTAATCTGTTAACCTAGGGTTAACCCGGGGTTAACATTTACGTGCAAGCAGGCCTGAGTGTAAAGTCAATACTCATTATTTTATATAATTTTAACTTATACTGGGTTCCAATTCTCGAAATGTTAGAGTTGAAGTTGCAGAGGAGATATGTCAGAACAAATAAATTTAATATTAACATTTCGAATAAAAAAAGTGAAGTCTAATTTTATAATCTGTATAAAAAAACTGTCTGTGAAATGTGCTATAGATGGAGTCGAGTATGTATACATCCTCTTCCATGTATTACCTGGTCCCGGGCTGTGTAAGATAGTATCGTGTGCCCGCAGCTGCTGCCGCCGCAGCACCAGTCGGGCGGCGGGTCGACGACGCCGGGCGTGCACCCGCACCCGTAACGCGCCGCGCCCGCGCCCCGCGCCCGCGCCCGCGCCGCGCCCGCCGCCCCGCGCGCCCGCTACACGCGCCCGCCGTGCTAGGCCCGACCGTCAGGGGCGCCCATCGCCCCCGACCCGAGCGTCACTTATTCTACTGAAGCGAACCCCGCCCGACCCGCCCCGAGGCGCTTTCGACCCACCCGCGCCTCTCGGCCTCGAAGTTCGCTTTAGCAAAATATCTAGGTTTACGTAACAGTGTTCCGTTATAAATTAACCCGGTAAATTGGCAGCGGCCTGTGATTAAGTGAAGTGACTTACTAGGAGTGTAGTGACTAGGTTGATAACCTCCCTGATGACACCGGACTGGACCGGTGAGCGATGTCAATTTACTGATGCGTGCGAATAAGGGTTGAGAAAGTGTCTATTCCCGCGTCTAATATGCGGCCCGACGTCGTAGGAGGAATGGTGGTGTTGAATCTACACGTTAACTGCGACGATATTTATTAGACGCGGCATATCGGGGACGAAACACTGATTGTCAGTCTACTAGTGATATCTGTCAAATTATTTTAGTGTGTCATTCGAATGAAATAAACCTCACCTGTAGTTTTTGCAATAATTTTGCGGATTTATAAGTGGACGTCTGACGTTTTTAGCTTTGTTAAAATTTCATGTTCCCTGCAGAAAAATGTCATACGATATAAATCCGTGTCAATTGTATTTAGATATCAAAGACGCATTACGCGGTAAAAAGTGAATGATATCCGACAGGTGCCCCTTTGCGAGTTCCTTTGTTGTTGTTTTTGCTGGTCAAAATGGAATATATAAATCTAATGTTAAATTGTCATCCTGACTTTTTTCATCACCATGACACGTATGAAAGCGTTCGATCTGTAATAGCAAAACTCTTATAGAATACGAACGTTACGAATAAATAAATAATTTGACAGATATGGTTGGTGAGAATGATATTCAGCTCAATGTTACAGAAACCTTAATAAATAAAATTAAGGTGCATGGAAAAAAATACTGTGGGTAAACTACATTTTTTTCCTTTTAGTAAGGTCCATTGAATTATGTAATCTTGATTTAATTAATTATTACTGATTTTTTGTTTTGTTTGGTTTATACCAGCATTATGAGCTTTTAGATATGGAATTTCAAATATTTATATGTAATTTTGCTAAAACTTACCCACATATGGTGAGTTCCATGTTACAAAACAGTGCACTGGCGGCTTTATTGTATTTTATAAAAATATACATTTGTACTGTAAAAATATGTAAACTTAATTTGCCTAAGTATTTGTTTTGCACATGGCAATACAGTCACTGCAATAATTAATATTTAAATTTAATATTAATTCGTGTATAATATCCGAGGATATTGCGATTTTAACCGCCGGTAACACTGACCTTTGTGGAATCTCGATGGCACTGTTCAAAATGCATGGCTTTTTGAATTTGAATTGGATTTTGTACACTGCAAATGTTCAGTGTTGCCGACGGAGCCAGTGCGCTCCAATAATATAATATAATAGCATAGACGGTTCGCTTAGCACGGCGGGAAAAAATATTGTATCGAATGTAACTCTTCGTTTTTAAGTATAGGTGAGTGGGCCTGGCTCACAACGAACTCATACCAGCCAGGGCGTGTAATATAGTTAGGTAATTTCCTTTGGCCGGCGCCAATCGTCACCAGTAGCCACGATTCCCGTCGGCCATCTTTGTTTCGATAAACTCGAATCGTCGCCGACGGTTTGGCGTTTATCAATATTTATTTAGTGCTACGTTAGGTTTATTGCCCGCTGTATGTTACGGTGTTATGTTCGCGTGCGGCGCCGGCGCCGCCGGGCGCGGCGGCCGCGGCCGCGAGGAGGGCAACTAGGACAGGTGATGAGGCGATTTTAAAATTCAAGTAAAACGAGGGCACGATATGACGTCGTAATACTTTTGAAGGTTTTTAGTGTGAATTACTTTTGACTTTTTTTATAAAATAGTTTTAAACTCCCTTTTATTGAATCGATTTACCGATTTTATATTACGTTAATAAGTGTTGTTTTCAGGGAACGGGTATATTTTTTAAATTGCTAATTTTTAATTAATTGCTATTTTTTGTTTGTATGTAAATGGAACATGCTATTATTATCATTATCAATTTTAAAATATAAACCAGTATCCTTAAAATCACGCTTGTGTACAGTCGTGGAATTCGGTTATCTAGAAGTTTGACTTTATACGTCAATTTGCCGAGGTATACATCTTCCGCGGGTCATTAGTGTCACGCCTGGACATGTATACACGGCTAGTTTACGTGTTACGTCAAACTCCTAAACAATCTATTTCCTTGACTATACATACTATATAAAAGAAATAATCGATTTACGCTTGAAGGAAAATAAATAAATACCAGGGGACAATCTCACACAAATTGACCTAGTCCCAAATCTAGCTCCAGGCTTGTCCTAACAATAGTAAATTAAAAGTGGTATGATACTTCAATGAAAAGCCACCGCCGGTCGCGCCAGGCAAGACGGTCGGCGCTTGGGACACGATCCTGAGCGAGACAGACGTCCGCCTCGATCTAAATAACACCTAGCACTTTCGTATTACCCTTTTAATAAGAGCTACATTTAGCTAAACGTTCAGAACAACCGCGGCCGCCGCCGCCACATCGTGTGGACTTTGTTTTTGATACTTTTATAGTGCTTCTGTTGAAGACGCTCGGCCCTTGTAGGAGGCCGCAGTCTCCGGGCGCCGCGTGGCGTGGCGCTCACTTGACACGGCAGGCGGAGCCGGTGGGAGAATATAAGTTTACCTTGTCACTGCTATTTCTACCCTGTATAGCTAATTCAACAGTTAATCAAGATGTCAGCAGGTAAAATCCGGTCTAACTTCATATTCATTCGCAGGGGTCGAGAGTTACTTCGTTAAAGTGATGCTTTAAATTGCTAGGATAAGGTACCTATAGTTTTGTACGAGAGAGACGCACGGACGCGGATTTTAAATGGAACGCGCTAAATATTGAATTCCATATGGTTGTAACGGTTGTAATAGTAGCACTGCATTTATAATCAGGTAGAGTTACAAATGAAATAAGATCTAGCCTTCGTTTATGTACAAAGTCATGTCATATATTCTTTGTTTCAATGGTTTATATTACTTATGTCGAAAATTCACCACTCGTATACTGAGCGACATCTTGGGAATTATTTTCATACTGGGCCTACGTTACTACTGGTTCCGTACCGTTCAGTCGATAACTCATTCGTCGTATATCGAAAAAATTAAGTAACTGGTTTTCGTCCGGAAACTGAATTTAGCAACATTCCTCGATTATTTTCATTCCTTATTAACCCCTGCAGGCCCAATGTAATGACATTTGGCAAAGTAATTTTAAACTTTTGTTGATTACCCAAGATTCATAATTCGATGCGTGCCGGCACGCTCATGGGATATCAAAGGTTAAGACGCGGTAAAATCGACCCTACAATAGATAATCAATATTTGCAGTTCTTCACAACAAACCGGTCAAAAGTTTAGGTCTCAGATTCTGTTTATCGCAGTCCCATTTTTGACGCTAAGCCGTAAAACACCTAAAAAAAATCAAGTCAATGTTAATATTTAACAATTAACAAGAAACGAGGTGATACTTGTTCTTTTAATCGTGGCAATGAAAAGTATTTTGTTTGCACGTCATATGTACAGCAGTGAATCGTGTGTCGCTCTGTGCGTCTTTTTCGTTAAGGCGTTACGTTTCTCTCAGTTTACTCTAGCGAAATACTCAAAACGCGAATTTTGCTCGTGAGAACGTATTTGTTGCTAATTTTCGCTCCTTCATTATTTCTACTATTATTGGAAGCAGTTGTCAAATCGCTGTTTCAATAATTAATAAAACCGAGGCATTATCGCGGTAGAGACAATAATAAACAAAAAATAGGTTAGGATGTTTATAAAGTGAGCAGCAATAGTAACACAACTGAAGGTGATCGGGAACTTGTAGTGTCGATGTTGTCTTTAGAATATTGGTTTAAATCTCGACTGCAAAGATACTGAACTAAATTTTTATGTGGTCGCGAGGCGTTTTACTGATGAGAGATAATGACCTATTCCAATATGACTAAATTAAAAATTAAAAAGGACGGCGTAATTTATAAATAGGCGATTAAAAAAAAACAATCACTAAAACTAGTAAAAGGCAATGTTGTAATGACGCAATTTTTTTTTTGTTGCTAATAAAATCGTCAATTTAATAGGATTTTTTACTACAGGTTAAACGCCCGTCATTATATTATTGCAATAGTGGAATCCTGTTTTAGACATGGTCAAAGCTCAAATAATCTTTAACCCTAAATCCCACGAATCTCAAACGGAAACCGCAATTGCACTTTAGAACAAAAGCAACCGAAGATCTCAAGCGCGTTACGAAAAACAAAATAAACAAAATGTTTACATAAGGTGTGACGTCACTACACAAAACTTCATCTATGACGATGCGTTTCAACTTGACGTACCGACCCACCAAAAATAATGCAACAAAATGCATTCATAATTTTTACCAAATCTTTAAAGTTTAACACAATGAATATTTAAAAAAACGTTTAAAGTCCCTTACATATTTTCACTATTTAGATAAGCAAATAACAAAAGTTGTTTCGGTTTAATCACACAAAATTACTAGTTAATTGCAGACTTGAATTTTGTTTTATGATGTCGTTCATGCTGGTCATGTTTTCATTTGTTTGTTGGCTTTTGCCATTCAAGTATTTTTTGTTAAACCGTGGACGTCAGTCACCAGTGATCTGGCGGCTGATTTGACCATCAGGTAATGCTCTTTTTCCCCGCCCTCCAAGTACCACAAAAGTACTTTTCTTGTATGCTTTAGAGCGAGCAGTACGTTCAACTGATTGAAACGGTTCCCCTATGGAATCCCTAATCGTCATTTGTCCTAATACATCGTTTGTCCGAATTTTCGTTTATCCTAAAGCCATTTCCGCGTAAATTGTAAAACTTTTAGTATTGTTATAATACAAACCTAACCTAACCGAACTGCAGATATAATTGGAAAACTTAAAAAGTTGCCTGTCTCATCTGAAAACCAGTTTAGGGCAAATGAAAATTCGGGCAAACGATGTGTTAGGACAAACGTTAGGGATTCCGAGGGACACCCGATTGAAACGCAAACGTTGGTAATAAAACAATTCGGTAATGAAATTTAAATCCTTCAGCTGGTTTAAATAAATGTATTTACTTTGTACATTAAGCAATTGGTCGACTATATGTATGAAGTTTCCTATCAGTGAAAACTAGGTTAATCTTGTCACTCGCTCCGTGAGTTTCAACACAATCTTAAGTTGTGTTTAAAATAGTCAAAGCATAGTTAATAATAAGGTGTTCAATATAATATCTGTCCTCCAAATTATAAGAAATCAATTTAATTTCTCAAAAAGCTTCACCCAGCCTCGGTTGCTTCAGTAACTCAACTCTAAAATCGGCCAATTTTGTAATATATCTCGATTCGCCTTAAAATATTTATTGATAAAATGTTGGATCACTAGACACAGATATTTACAAATGTATAACCGGCCGCGAAGAGTTAAAAATCCACGGTAACTGTACATATGTATATAAAGAAATATATTGAAGGGGTTGAGTCCTTTCCGCGACGGCTGTAGTTGATTCTGAGTTCGGGATCGCGAGCGTCCCGGGCCCGCGCCTGCGCCCGGCGGTCGGCGCCGGACCAGTGGTGCAGGTGTTTATTAATGTTTTCTTTTTCCACATTTTGTTTTGATTAAAATTTTATTAGCGCGTGAATGACCACCGCGTATGTAAGTTTGTTGCTATGAAAGTAAGATATGAGAAATTCTATATGCGTATGTTATTGTTAAGCGCCATATAAAATTATATAAAAGTATATATCATAATTTACCGCGCTCCAGCGCGGGAATTTGTTTTTTTTTTTAGAAATAGTACTTCGGAATCGTTTCTGCAACTGTATTAGTTATTTTTTTCGTTTCAATAAGATAAGTACGGATGTTCCTTCGTCTGCGTGTATGTGAGGTTTTATTAGGTCGCTCACTGCCTAGTGGATCCTGGATTCCTAGAAGTGCGTACTTTGCGATGTCTGGCTGCCAAGCGAAATCGTGCGCCGCTTGGGCTGTAAATGAGCGGACTTTTTCAAAAACTATAGTTTAATTTCCATTGGAAGTAATCGATGATATTTCCCTTAGAATAGGTGAACTTAACAATGCGCTGATGAAAAAAATTTGTCGTTATATTGAACTGCTATGTTCTAAAAGAATTATTGTCTAGATTCTTCTAACCCATTTATTAAACTTTCTTTTTAAACTCTAGCATTACGTTATTCTGATACTATGTAAGGCAGGCAACACGCGGGTATTTTAAGTTGTCAAAATCCCGTTTTGGAAGCGACTGCGTAATTAATTACAATATTTTAATTTGGCACACACGGGGCCGCCCGAGCAGTCACGCACTTCCTAACGCAGTCGCCGTTTAAAGCGTTCGGTCGGCAGTTTAGAGCTGCCCGTGTGTTGCCGGTCTGACCGTTCGACGTCCCTTTATGCCGACATCGCGTATGCACACTTTTTCGATAGCATTTAGTTAATAATTGATATATAATGTATATATCAATATATATACAAGTACGACAAGTCACGTTGAACTCTCGAAAATTTGGGTTGACCTTAACGCTCGGAAAATAATCAAATCTCTTTGTGCCTTGTATGTAAGGAGTAAAGACATGACGCGATTGATTTACTCAGCGCAACCAAAATTTTTGAAAATGTATGTACCGTGTAACGTGAACTATAAAGCTAATGTAATAAGAGGTCATTTACAACGCCAGTTGTATTGACTTACCGAGCAGCTTTTGTAAATTTGGCAATTTTATTTTGTCGATGTAAATATGTCGTCCGAAGGCGCGGGCGGCTCGTGTATTTATATACCTTCTATATATACATTATATGGGATGTATAAATTGCCTTATAAATGTGTGTGCCCGAAAGAGAGTGGTAACCATCGTGTTGCGAGGTCCGCGGCGTGCTCGTCGCAGCCCAGTCCCTGGCGGCGCGGCGGACCATCTGCCGACCGAGCACGCCATCTTGGATTGTATAATTATGTATAAAGACTGAAGTTTTGGTGGGAAGGATGAGGAGCTATAACGCTCGAGATGTAAATTGGTTTTATATGGAAGGTAAACGCCTAATTTGTATAAAGACGTAAGCTTGAAGCATCGACGCTTGGTACAATTTACGTGGGAGCTGAGATTTTTTAAGCGTGATAGCGCAAGTCTGTGCCAAACTCGATGGCAAATGGTTTTTTTAAATAACTTGTAATTGTTAAAGACACCCCAACATCTGTGTCAGCAATTATTTTTCAATAAAAAAGTAAAAAAATGTGTTTTGAACACAACAGTCACGTGTTTAATTTATTTATTTCTTATTATATTAATTAAAACTTAAACCTAGAGGAATAAATAAGTAGTACAACAAGCTCACAGCGAAGCTACTAGTGGAACTGGACAGTGCACCTATCCCTACCGGTAGAAGTAAAACTACATCCCTACCAGTAGACATAGCTCGGTAGGGATAAGTGTACCAGGCTAACTTTTTGACCGTCAAACTCAAGTATTTTAACGACATGTGATATGATTTATGATGAAATTCTGCGTTATATACAAATAAGCCATTTTGTTATCCGTCTATAATAGTTCATTGTTAAAAAAACAGCAATTTTAATAAATTTTTGAATAAAAATTACGCTAAATATACCCCATTTGTTTAACCATGGCAACAAACGACGTCTCTCTCTTAACCAGCCAATCAAAACTGTGTTTTGGAGGTTGACGTATCACCTAAACAAATGTGTTATGGTGTATTACATTGCACCCGTCAGCTACGCACAAGGACGGTCAAAAAGTTAAGTGGCTTGCATCGAAAACTCCATATCGGACAATATCTCATATACTTAGGGGCTTTGGAATCTCATAAATTTACTTAGCACTCGTTTTTTTTGGTTCCGGACTCGTGGTCCCACTGCTGTTCGACGGAGCCTCCTATTTCGGGGCGGTTTGCCCTTCGGACATCTAAAGTTACCAATCGGACCTCAGAATCAAAAATACATTTGCATTCAAATATTGAACACTAGTAATCTTTTGAAGTGTCATGCACCATTTTTTAAGCCTATTCTTGTATCCTTGCTGGGCAAAGTCCTTCCCTCTGTCCACTTTTTTTAAATCAGGAATGCTAAATGGTCAATTTTATATAATTGCCCAAAGACTAACTAAATATTTTAAGAGTTAATCATCATTTATCTCGAGCTCGTCAATACATTAAGCTGCAATCTTATGTATAGATTAGGTAGAGGTCAGTAGATCTCTAATTACAGATCAAAGGTACAGGCGAGTTCATAATAGTACATTATTGCCTAGGCAGGGAAGTAGGCAATTGCGGGGCGAGCATTGGTTTAAATACTTTAAATGGACGAGCTTGCGACCTTATTGTCGATGGCGCTTACGCCGCACTGCGTCACGCGACTTATATATATCGGAGCATCGTTAATAATGGCGGAAGCGCCATCGACAATAAGGTCCCTTTCATAGACAACGCCACATTTATGAACTCTACTGTACAATACATTTTTGTCACTAGTCCCTATTCAAGACTTAAAACTAAACGTTCTTAATATGCCTCGTGTGTATCCTGTGCACCCCTTGCATGGCCGCCTTCACCTCTTCGAAGTAAGACTCTGAATTATGTATGGTGGTGCCTCCCAGCACTATCCTCACCCCCGGGTACGCCTGGTTGAGCTGGTGAACGCACAAGGACTCCTCGTAAGTGGCGCCCCCTACAATAAACACTATTATGTCCTGCGGGCGTCTTCCGTAGGAGATGTCGTCCCCTCCGAGGGTGGGGTACAGGTTTTCGCGCAGTTTCCCCTTGATCAGGTCTTCGAGTGTGTCTTTGAGGAGCGGTGTGTGTTGGGTGTAGATGTTTTCTACGCCGTTGAGGCCCTGGAAATAACGGCAAGAAATTAACTGTGTAAACGGTACAGAGCAACTAACTAAATTAAAGATAAAAATTGCTAGTCACGATGACCTTTTCTGTCACTTGAACTTTCCTCCCCCCTTGCTCTGTATGTGTTGTATGCCCCTGACACCATCACCCGTACTACCAGTTGTACCAGTGGTACGAACTCGCGGGATGCGGTGGTTTTTAGGTGTAGTTGTACTTACAATTAACACATTTTTAGGGTACTGATAAAGTAAACGAGCACACTTCGTGCTCTTAGATCCATAGACATGTGCAATCTCTCTTCATACCCAATTGATGTTTATAGATTTGCAAAAAATAAGAGGGCAGCTGTTCAGTGTGAAATTGGCAATATGATCCAATTTCTGCGTATTTCTAAAATTCCAGATTCCAAACATTACCTTATGCTATTACTAGGGTTCGGAAAATCGGGAGCTAATATACCTAAACTTCGAGATGTTGACTAATATGGAAGCGGACTCAGTTTAATTTTACTAATAAATTTTCCGGGATTTCCCGGAACATCGGAAATTAGAATAATAGCCATACCAATGTATGAAAGTATTTAAATAGACTCATTTTATATATGCTGTGATCAAAATTTTATGTAATTCATGTGATTTTCATTTAACTTTAACTGACAGTACAGTATTATATTAGCAGACATCAAACGAAAGTTGTATTGTTACTTTTCGTAAAAGTAATGGTATAAATAAAGGGACGTATCTTCGTTAAACCAGTAAATCAAAACAAAATGTACATTGTATTATATTAGCATTCACACTAAACTTGTATTCGAATGAATACAGACATGCGAAATTTACGATGTTGGCAGTACTGGCACAAATTTCAATATTTGTTGATGTCATTAAAAAATTAAAGTTGTTTTATTTTCAGTGAATACATGTTATTAAAAAAAATGATTTGATTTTTCCACCACCAATATAACCGATGTATAAATGTACGTATGTAGTATATGTTAGTAAAAACTCGCATATACTACGGTTACTTTATGCATTAAGCAATACAAAAGAACTGGTGATCCGTTTAAGTGGATAACGGGCATCGTGTTTTCGTAAGAAAGAATTAGTGAAGTGAAGAAACAACTATACCATAATTTATTATTTTCACAAAAGAATATCTAATGTATCCTAAGACGGTTTTCCTGTATCTCCTATACTTCAGGATTTCCATAATATACTGAAAACCACTCAAAAATACCCTGTTTAAAAAAACACGTTAAAAATATTGTTTGTTTGATATTATATTATCAATGTTATCATCTTAACACAATACCTATAATTATTTAAGCCCTTATAATATAACGGATTAACACGTGCGTTTTTGATACATTTTGTATGTCGTTAAAACATCTTGTATGTTGAGGAAATTCGCTAAAAAGGCATAACCCAATGACAATTGATACGTATAAACTATTTTCTGATGTTGCATACAATCCCGGAATCCCGGAATTTCAATAATAAAAAATATTATTTTTGAGAAGCCGACTCCATACTTGCTTAGCTTTTTCCGGAATTTTGTTAGTTGTAGGTATAATAGCTCCCGATTTTCCGAACCCTAGGCCTATTACTTAAAAATTGTTACTAAAAGTTCCTAATCGAGAATATTGTAGTTCTACCTGTTCTACTTCGTTTATGTTAAAGGTAGGTTAGGTTCGTTAGGTTACTACATATGCCCGAAGGTCAATCCGCAAAGGAATAGGAGCCCCATTGAAAAAAAAATGCGGTCATTTTGCGACTCAACTCTTTTTGAGATGTAGGCTACAAGCGAAGTGGTCATTTTGCGACCTAGTCATTCTGCAACTAACCCAACGCAAGGTCGAAGCTATACCTTGAAGAGTCTCTTGGTGATCTTGACGGCGTCCTGCAGGCCGAACAGGTCGCTCTGCCGGGCGTGCGCGCCGCCGTGCTCGAGCGCCAGCAGCGCGGCGCGCAGCAGCGGCTCGGGGCAGCCGCGCGCCTTCAGCGCGTCCAGCAGCGCGGGCAGCGCGTTGGCCGCGTGCTTCTCGTAGCGCAGCGCGTACAGCGCCACCAGCCGCGCCGCGTCGTGGTGCCGCACCGCCTCCGTCGCCAGCAGCGCCTTCAGCCGCTGGACAAGTACCAGGGTTAAGGCCAGCACACATACAGCGAAGCGGAGCGGAGACTTTTCACTGCCAAAGCGTGATCTTCTTTGGACTTGTCGAAATGAGATCAAACTTAATTTACTTCTTTTAAAATGGTAGGTACCTATAGGTCAGTACAACTGAAGTCGGCGAAATCACAATATTTTTACCCAAAGCCGACTTATTTTTTGCGTTTTTGAAGGCAATTTTTTTTAAAACATTTATTCTATTTTTTACTTTTTAGTGATCATAATAAGCTTATGTAGTCCCACTTCTTATTTGATATATGAAACTATAAGACATTTCGAGCTCGCCGCAAACAACGCCGCTGGAAAATCATAGTCATTTTTAAACAATTAAATGTTCTTCGTTGTAGTCGCTCAACTATCTTAATCGAGATACCTTATCGCCACCCTTGAAATCGGTACAGTTTAAGAGTTCCGGTGGCCATCTGTGGTCTTCATCATCAGTTCCGCTTCAGCAAATGATACTTTCTGAATACAATGCTGGAGTTGTCACTAAAAATACTAAAATAGATGTTTGCCTACAATATTTGAGGAGTTCCCTCAATTCCTTACTGATCCCTCTTCAGATCCTGGTT
The DNA here is from genome assembly GCA_948252455.1 of Acleris cristana. NCBI lineage: Eukaryota > Metazoa > Arthropoda > Insecta > Lepidoptera > Tortricidae > Acleris > Acleris cristana. The sequence continues at coordinate 8,151,758 of OX411792.1, read as the reverse complement.
TTCTTATCATGGTACCACCCTTGGGATATCTCCTTTCCAACAAAAATAGAATATTCAAAATCTGTTCATATACGACGAATAATATGTCGAATTGAGAAACTCCTCCTTTTTTGAAGTCGTTTAAAAATAAATGAGATGAAACCAATGACATATCATTTATCAGAATCGTAAATATGCGAGAATGAGTTTGTATATAAACTTTTTTGAAATAAAAAGACTACAGTGTAATAATACATTGGCATAGAACAAAACCCAATAAAAAGTAAATTAAAAATTGACACAATGCGTCTGTCATTCATGTAAACATTGCCTAACGTTGCCATTGTAAATGGACCGTTTATTTCGTATTTTGTTAGTTTTCTTGGTGTTGAGGATATAAGTTGCCGACTCAAAACTTATATTTTCTCATGATGAACGACTTACAAAAGGTAAGTTTTGAATTCCTGTTTATATTTTACAATTGTCATCTCAAGTCAAAGCAGGGGTCGGGTTACGTGACGTTACGTGGTCAGCGCACAGTAGTTTTTTTAATTAATTTTTCAGTACTTTATCATAAAATAAAATAAAAAACGAAGACCTTATTGCAAATCTCCAGCATGAGACGAATCCAATGACATACCTATCATTTATCAAAATCGGACTATAACTGTAGATCTGATGCCATGTACAAAAATAGGCCTCGCGTAATATATATATATATAATAATATAATATATAATACAAGTGCCCCACTCTTTAACACAATTAACGCATAATTTACTTTTAAAATTATTTGTCAATCATCGGTAAAATTTACAAATCAATCCCCAGATTTACCTAAATAACGCCACAATGGGCAAGTCGTAATCAACGGATGTTCATGCCGCGGTTTTAGCATTCATTCATTTTGTATCAGCATTCTGCCTGCTATTTCACAAACGCAACCGTGTCAAGTCAAGTAACAATTCGTTATCACTCATAAAACCTACGCAATGTACCCTAAATTAATTTGAGTTGACACAGAGTTTGCTTTAGCTTGGATGTAGCACCTGGGCCCCACAAAAATGCGTTCATTTAGGCATGAGCAGCGGCCGGAAACCCAAGCCTAAGCTGCCGCAACCCTGAAAAGGAATGTTCCGCTTTGTGCCCTGTACTGGGTCTGATGGAGCTACCTGCAGGTGCTTGGCGTGGTCGGCCTGGCAGGCCACCTCCTGCTCCAACTCGGACACGGCCAGCAGCTGCCGCCGCGCCACCAGCGCCGACAGCTCGCCCACCACCGTCACGTGCTTCGTCACCGTGCCAGACATTTTCTGCACCAAACAAAATTTTCAGTCTAGAATGTTCGTTCAATACTTGCTTGTCGTGTAGATCTTCCCACGGAAACATCAATTTCTTTGAAGATAAAAGATATAAGCTGTCTAGCCGCTTAGCGTGAAGTAGTTTGGGAGTGTGTGGACTGTATGTAGGTGGTTGGGTTGGTAATTAATTAGTCACAAAGTCAGAATTTAACGAGTTTATTATTAAAAATCTCGTTTGCTCTAGATGAGTTCAACAGATTGTAGACATTTTATGTGGTGTTGCCAATGACCTTCTGTACTTCTGTATATAGCAGGTCATTGGGTGATGCCAACAGGAATAACACACAAACTTCCACACTTATAAAATGAGGGTGATCTAGTGGTTCAATGAGTAAATTTGATCATAAAAACAAACATTGACCAGCAGTCAACGAACTACACTAACCTGGAACAGCGGGTACGCCTCCACAAAGTTCTTCATGTCAGCGATGCTCTCGACCTTCTCGTGGCTCTTGGCCTTCTTCTGGAACTCGTCCATCAGGGACTTCATCGTCTGCCCGATCTCTCCGAAGTTAGAATACAGGTTCTGTAAATACATAGGGTCTCAAAATCATTACCCTTCCTTTGCTTCGCCGTAGTCGGGTAAAAAGAAGTAACAATTATAATTTGCTACACGTCAATTGATTTGCTAGAACATAGGAAAACCGCCGGTCTGAAAAAAAATCAGAATCAGCCTATAAAGGTGCTGGTAGACTTGAACATTTACGCATTCGCTAGAAAGATCGACGAAATGGTAGTCCAGGTCGAACAACCAATCGACTCAGGCGGCAAGTTACGTCAGAATTTTTCCTTTCCTTCCTTCCTCTGGGCCGCTGTGGTCGCCTAATTGTTTAATATGAATTTATATTGAGCGCTGACTCACGCTGAGTGAACGCGGGAGTGCAGTCGCTGGTCGCAATCGCCAACATGCCTGGAACTTGGCACCGAATTATTTATTCAGTAACTTGTGATCAGTTAATACTATTAAGTATTAAGTTAATACTGTCTCTTTTTTATGGCAAGGAGCAAGGAAACTAGCACAAAGGCCATCTGATGGTAAGTGGGATATGAGACCCAAAGACATTTGCTTTCTCAAGACTGCTGCGTTGCCAACCCTGAGTTAAGTCCTCGGTTGGAATACTTCTATGGTAGTTAAATACCGGTTGTGTTGTCTTATGTCCACACCGGAACAACATTGCGCACTCTGCTGCTTGGCGCGGTATGATGGCAGCGATCCGGTCAGACCCTGCGCAAGCTTGTACAACTCTGCCGTGTACCTTGGCGTAGAACTCGTCCTGCTCCGCGGACAGCACCACCTCGCGGAAGTCCTTGGGCACGTTGGGCAGGTGTGCCAAGCTCACGCGGTGGTTGTTGATGGTCAGCAGCTCATGCACCATCGCCTGGTACGTCCACTGCAACCAAACCATTAAAAAAAACTGTCAGGGTAGCACAAATTTTTCCAGTTTTAGAGATAGACGCCGAGAGTGACAATGTTGCGTTGTGAACGAGTTTTATTTTACTTCAAGGCACACGAGCACAGACATCTGAGAAACAGAGACATTTGAATTCGCAAGACTACAATCTAAAGATTGCAAACCTAAGACTTCAAATGTGTTGCCAAGCGGTGAGGTTACAACTTGTTATCCGAAAGGACCGTCTATAAAAAGTATAATAGATAAGCACCTGACTGAGCAACGGGGTGACGGGGTCATCCCTCCTGTCGATGATGAGCAGCTGCGGTGTGGGCAGGTCCCCGTTGAGCGGGATGTTGTTGTCGACGAGCACGGCCTCGCGGCGCAGCAGGTCGCGCACGCGCTCCGCGAGCCGCGCGCACGGGTCCGAGGCCGCCTCGTAGCGCACCACCGCGCGCCGCTTCAGCGCCAGCAGCACCGACAGGAGCCCCTGCGCGCAGCGCTGCAGGTGGCTCTGGTTCCATGACCGACCTGCCTCAAAATTGCGTAACTACCACAAGACTTCTTTCACGTGGAACTCTTTTATCGCCGGAACTATCAAGTTTTTTAAGAAGAAAAGTATCATACGTTGCTTGGGCTAAATTATTTTAGGGTTAAATAAAAAGTAAAGTTCCTAATGTGTCTAGCTTCGGCTGCATAGATTTCAATTATCATTATTCCATTGGTAACTTTTAAATGTTCCGGGAAGAATAGTAGCCAATGTTAATATGTTAATCCAGGGTATAAGCTATCTCCATTTAAAATTTCATCCAAATCTGTCCATACATTGCAGCGTGAAGGAGTAACAAACTAACACACAAATTTTCGTATTTATAATATTAATAGGATAAGAGTAGGTAAGTGACTTTTAAATCCTAACCTCATGTTTAACAATAGTACATCACTTAACAAGGGCTGTAAAAGAAAGAAAGCCCGAAATCGCAGGTATTTGAGACCCGAGCCGTAGGCGAGGGTTGTAAATATGCGATAGAGGGCTTTCTTTTTTACTGCCCGTGATGAGTACACAATTTTACGTCTTCACCTGGCCACAATGCGAGTTTTACCGTGCGCGCAGCGTGCGATAAAACTCACATTATGGCCAAGTGTTACGTAAATAAATTTATCTTTATCTTTAAAAAAAACATCAAAATGGCCAAACATAGGTCCTTGTATAAACCCTGTATATGGTACTTGAATCTGAACCGTACATTCTCCTTCGATAAACTCTTGGTTCTATAAGATGGCACATGGCTTAGTCTGCCATTATTATAAGCACTTATTTCCTTTGGTAAAGACTCCCAAAGGAAATAGCAGATTACCAGACACTTACCATGCAAACAACCAACGATGTTGAATGAGAACAGATGTCGGTCCACAGCTAAGAAGTCTGCGAACACCTCCTGCACCTCTCGCACTGCTTCCTGCTCATCACATTCTGCCAGGGTCTTGATGTCAGCCTTGGAGATCACATTGCTGAAGTCTGGATAGGGAGTATAATATATTGATGTAGGTAAATTAATAACATGTGTATGAGTAGGGTAGTTAAGTGTAGTGTTTTCAATCAAGGAGATGCACCCCAACACTTAATTTGACGTTGAATTTTTAAGTAAGTAAATTCCATAATAACCAGTCTCAAGCCAAAGCATACATAAATAATTATGTTTTTATTTCTCTATCCAAAAAGTATAGGGGTACAAGTTTTTTATATAAAATAATATCATAGTTGATTAATAAATTAATGCTTTCACTGCCGGCAATACGCTAGTTGGGTTCTCAGTTTGTAGATACTACATAAGGGAAAATACTGGATTAGGATATGAGTGTAGCGTTATGTGGCAGCAAATGTGTTAATTGTACAGCTATTCATTTCTGCTCACTCAATTATCTACAATTATGGAATTATAATTTACTAAAAACTTACATATAAAATACACTCCATATTTAGGGTAGCGGAGCTCCCTAGACAGCAAAGCAATGTTCTCAGAGGTTGGACGCAGGAAGGCAATACACTTCATGTGTTTGAGGTTGTCCCACTTGGAGTGGCTGTCGATCCGCTCAAACAGATACACTTCCTTCTGGAGAATCTCCGATTGGCTGAACACCATGCTCACAATACTCGTCTAAAAGGAAGGAAGTCTTATTTGATTCGTTTTAAATCATACATTAAACAGGCACGAATTTTAATGGCCCTTTATACTATTCTAGAATAATTGGCTAATTGTACAATAAGAACCACTGGCACAGTCAATTAACGAAAACAACTAATTGTCTTTGAACTTACTGTTTCTTTATCCATAAGAATAACTTTCATTCCTGGCCCACTTTCCTCCGTCATCTTCGTTATATACATCTTGACTGCTTGTATCACATTCATTTTTATTTTGTTTATTTATCTTATACTAATTCCAAGGATTTTAGCCTCTGATTATTATATTTATTTTATTGATTTCTGTCATAAATAAACAGATAAGCGTTTTGGTGACACCCCTTCCTGTCAAATTGACTCACTCACTTGTCAAGTTGATAACTGCGTTTTATTTTTCCATCTTGAAATTTGGACTAAACAAAAACGCGTAACGTATAGTTTTGTAACGTTTGCATTGTGCTGCAGTTCAAGTTTCGTTAAAGTAGTCTGCAGAAGTCAAAAACCGTTATTCTTTATAATTTAGTGCAATAGGAAATTTGTCAAGACAAAATCAATGTATGAAAGACGTTTGAGACACTAAAAAAACCTGTTATTCAATTTTTCGGTGAATTATGACGTGCATACCGTACGTGACGTACCACTGACGTAAACGTCCATATCTTTGGTTGGTTATCTTCGAAAGGTCGGCTGGGTCAGTGGAAGTGTTCTTCGAATGTATTAATTTTTTGTTATAATTCAGACACTTCCATTTCAATAATCGCGCTAAAATGTTCTCCCGTGTGCTAAAGCCGGTCGGCACGGTCGCCGTACAAAATGCTTCTAAGAACTTCTCCACAACCTCTCAGGTCAGTATCCAGGTCTACCCATGTATTTTATTGAGTTATATTAGCGAAGTACTGAGTCTTTTACACATATATGTTCCTCGTATCTTTAAAGACCGTTCAAAAATACGATTTTGCAGAGGAATTACAAAGTGGCTGTGGTGGGAGGAGCTGGTGGAATCGGCCAGCCTCTTTCCCTGCTGCTCAAGCAGAACCCTCTGGTGACCCACCTGGCGGTGTACGACCTGGCGCCCGTGACCCCTGGCGTGGCCGTCGACCTGTCTCACATGGACACCCCTGCTAAGGTCACTGGTCACAAGGGCGCGGCGGAACTGGCCGACGCCATTAAAGGTAAATTTGAATTTAAATAGGCTCTTAATCATACGACAAGCTAGCTGGAGTTCACGAAACTGAAAATGATAACATGTTACATAACTTTTATAACCTAATTTTTTTGTGTAACATTTGATACCATTTTGACCTTTGTAAGGCTCATATTGATCATAGACTCAATATTATTAGATGAAGAAAGGAATGATGTATTGACAGTAGTAATATTTATTTTATCCTTGTGACCTTGACATTGCAGTGAAAAATAGCAGGTTATTTTTGGTGAGGTAGATATCTGTTTTGTAACTGGTTGTGTCATCTGTTAAATATACATTTATATTCACTTAAATACCTTGTGTAGAACTTCTACAAAACTGAAATCCTGTTTAATTTTTTGCTGTGAAGGCTACAGACTCATTTTCTATTGTTTTTTTTTAAATAGTTATGCATAAAAGTTATTTATTTTTCTAATATATTTGCTGTTACAAAGTACAAACTCTATGCAGTTACACTAAATCTGTGGAAAATTTTATCTACATAGTGCATTTCATTCAAATCAAACAGATCACAATAATAATGTATAATCTAACAATAATCTCTCAAAAATAAACACACATAACCTAGTACAATTAAGCCTTGTAAGGAGCCTAAAGACATTAAGTTTGTTAAAATAGTATTTTGTAAGTGAAGTAAGTAATGATTATATGGCTTCTGCCCGCGACTTCATCTGCATAGATTTTGATTAACAATATTACCTTGGGAACTTTTACTACTAGAACTAATTTTCCAGGATGCAAAGTAGCCTTTGTGTTAATCCAGGGTATAAACTAACTCCATTCCAAAGGGTGTAGCGGGATAAGCCTTCAAAAATTGCCCCCAAAGCTTTGAGTTCAAAACTACTATCAGTTGATGCCCCGTCAAATGAAAATAATTCATACCAATTTTTAACCCTCTACTGCCACCTGGAACCCCACGACATTCATTTAACCCTAAAACGTTTTTATTTATTTTCTCAAAAAGTATAAAAAGGAGAATTGTCAAATTTTGCACAAATGTTGATGTGATCAATATAAACAATCAAAAAAAAAATGAGCCCTCTACTTACTTATTTTCCTAGAAAAAAACCTAAATTAAAAATTAAAACATCCTGTATAACAATTCAGGCTCGTTGTACTAACACCATTTTTTTACTAAATATTAACCAACTACCTATCTACATAATATGTAAGTTTCATGTAATTAACAAAGGTGGAACAGTGTGAAAATATAGGTATTGTTCAGTACGTACCATGTATGTAACACGCTTACGGTGACGACATTAGTAAAAGATATCGGCCCGCCAACCGGGAAGCCATCCGTAATCGATCTTTTTTAATTTGCTACGATTAATGAAACTCATTAATACATGTTTGAACAAATGTTTCTGTTTATTTTACTTTACCGTTTAGCAAAAAGGTACTACTTAGGGTACTCAGCATTTTACGTAAGTTTATTTGAAGACTAAATATAGGATGTATTTTAGGTTAGTTAGTAGTTAGCTACTTATAATTAGTTTGTTGTCATAAACTCGAATTTATATTACTAAAAATAAATAAACAGAAACACTTGTTCAAATAGGGGTACACTACATAATCTCGAATTATTTTTTTCCGAATTTGATAAACACGAATTTCAGAATTCCGATTTTGAAATTACCGAATCATCACTATTCCGAATTTTATTTTCACGAAGTATCAGAATCCCGATTTGTTAAAATTCCGAATGTTTACATTTCCGAATTATTAAAATCCCGAAAAATATTTTTCCGAAAATCACAATTCCGATTATTGCTATTCCGAATCCCGAATATTCATTATTCCGAAATTTTAGCACCCCGAATTCTCTAAGATTTTTTATTTCAAATAAGCGCCTGATAAAATATTGTATGATGTTTAGCATGCTTAATGCTCAAAAACTGTACGAAATGTCCGACAAAGTCGACGGAGATCCTGTTCCACGTAGCTCAGGCGCTTCGCGCCTTGATGCAACTCTAACCTAACCTAACCTATCAAGGTAAGATGACCTAGTTTAGTTATGTGCTCGTCATCTCACCTAACTTTTGTTTCAAGTAGACTTCAATTCAATTCAAGTGGTTAGTTTCAAATTTTTCATTATCGATCTGGTTTGTGAATTTTCGGAATTATAAATTTCGTACAAAGAAAATTCGGAATCGTCAACATTCGTAAATATAGGTAATACTCGGAAAAACGTTTTCGTGATTTTAATATTCGGTAAAATTCTAGATTTTGATATTCGGCCTTATATTTTTTCGGTATTGTAAAAATTCGGAATTATGAAATTCGGTTTTTTCAAATTCGGAATTAAATAATTCGAGATTTTAAGGTGTTCCCGTTCAAATATGTAATAATGAGTTTCATTCATCTTCCTTAAACATTCGACATTAGCAAATTAAAAAAAGTTCGATTACGGATGGCTTCCCGGTTGGCGGGCCGATATCTTTTACTAATGTCGTCACCGTAAGCGTGTTACATACATGGTACGTACTGAACAATACCTATATTTTCACACTGTTCCACCTTTGTTAATTACATGAAACTTACATATTATGTAGATAGGTAGTTGGTTAATATTTAGTAAAAAAATGGTGATAGTACAACGAGCCTGAATTGTTATACAGGATGTTCTAATTTTTAATTTAGGTTTTTTTCTAGGAAAATAAGTAAGTAGAGGGCTCATTTTTTTTTTGATAGTTTATATTGATCACATCAACATTTGTGCAAAATTTGACAATTCTCCTTTTTATACTTTTTGAGAAAATAAATAAAAACGTTTTAGGGTTAAATGAATGTCGTGGGGTTCCAGGTGGCAGTAGAGGGTTAAAAATTGGTATGAATTATTTTCATTTGACGGGGCATCAACTGATCGTAGTTTTGAACTCAAAGCTTTGGGGGCAATTTTTGAAGGCTTATCCCGCTACACCCTTTCATCCAAATCCGTCCCACCATTGCAGTGTGAAGGAGTAACTAACTAACACACACAAATTTTCACATTTATAATATTAGTGAGATACTTGTATAACTTGAGTGTGGTATTTATAATTTATAACGACTTAGGTTAAGAACTGTATTATTTGCAGTTGATTATAGCAGTTGTCACAAATGGTCACCATTAAAATGACTAGCATGGAGTCTTTCTCTGTTAGTCTTTAGGGTTGGTAGCATGTGTGCAGTTCTATGGGTCATAGATCTCAATTACCATCAGGTGGCCTGTGTGTTCGTTTTCTCTCCATGCCTTATGTGTCGTCACCCTTTGTTTTTTGCAGGTGCGGATGTAGTAGTTTGCCCTGCGGGTGTGCCCCGCAAGCCGGGCATGACTCGTGACGACCTGTTCAACGTGAACGCTGGCATCGTACGCGACGTCGCCAAGTGCGTCGGCGAGAACGCGCCCAAGGCCATCCTGTGCATCATCACCAACCCTGTCAACTCCATGGTGCCCATTGCTTGCGAGGTCCTTAAGAAGGTGAGCATAGTTCTATGCTACAAACCAGTGGCTAGGCCTATATATATGGGCCATGAGTTCTTGTACTCGCAAACTGGAGACGAAAAGGTAGAGGGTATCAATGTATAATTTATGGAAATATAATTTAGGCATAAATTTCAAAGCTCTAAGGCTAAGAAACTTCATAATATAACATAATAGTGTCATAAAATTGTTCTCTATTAATTTTAATGGTATGATATTTAACCTATACCAATTGTTGCCCATCCTCTGGATCCATTTTAAATATTTGTAAGATTTTTTGGAATTGGATTGGGAGTTCCGGAGATTATCCCCTAGATTCAAACAAGGAAACATGCAAACTTACAATGTTTAACTCTTTATAATATAAAATCTCTCTCTCTATATCTCTTTAGTGTAGATTTAACATATAATTGTATGTAACATTTACCTTGCTTAAAACAGTGCTATTCAACACCCTACAATCATCAGTAATGAGTGGAAAGATAACAATAACGTCAATGGGAAGGTCAAGAAGACTTTCTAAAGATATCCCGAGTCCGTGGTGGTCAATGAAGCGTATCCATTTGTATTTAATTTTAAAGCACTTAGCATAAACGGACAGACAGAAATAGCGACTCATACTATCTAGTAATTAACCATAGATTCTTACGCAAATGTTCACGCGCCAAACGCATGTTTACTACATCTTATTTACAGATTACTGCAGTTATCAATCATGCTTCAGTTTTACCGTCATCTGATGAACTATTATTAACTCCGTTACATCATTCTGTTTTACTAGGTCGACGACGCACGAGCTATTGATGGATAAATCAACTATCTGATAAGCAAACTACTTTACTAAATGAACCATTATTATTCCTGCGTAGGAATACAATACTTTAGGAAGCCAGAATGCTAACGGTTTACTGATTATTGCAAAATGTTCTCGTTGTTGATAAAATATGCGTAACCATATCGTTGCATCCGGCAGATACTCGGTATTGTGAATGGAGGTGTGCAAAAGAATGTGTGTGTGTGTGTGTGTGTGTGTGTTTTGTCCACTAGCAAGTGATGCAAAAATATTCTCTAAAAAAACACTCCTTTATTACTAGAGGTATAAGAGCGTGTCAGATAGAGGCACATAGCACTACGTATTATTGCTGAGGACTGTACGCTAGCCAATATGCAATTTTGTACATCAGGCTTTCTTTAACCAGAAATACTATTACACCACTTCTCGTTGCAGATAGCAATTCCACACACCTTTTAAAACCTGCAGGCTAAGATATGGACAGACCAATATGACTGTTTAAACGTCTCTTTCTCTTTTGGACAAATGCCTATTACATCACAGGTAGAATAGTACCATCTGATTTAACAAATGACTTTAAGAATAAATCAACGCATTTGCAACTTAAACAAGCGTACAGTCGTTCTGACATTACTACCGGGGCTAGCCACTTGCTAGACAAACAAGCAATATTTCTCGACAGAAACCCATTACAAGGTAATTTCTACACATTACATGTTTCACTTGACGGGTGAAATATCGGTTGTTACGTCGGCACATAATTGAGCATTTATTCTGCAGTGGCATGTGATGCAACCGATACTCATCCGCCTGCAATTAGGACTGTTATGAATGGGACATTACATTCTGCGCATGAGACGCGTATAGTCTGTTTAGTTTACCTTGAGTATACTATACATAGCACGTCCTGTAAAAAATAAATTAAACAAAAGGAGGCGTTAGAGCGTATTCTGATATTTTTGAAAGTTGCATAAATGTACAAAAAACTGCGGTGGTATGATTTTTTATTTTCATTTACATTCTGTAAGAGGCTTACAGTAAAAACCAAGGCATTTTTTATTTTAACTTATTACACGCACAAAGACAAAAAAAACAAAGTTAAAAATACAGAAAAACAAAAAGTAAATAAGTAAATAAGTAGGAATACTGGAATATGTATTTTAAAAAAACAGGCGGCTAAAAATACATTAATTTTGGCCCAGAAGTGAGTTTAAATGTAACTTTGCAGATGACATTTATGAATAACTTACTGTTTATTAGTAGTTAGTCGCCCGCGATCTGCCATCAATGCCACATTGTGCACCAGCATGTCATGGGCAAACGTAATAGATGGCGCGATAACACGCGCTGCAATAAATGCCATCTCTAAAAACTGAAACCCCTTCATAATTATTTTCGCTCTATTACTTTCTGTATATATCAAATTTCACTATGGAAGATTAAGTCACAGAATATTTTAAGTAAACTTAGCTATTGTGAGTTTATGAACAAGAGGCACTCAAAGAAAACTGCCAACTACAATGGAGATTTTTTCTTAGTTGACAGAAGCTGAATAAATTAACTATAAAAATAGTTATTTATATGAATCAGATTGAATAGTAACAACAACAATAACAACAAATACATCTTAATTGATGTATCTAACTAAATCTAACATTAGGCTCGTATTGAAATCAAGACACTTTCAATCACATCTTGTGAGACACAAGCAATTTTAATAAATAATAATAGAGATATTCTATGCAGCGATGCTTCTTTATATCAAATTGTCCTTAACAATATGGCTGATTAATTGTAATTCCCCAGGCCGGCAAGCTGGACCCCAACCGCGTGATCGGCGTGACGACGCTCGACGTGGTGCGCTCGCAGGCGTTCATCGGCGTCATCAACGGCGTGGACCCGCGCAAGGTGCACGTGCCGGTCATCGGCGGGCACTCGGGCGTCACCATCATCCCCGTGCTCAGCCAGGCCAACCCGAAGGTCGCGCTCAGCGAGCAGCCCAAGATCGAGGCGCTCACCAAGAGGATACAGGAGGCTGGCACTGAGGTACGTCGACACCAACTTAAAAATATAGATGAATCTAGGGATAATCTTACACAATTTGATCTAGTCCCAAATTAAGTTCTAATTCTGTTTAGTCAGGGACATTCGCGGTGCTCCACTTGAATTTTTTTTGGCTTGTTCTCGCAGCTACCTAATCCTAAAGCGTCGAACGCGCAAACGAATATCACCCTGGTGGTGGTGGACCGGGAATGCCCCTGACTGTACAGTTGCCATAAAACATTCGTGTTCATCCCACAAATGTTTGCTCTACTAAGGTCGAACCCGGGACTACTAGCTTTGTAGAGAGGGTAATGACCAGATATTCGCGTCGTCGGCGTCGTAAGTCAGCTTAAAGACTTACACAGGTTTCTAGTTTTTGTAACTGCTGATGTGATCAAATAATTTATTCTAAATTCAAACTAAAAAGGTTCAGCATTAAACTGTTTCCATATCCAATAAGAAAGCTCATTACAATGACCATCCCGCGTGTGCAGGTTGTGCAGGCGAAGGCGGGCGGCGGCTCCGCCACGCTTTCGATGGCGTTCGCGGCCGAGCGCATCGCCAACGCCGTGATGCGAGGACTCAGCGTAAGTGCACTTTTACATTTTCTACTTCAGGGGGGTTATTATGACATAGCTATGTAGTTAGTTAATTTCACGGCGAGCTTAAAGGACAGAGCTATACTAGTCATATAGCAATTTCCTTTTCTCTTACCGTAAACTGAACTGCATAGCTATGTCATAATAAGCCTCCAGGACTTTTTAAGGCATGGAAAAGGCAAACAAACACACAGGACAAAAGCGTTGCCAGGCCTGAGTACTAAGATGGATTGCCTATTTACTTGTCACATAACTGGTTGTCTCACCCCCATTTGCTTAACACTCCCCTTATACCGAAGTTGTCTAAACCTATCTAAAAAATACCTTAATGCCCATCCTCCGGGCTGCCTTCAGAACGACACGGCCCGACCGACGCGTGCCAACTATCATTTCAGTTTCATGGCATCAATCAGTAGGTCCCATACGAGCAGACTGCTTTTGTGCAAAAAAAGCCAACGATGAGCAGTTGAAGACTGCGCAAAAAAACGAATTATAAATATTGAACAACCTAATTTCAGGGCCAAAAGAACGTAGTCGAGTGCGCATACGTCCAGTCCACCCTGACGGAGGCGGCGTACTTCGCCAACCCCGTGGAGTTCGGCCCGCAAGGCGTGCAGCGCAACCTGGGCTACGGCACGCTCAACGCGTACGAGCAGGGCCTGCTCAAGGCCGCCCTGCCCGAGCTGGTCAAGAACATCAAGGCCGGCGAGGAGTTCGCCCACAAGTAAACCAGGCACTTTCATAGGCTGGACCAGGCGCGGAGTTGATATAAGATAAGTCTTTCTGGTCTTCAAGTGGCTGTTAACAATTGTAAATCCTGTAGAAATCATGTGGAATGGGTGGGACGTGGCTGCCACACGGTCGCTCTCATGTCAATACAGTACATTTATAACAATGCATCTAGTCATCGTCTAGGATCACCGGTAGTTTGCCGTTGGGATCGATGAATTGGCAAACCTTTTCCTGTTGCTAGATTTATATCCGCCAGAAATTAAAAAATTATGTATGGAATATAAGCAAATACTATTAGAAAGTGGTTAAAGTATTTTATAATCATTTTAGTACTATTTATATTTAGATAATCTCTTTCTGTATCTGTACAGTTTTTTATAGTAGAACCGGCCTGGTCTTTTGTGTAGCGTCGCATGTAGGTATAATGTAAGCGAAATGAAAGATTTAACTTATTGATTCCAAATCGATTTATTTGTATTTTGAAGGTGAAGTATTACAGAAGTACCTTTTGCCAGAGTTACCATGTTGGTAATTTTGCTAAGTTACCAATGGTTTATTCTATATGCTGTATTATTTATTTACCAAAACATGTAATATAGTTCGGGAAGTATAATTTGATCATCTATTACGATGTCAGTTAGTGAAAAATAAGTTAAATTGTATTTCCCGAACTACGTCCGAATCCAAACTAGGCTGAGCCTGTGTCTAGGATATCTGCGAGTATGTATGTTTATATATAACAAACATACTCGGAGATATAGCTTGTAAGTATATATAGAGGTATATATACTTTGCCGAGTGTCCGATGTGAAATAAATATTACTACATATTATAATGTTTTATTAACTTACCATGGTCCAGTAGTGTAGTATGGGGGGCCCCGGGTGGCCTACGAAAAGGGGCGACATATGGAAAATATTCAAACTTTAAATAACTAATAATTAAAATGTTTAAAAAAACCCGCCAACAAAACGCAAAAAATAACTTATTTTAAAATGGTTAGGTACTGTGGTGGTAGGTCAGTCCGAGTGAAGTCGGCTTTTGGTTAAAAATATTGTGGGACGCCCAATTAAAATAATTATTTAATTATTTTATGCGTTTTTGAAGACAAGTTTTTGTTTTTTAACCATCTATTTTATTTTTAACCGACTTCAAAAAAGGAGGAGGTTCTATGTTCCACTGTCCATGACTGACTTCCTTGTGGTCCTACTAGTCAAAAAGTGAACCTAGTTTTGATCACCAAATACTAACTGTGGTTGTAAAAGTAGGTAGGTTAGGTTTCTTCAGATGCCCGAAGGGCAAAACCACCTAGAAGCAGGAGCCCCGCCCTTGGGCGCGGCTCCGTCGAAAGTCAGTAGGACTACTATAGTAGGACCACGAGGAAACGGCCGTCACGAGCGTTAATTTGGGACCCATTTCAAGAAAAATATGCTTGAAGTCGTCAATGTCATTAGAAATGTCAAATCATTTGTAAGTTTTAGGAAACTCAACCTTATTGTTGTAGAATGTTAGATTGACTTTGGGCCTAAGGTGGGTACCAAATTAAATCTCGTTACTGTACCCATTTCCAGGTTGGCGATAAGATATCTCGATTAAGATAGTTGAGCGACATAGCAACATTTGAGAATATTTAATTGTTTAAATATGACTATAACTTTTGCGCGACGAGCTTGGAATGTCTTAAAGTTTCATATCAACTAAGAAGTGGGATTACATAACGGCTTATTATGATTACTAAAAAGTATGAAATAAAACAAATGTTTAAACAAAAAAAACCGCCTTCAAAAACGCAAAAAATAACTTCTTTTAAAATAACTGATAGATAATAGGTCAATCCAACTAAAGTCGGAGCTTTTTAACCTAAAGCTGACTTCAGTTGGATTGATCTATTTACTTGCCTGCCATTTTAGAAGAAGTGTTTTCTTTTTCTTTTTTATGTACTTTTTAGTGATGCTATTTTGTAGTCCCACTTTTCAATTAATAAGAAACTATAGAAAGTTATGGTCATATATTGAAACCTAAATGTGCTCCGTCATAGTCACTATCTTAATCGAGATATCATATCACCACACCTTTGAAATAGGTACCGTTAAGCAGATCGTTGGCCATCTTCGTTCATCATTAGTTCCACATCACCAAAGTGCTTTCCAAGAGAAAATGCACGAGTTACTATGAAAAATACCCAAATCTCTATAATATAATATTTTGAGGAGTTTCCTCGATTTGTACAAGATCCCATCATCAGATCCTGACGTCTTGACTAGGGCTATGGATATCCGTGATACACGCCGACCCGTAGCTACATGTTCTTAACCCCCACTGTACTAAGATCACGAATTTCACGAGTAGGTACCTGCGTTCGCGTCCGGATTCACGTGACACGCCAAGATACGTAGCCCGGCCGCCGCCGGTTGGAATTAAAATTAAAACAAATAAGGACTATTCATGAATTACTAATTATTACTTAGTACGAGACGAACGGGTTTTTTTCTATGTGGTTTTAAGTTTAACGGAATAAAGGGCTACGAATAAAAACTCACGATTCATATTTATTCTTTAACTTTAGAGACACTGCATCTGATCTTCACTCAACGTCGCTGGCGGACCGGATCCGCGTGTACTTAAGGTACGTGAACCGGTGTACACGGATCTACAAGGGTACATGTGACTTAATTACACGTAGCCGAATTTCACGTGCCGAACGGGCCATGAAACCGTTGCCGTGTAACACGGAAACGGGCACACGGCTACGGGTACACGAAACACGGACACGGCCACGAGCCCTAGCTTGACAATGGGACCAACTAAAAAGTAGGTATACCCTTTCAAATAAAAGAATAATTGTTCAAATCGGTCCAGCGGTCTTTGAGTATTCGGGAAATAAACATTTAAAAAAATCCTACGAATTTAGAACCACTTCCTTTTTTTGAAGTCGGTTAAAATTTGGGGGCAGCCCACCCCACCTACGCCACTGCCATGGTCAAAATAAACTACGAATTGAAGCAGAACCTTAGGTAAAAATAGATTCATGGTCAGTTATCAGAAGGTAAAAATAGTGACAGGACTCTCTTTTCCATAATTCTGCTTTTATTAATTATTTGTGTTCCCCCATCCCTCTATCCTAGAAACAACAGCATAAAAAAGGCCCAAAATATGACGAACGTAAATTTTATGTTGTAAGTGGATCAAAAGATTGATGAATGTAGAGGAAGCGAAAGCTCAGAAAGTTGTATGTTTAGACCGTGTGCACCTGGCATTCCATAGTCTCTGTCTACCCCATTGGGAGACGGGCGTACTTTCTAATCTAAAGTCAATGCGGCATTATTTCAAGCCCTTTATTACGTTGTTCACCGTCGTTCTAAATTAGTTCACATTATTTCCTCACCATAACGCACTACGTCACAATATCACCCAGACCGCTGAACACTTCACATATTTTGTTGTACATCCTCAAATGCGATTGGTTCTCGAAGAACTCTATGTATATTTCAACCATGAGCAACACCAGGTAGGCTGTGAACACTGTGACTCCAGTCCAAGTTCTCGCTCTAGGGTTGCTGTAGCTGAACCGGGTGCTCCTCTCCATCACCACATATTTACCCTTATATTTTTTCTTATATATTTATGGCGGTGCCAAATAAAAGTAAAGGTTTTTTCAATCACCCATCTTCCCTCCAAGGTTTCCGCAATCCATTCGGTCCATTCCCTTATAATATAATCTGTAATCAGCACTAACCAAACATCTTCTTTTTTTATTAATGGCGGTCCGCGGTTCCGCAGTGATTTCGACAATGTCAACCAAACATCTTGCGGATGACGTCTCTAGTACAATCCGCATCTAAGCTTGCGGGTGACAACTATTTATAGCCAGCTCTATTCATAGATTGCATGTCATCCGACCGACAACATTAAACTTAGAATATATGGACGTCGAATGTGTGCTACTGAGATTATGCAGCTATAATGACTATATTAATATAATATACTTATCTGTGATATGATATGATATTATGGAGTGTCATACATAAGTATGGAAAGAGATGAAAACGCCATTGACACATTGACCACACCGGAGCTTAACGGTGCGTAAATTAAAGATGCTCAGTTTACTATAATGCTAAGAAAGAACCCTAACGCTATGCGCGCACGAGCAACTTTTGTCGCTGCGACAGTACATCTTTATTTTTCTCACTTCGAGCGTGCGAAAGAGACAGATGTCGGCGACAAAAGTTGCTCGTGCGCGCATAGCCTAAAAGGGGAAAATGAAGTGTTTGACATACATAAAATAAAACCAAACATAAATTTTGTATCATTTATTGATTTAGTCCTTCCAAAACGTTTTTGCTTCATTTGGACTTTACAAGGATTATTCTCTTTTTTCGGCTACTTAAATTATATTATTAATATTTATAAAGAAATCACAATGTCGAGAGGCGTCGCCGCCGCGCGCGCCGCTCGCACAACGCAACGTTAATTTAATCAGTCGTTTTTACATAATTATAAACATTTACAACGCGCCCGGCGTCTCGGACGCGGCCGCAGCGAGAACAAATATACACACAACACTCGGCACGGGCACTGGGCGAGCCAGCCGAGCCCACCGCTGGCTGCGCGGGGAATGATTTGATTGTTTAGATACAACGTGCTCGAGTTCATTCAAGTCTAAAGTCGATTGTTTTTAATATTTTAACGACGAATTACAAGTCTGACGTATTCATTTCTAATGCAATAGGCACCAAATGTATTTAATAAAAATAACACCCATGATTTTAATAATATTGAGGATGTTGAACCTTCGCAAGAAATATAAAATGTTTATAAAAATAGATGATTGTACGCGGCAACGTCCGACACGCGAGGGCTGCAATAACCTGGGCGCTGCGCCCGCCGCGGCCCGGCTGCAACTCGCGCGGGGTCACTGAAGGTCCATCGAAACAGCCACTCGGGGTCATGTCTATCGCACTTAGAATTGGATATTCGGCCAACGCTAAATGGGATGCGAAATGCCAGTCTAGTTTTTTAGAACCCGTGTCATAAATCCAATCGCGAGTCATAACCAAGCACAAGCTTGCAACGAAACGATCTAAGCTTGTGGCCGTTAAACCAAACTCGCATCTCCTGGCGGCTTCCACGCTCGGACGCCGGCTCAACATTGCAAAGTATTATGCATGGTTTAGCAATAAAAATCTTAACACTTGGCTTTTAGTACAAAATTAAAATTAGAATGCACTGAAATCTTTGCAATAGTTGTCCGGCGAGTCAATTTTGTTAGGAGCCTGACGGCACTCTTACACTAGGGGATAATCCGCTTGCTAGCGTATAATACGTCGCTGCTATGGAGCCGACTCGATACGATATCGAGCTGTCAATGTGTCAGGACTGGCGAGCGGGTATCCCGTAGTGCAAGTGTCGCGGCGTGGCAGCGGAAGCCGCCGCAGACGCCCGCGGGCGCCCGGGCGAGCGCGGCGCGCGGCGGCCCGGGCCTCACACACTCGCGCCGCGGCCAGCGACCGACCTAGCTAACAAAAAAAATGAAATCTCTATAGTAACTTACTTAACTAACAATATAATTACAAATGCACAGAATGTATACATGTTGACCATACACTTTTACATATTATGTATAGATATAATCGCAATCCGTTAACCGTTGTGTACACTATTTATAATTATTTATATCGAAAGCGTCGGCCCGGCGCTCCCCGGCATACTATACAGACGTGCCGTGAGATATATACAGGAGTTATGGAACTACGCGACCTACATGAGGGCCGGGGCGCGCGGGGCGACCGAGGAAGTTCGCGTTGTTACGAGGAATCTGCGCAGACGCATGTACATACATCCTAGTGGACGATCTAGCCTAGCGAGTCGCGGCGACGGAAGACCTGGATACTAAACGTTTCGCTGCCGCCCGGCCGCGCGCGCCTCGCCTCGCGCCGCGCCGGGGACGCGTCGAGGTAAACAGTGCGCGGCGGGAGCGGCGCCGGGGGCGCCTAAATTCAAACATCGTATCACTAATTTTAAAGACAATTTTGTACGCACCATCAAAACGGATTCAACAAAAACGAACAAAAAATTCAAAAACGCCCCCGCAGCGCCGGAGAGACGCGAACTAAATAAATAAATCGTTCTATCACTAATACGAAGTCGGAAGCGTTTCACCGCAGAGCAGATTCCTCTCGACACTTAAAGCTTGCCACAACTCGATATATATTCCCTGCTTTAACACGACCTGACACTTAAAAATTTACATCGTTCACTTCACTGCGGGCCGCTAAGTTTATAATTACACTTTACGTTCGAAGCGGGCTAGCCTAGCTTACGTTACGGAGTCGACGTCGACCTGCGTCGCGGCGGACGTCACACTCGGCGGGACGGTTTCGCGGGCCGTCCGGGGCGAGGCGGTTCACTTCGCGGTCGCGCGAGCTTCGTATACTCGCGCTCGGGGGCGCCGAGGCGAGGGATCCGAGGATCGGTCGGATCAGTTCGTGGTTGGAGGCGCGTGTGTCTCAGCAGACGGCGGGGCGCGGGCGCGCCGCGCGTCAGTCCTCGTCGGAGAGCGGCTCGTACTGCGCCGACATGAGCGGCGCGGGCTCGGGCGCGGGCGGCGCGGCGGGCGCGGCCGGGCCCGCCGCCGGACTCACCACCGCTGACCCTGTTGACAACCGACTAACCTTACACCTGATCTTTCATCATAACACCTAGCTTATCTTCCGGGACATATTAATAGTATTTTTCACAATCGTGTTATAATAGAGAGCTTTTTAGTCGAGTACCGTGTTTAAGTAAGGTTTGTGCCTAAGTAAGGTACGAGATTAAAAAGCTTGATTATGACACTATTGTGAACAATACTTTTTGTACGAGTTCATTAAAATTAATAATTTAAGTCTAAAGACGAGTATATAAGAAAACGAAATATTGTAAGTACTATCACACCACTGGCGTCCGTAATGTTGCAGTACTGATGAGTACTGTGCTGTGATTGGTTTAATACTAGCCAATCACAAAGCGTAGTTTTTTAATTTTTTTTATGCCCTGGATACAGCAGCAAGTTTAAGTAGATTTTTGACAGATGACGCGACGCTGGTACGTTCCGAAACGCCATAGATTGGCAATTTTGTATCGGATCGAGTCTCCTTAAACAAGGACACATACAATGTATTATTGAAATACGAAGTTCTATTTTCAATTTTTTTTCGGTTGTCTAGAGCGTATCGAAAAAGTTATTTCGGTTGTTTCGGAAGTAGCATAGACTATGCAACGATGAAAAGAGTAACGTTGCAGTATTCTCTATGAAATCTTAATACACAGATTATAATCGAAGAGTACAAAAAAGTTTTTTTTATTACCACCGATTTTAAAGTGGATTACCTAAGTAAATAACACAAGTCTGTCTGTCTGCGTCTGCTATTTGTCCGTCCGTCTGTTGACCAGTGTGGCTACATACCATTTAAAATTAACCGACTGCATCGAGAATGCATAAAAGGGTACCATCCCACATATCAATATTTTTTTAAGTTAACCTACTAAGTCTTAACTATAAAATTAGTAAGTAGTAAATTATAAGTACAGTACAAACGAACATGACTAATTTGTTTACTCCCTTAAATATTTAGACAAAATGACAATAAGTTGAAGACTTCCAAAGTACATACCTATGTCAAGAACAATAAATTCAAGTTAAAATATTTTGAGCACATGTTCTGCTATAGTTTAAGGTAAATGTACAATTAGTGGCCGATTAAGATGTCGATCGATTACTAGTCATCAATTTTTTAACAAAACATCTCGGTATTTTTTTTTCAAATTTCCTGCTGCATATTATGTATTACAAAGTCGCTATTACTCGGGGAGTGGTCAGTCATTAAATACTAACCATATTAGATGGTGACTGTCTTCTAATTACATAGTTTTTACGGTTAATAATTAGTATAGCGGGCCAAGTATGGTAGCGTTTATCGCATGACAAAACGTGGATAAAACATCCGTCACTCTCATACTTACTTATACATACATGTCAGAAAGTGACGGATGTTTTATTGACATTTTGTCGGTCGATAAACGCAGCCATATAAGACCCGCAGTAATGGCGTGTGTGTACCGTCGGCGCTGCTGGCGGGCGGCGGCGGCGCGGGCGCGGCGGGCACGTTGAGCGCGGAGTACGGGTACGCGTACGCGGCGGGCGGGAACCCGAGCGGCTTGCGCTCGTCCGCGTCCGACCGCATCACCTCCACGATGCGGTTGGACACGTAGTCGAATGGGGTCAGCACCGCGGCGCCGCAGCCCGAGTACCGCCGCACGCTGTTCGTGCTGCAACACATCACACAACACAATATTAGGCATCTTCAAAATAAAAAACTTTAATTTTTATTAACGCATTTTATTGCCGACCGTACTTTTAACAGTGATCACTCACAAGCCAAATTATACCAAATTTCAAGTCAATCCGATAATGACGAATAGGTTAAAATTGACATCCATGATTGTATTACATTGTTGGTTAGATTGTTACCCCCTTACTAATAAACGTTGAGTAACGGTGGTTAGCTATACAATATTTTGTCCTTATCTGTCATTGTGACATTTGAATTTGATAGAAAAGGACAAAACATTGTATAGCTATACCACCGTTACTCAACGTTTATTAGTAAGGGGTTTAGCTAGAAACTAATATAAGTGCAGTGTTCACCAACAATTAAACGGACGGTTATTGGTTTGACAGTTGTCTAACAGTGTGTATTGACTAACAGCTGATTAAGACAAGTCTTAATTAACATTGACGCCACTGTTCGCCACAGCTGACACAAGTTAAATAATGTAAAAATTAAGTGAAATAAATGTTTTCTATTCTATTCTATTCTAAAGGAGACTTTGCTTCATACCAATTAAATTGTAATTTCCATAGTATAGAAAACATTTTTAACTTTTGACGTAAGGCATACACAAAGTTGAAAACTGATCTAATAACAACCGTACCAATTTTAATGCAAATGTGTGAAAAGCTCAAAATATACATTTATGTAGTTCACTATAGTTGCCAAAACAATATGGGCGTTGCAACAGAACAACAAGGCAATGGCTCAGAGCATAGCTCTCCCATAAGCAAACACTGTATAATAAAGATAAAACCTATCGATATGGTATGTTTATACATGTGTAATGGTAAGTTGTGTAGCGGTACGTACCGGTTGACGTGGTGCGTGTCCGGCGGCGACACGGGCTCGAGGTAGGGCGCGTGCTTGGGCGCGTCGCGCCGCTTCCACTCCTCGCCCGCGCCCGCGCCCGCGCCGTACTCCGCCACGCCCACGTTGTATCTGCTGAGGGAAACATCCGCCGTTTTAATTATGGTACAATACTTTTATATGCCACGGAACAGATAAACGATGGAGTTATCGTGTTCTTGAGTGGAGACCGCGGATCGGCAAACGCAGCCCAAGACGATCTCTAACTAGGTGGAGCGATGATCTTCGTAAGTTGGCTGGCAAGAGTTGGATGAGAATGGCCGCTGATCGTGCTCGGTGGCGTGCAATGGGAGTGGCTACTTCCAACAGTGGACTAGTATAGGCTGATGATAATGATGGTGATGGTGATGGTGATGGTGGCGGTGATGGTGGCGACGACGACGACGACGACGACGACGACGACGACGACGATGATGATGATAATAATGATGTTTTTATATAGACAGTAGAAATTCAGGAGGATGGTATAAGAAAGTAGTATCGCACGGGAAAAGAATTGAATGCTGCGATCCCGTGGGTCAACTAAGAAATTAAAGATCCAAAAGAGGTGTTCGGTTGGTCGACATTATTTCACGTCAACGGCTCAACTGAAGCCAAAACAGACAAATTTATGTTGTTCGATTGTGTAAAGCTAAAGAAGCAGTTATTTAAACCCCGAGCGATTCCCCCCCCTTTGTTTGGCTGGCGAGGCTGTACTCACTTGGCGGGCGGCGGCGCGGTGGGGCTGCAGAAGTCCCTTGTGATGATGTTGGAGGCGAGGTCGCCGAGCTTGATGCTGGCGGTGTGCGCGGGCGGCTCGGCCGCCGGGCTGCCCTCGCGCCGCTCCTCCCGCCCGTCGCGCGCGCCCGGCGAACACTCGCGGATTATACCCTGATCGAAACAATACATCATTTATTATTATTAATTTTCGCACTATTTATACTGATTTCAGCAAGGCCTTCGACATAATAATCCATAGCTTTCTTTTTAATAAAATCGAGCATATGGGTATTCACGGCCCCTTGCTGCGATGGTGTGACTCTTATCTCAAAAATCGATCACAATTAGTGGCTCTTCGCGGCTATATATCTCGTGCTATCGACATTCCTAAAGAAGTACCCCAAGGAACGCACTTGGGTCCTCTGTTCTTTTTAATTTATGTCGACGACCTATTGAAAATACTAGATTGCAGCTTTAATATGTACGCAAATTACCTTAAATTGTACCAAATTATAGAGAATCTTGAAGATGTAAGCCGCTTGCAGGATAATGTTGATAAAGTAGCTAAATGGTGTCAATTAAATTCCATGATCTTGAATGCTATCAAATCAAATTTTGGTATTTTCTACAA